>MU269990.1:38523626-39036126 GCA_021432705.1 Caranx ignobilis | reverse complement strand
CACACACACACACACACACACACACACACACACAAACGCCCACAGCATCTTCAGAGTGACTAACTCACTATTAGCTCAGGCCCTCCCTTCCTATTCTTCTCCTCCTCCTCCTCCTCCCTCCATCCTTCTTTACCACTCCCTTCCTCTTTTCCTTCGTTCTGCTTCTTCATTGATTCAAGCTCAGAGGATTGTCCTGATTGTCATCTTGCTTAGCATCTTTGTAAGAAAGAAAAAAAAACTAATTTCATTGTTGGACTACAGTTCTGCCTCTTGTATCACATTAATTTCTTCCTCCTCTTACGTCACTTTTACCTCCTCTTTCATGTGTCTCCACATTCATCACCTCTTACTTCCTATCTTTATTACAGCCTCCACGCTTTGTCTTTATCTCCACCAGTATCTTTCAGGGAGTGTTCATGTCCCAGTTTCAACCCTTGCACCATTTCTCTATACCATACACACCATTATGTGTTTTTTTCAATCTCTACCCCCCTACTGACCCCCCAGCATAATCTTATATCCCTTGTATATGTCATTGTACCTTTCTATTCCCTCTCTGTCTTTCACTCTTTCCTCTCTCTCCATTCCTACAGTTAGCTTCTTCCCTCACCATCACCTCCTCCTAAGTCTCTCCATGGTGATTGTATCTGGGAGATAAGCCGGGTGTCAGACACAAAATGTCCTCAATTTCTCTGTGTCTGCTGCTGGTGAGAAATGAAATGTAGACTGAAAGATAAAGTGGAAAAAAGACGACAGAGAGGTGAGAGGAATAGAGTGAAGAAAATGGAGAATCGGACAGGTAGAGGGGAAAGAGGCAGTGATGGAACGACCATGGAGGGGAAAAAAGGCAGAGCTATACTGAAGCAGTAGTTTGACATTTGAGAAAATATTCTTTCATATCTGCACAGCAACATGAAGCTGGAGGCAGCAGTGGTTAATTGATCTGCCAAGAAACAGACTTATGCAAAACTCCTTCGTAATGAAGCAAAATGTCAGTTTTATTCTTCAGTTTCTGTGCAGATTTAAAAACCAGAATGAGCAATAACTTCATGAGCTTTAAGAGGCGCCGGTAGAGGAACATTGTGACCTTTGGGCAGAGCCACACTCTTTTCACCTGTTTCTGTCCTGGGTGTTAAGCTAAGCTAATTCATGCTAAGCTTACCAGCTGCTGGATATAGCTGCAAATTTACTGCACAGACTTGAGAGTGACCAAACTTCATATTTAACTCTCTGCAAGAACTGTTCCTTCAGATAGTTACATGGTGGTGCAGTGGTGCCTGGAGCCTTTCTCTGTGCAGTTTGCATGGTCTCCCTGTTCACCTTCCTCAGTCCAAAGACATCCACATTACTCTAAAATGTGATGTCCATAGGAGAGTGGATGCAAGTGTGTATGTAATAAACTGGTGACCGGGGCAAACCCCACCCTTGCCCAGTGTCAGCTGGGATTGGCTGCAGCCCCACTGTGATCACACATATATGTATAAGAGGTTTGGCTAACGAGTGAATAACTTATAGAAAAGTGACGTATCTCTGAATATTCATGCATCATTAATAGGCCACAAGGACAGCTACACTGTCAGTGAGGATAGTTAAGTCACAAGTGCTGTTTTTTGGTGTTGTTGTTGTGTTCTGCCTGCTCTCCAGTATATGTTTTGCCAGTTAGGGGTGACTGAGGAATAAACAGAAAGAAAGCAAACACAGGCAAAAGATGGAGGTCGTGCAGAAGCTCTGAGGGTGACAATGACCAAAAATAGCTTGTGCGCCCAAACCTCTGAGTGATATTTGGTCCCTGTTCTGTACTGTACCTCTCCCCTTTAGCCGGGCTGGGGCAGGACAGCTAGACAGTGGTTGTCTGATTGATTGTGCAGAAAGGGAGAAAAGGAGAGTGGTTGCCATAGGGACAAGGAGAAGGGCCTTTTTCTCTCTCTTTTCTCCCTTCTCTTTTTTTTTTCTCGAGGACCAGTAATTGGTGATAAACTTGAAGGGAGGGGCTGGAGGGTGGTAATCAGACGCAGTGAAGCACGACGGCCTTCACAGGACTGAAGAAGTGCCGCAGGACTTGGGGAGAGAGAGAGAGAGAGAGAGAGAGAGAGAGAGAGAGACAGAGAGAGAGAGAGAGAGAGAGAGAGAGAGAGAGAGAGAGTGATGATGAGAGTCAATATGTGAGGGAGAGAAAGAGCGGGAGAGGAAATCCTGTGTGTATATGTGTGTTTTCCAGTCAGCTGGAGGTGACTGAAGACAAGGTGTTAATGAAATGTGTTAGAGGAAACTGTTCAGATGAACTGTATCCAGCTGAGAGACGCTCCATGTGGCACTGCACAACATCGAACCCTCTCAGCATCACACAAGTTCACTCCAACTCTGTTTTCATGTGCTGCCGTGGCCAGCAGGAAGAACCACTACACACAATACACCTGGGGGCTGAAGGCAACAGCTGAGTGCGTAGAGCTGGAGAAAGAGGAGAAAACTATATATACACATTTGCTTGGAATCAAAACTAAGAAATAACACAGCTACATTTATACCAATTCATGATCACATCTGGAGAGATCTGTTTTCCTCACTGCCCTCTTGGTCTTGTTCTCCACAAAGGTCAGATCAACCAGGGAGCGTGTGTGTGTGTGTGTGTGTGTGTTGAGATTCTCCTAAAAACTCTGAAAAAAAGTGTAACGATATAACAATATCAGGTTTTTAAGGAACAAGATATCTGTGCATGAATGATGTGATAAAAGTAAACCCAATTTTACAGACTGTTCAGTTTGCAGAATGAAGGAGTCAGACATTTTGAAATGCTCTTTCTGTTGTCAGCAAAACAAACTCACCTCAGGGTCCATTTAGCAGCAGTTCTGGAGCTTTAGACCACATCACAGCCATTCATCACTGGTTGGTGTTGTTGTTGACTGTAGATGTTAAAATGTCTGTTGTTTTGACACCTAGATCCTGTTGGTCTAGAAGAGAGAAAGAAAAATTGTCAAATTGACATTTGTTCATTTGATATCCAGTAAATGTATTACATGCTGATCTGATATTTTGTAGAGTTATAATTTTGATTCATTAAGTGCTCCATACATATAATATGTGTATAATATGTGATTGCCACAGACACACAGAAGAACAACCACAGTTCACCTGAGTCATTGCAATCAGCCACACCAAAACAAACTCACTTGAAGTCTCTTAATCACTTAATGACACTCAGTATGATTGCCTCAGAATCTGTGTATCTGCTTCAACCTTTCATCTTTTATATTAATCATTAGATTTGTTGTGTTGTTGTGTTACCGAGCACGTTGGGAGTTCCCTTCCTGGTGGAGCTGAAGGTGACGCTCAAGGCTGAGGACTCTTAAATCTGGTAGTCAGCTGATTGGGCCAGACCAACTGTTGATTTATTATTTATTTAGTTAGTTAGCTTTGTTGAGGACTTAGTTTAATGGCATCTATTGTGGTGATCCATCTGTGTGTTATAGGTTTGGCCAAGCCACTACACAGTATGTGTCCCCTCTTATTTTGTACTATCTGGGTCAATAAACATCTGTCTTCTGACATCACTCAGTTTTCTTGTTGCCTCATTGTTCAATCCCTAATAATGTACTGTTACTGTTACTATTGTCCCTGATTCATTTACATACTGGGACCTTTAGTTGCCTGTGACGTCGTTATCTCTACTGTGGTCTGTGTACGAGGAAATAGCAAGATTAAAGTCAACTCAAGCTGTGATGACACTGCTAAAGTAAAGCCTCCCAGACAACAGGTTTCTGTTCACCAGTCTCTTGTTACATTGTCTCTATTTGACACGTTGAACCACATACAGTAGTTTCACTATACAGTTCATTTGTTACAGTTCATTTGTTGTTATTTCAGCCAGTGCCAGTGGGTGTTTGGGGCCTCTAGCATCATTTGGTACAATTAAATTCAAATGGGAGCAACTTAACCCCCCCCAGCCACACACACACACACACACATACAAATTATCATCAATATCTCCTTTTTAATTCATTTTTGTTGACATTAGATATTAGTCTCAGCTCTAACTGTGTAGTCCAGATTGGCTGCAGGCCTGCTGCATGTTTGATGGGTAAACATGTTAAATTCAAATCAATATTATGCATCTGGCTGCTGACCTGAAGGAGCTGATGAATGTACCACCGCATTCATTAATTAAGGTCTTACATAAACATAATTTGGCTCATGCTTGCATCAGTATGTTGCTCACTAGCTACAAAATCTCTTGGGATGAACTCTCCTCTGGCTCATCTCTCCACCTGCTGTTAGCTTCACCATCTTGTTGGGAAGGGATCTGGCACTGAGAGTGACGGCGTTATAGAAGGGGCTCCGGACCTTCGATTAAAATCTCAAAAACTATTTAAATGAGGTGAAAATGATGCTCCTCTCACTCCTGTGGACAGGCGATGTAATTCACTGGTTTAATTAGTAAATAAGCACACTAACATAACAGAGCAAATCTGCTGCATTGACAGCTTCAGAGGAGATTTTTACCTGCGAGTGCACTACAAGGTTGCCAAGTTTTTTCCTGCATGAGGCACTAAAATAAATTCAGAGCAGATGACAGAGTGGCTCTGGCTCTTTAATCTCTCATGTCTCATTATCTGAATCTAAATGACAAGTCATTAGAGGATCCAGTGCATGACAGGGAACAAAAAGCTTGGCAGAAGGCAGATGTACTTTCACCTGTACACATCTCTCCACACCTCTTCAATCTCACTGACAGCTGCTCATATCAGCGTTGTGCCTCTGAACTCCAGCGCTGACATATCACAGAGGCTGAGAAAGAAAAGGCCCACGCTGCTTTTTTAGTGTGAATCTCCTGATACACCTCGACACCACGGTTACAGCCTACCAATCTGAAATATAACATTAGATAAAATGCAGTGCGGCTTCCGACAGTTACACTCTTTTTGGATCCACACCTTTGATGTGGCCGGGCTTTCTTAACAACCGAGCAGAAGATCAGGATTTCTGAGGATGAAATTATCTTTTGTCTCAGACCAAAGAGGAAAAAAATATGTGATGGATACACCTTGTCAAATCAGTTACCTTTGCAGAACTTGTTAAAAGAAAAAAAAAAGCTAATCAGTGGTGGATTAGGAGGTTTTACAGGCGGGTGGGTGGAGAGGAAGATGGAAAGGAGGTTCTGGCAGAGAGCAGAGTAATTATCCAAATCTGGACTGATGTCTCATGCAGCTTCACACTGCAGGTGAGTGTAGAGGGTGAACTGAAGGACACGAGGTGTGTGACAGGTAAATATGATTTGTTGGTGAGGATGCTGCAGATGGTTGGGGTGTCCTGTTAATGAGAACTGTAAACAATCCAATCCAGTGCAGGCTGGGGTGTCGTTACCTTTATAAAAACCCACTGAATGACACTTTGAAATCCAACTCCCTCCATACGCCACATTGTTTCGTCTAATAAAAGAGAGACATAAACAATACAGATTCATTCAGTGCGTTCATATTGGACTGATCTGATTCTGAGTGTGTGAATAGGAAACTGAAGAGATATACCCACAGGTCCACCTCCTGCAAAATTCATCTGCACAGAGAGTAAAGTCCATCTTCCATCAGGTGCATTGAGAAAAAAAACAACAACATAAAATTGAACTGATCTGCAATTCAAAACAAGCGTCACAGGAACCAGAAGGACTTCCAAAACGTGTCTTGAGATGAATGAACTCAAATTCAAATCAGGCTTCAGTGAATTTAACAAAGGTTTTCCTCTGATTAATTACAAATGCAGAAGAGACCAACAACAAACCCACTCCCCCCAAAGACGCAACAACATCCCCCAGATCACACTTTTTAAAAGGCTATGATGCCATTCTGCCATGTTGGACCCTCATCCCATAGATCAGGCATGTCCGAACTGTTCCACAAAGGGCCGGTGTGACTGCAGGTTTTTGTTTCAACCAACAGCAGCACACCAGACTCATTTAATCAACTGCTCTCAGTTTTCAGAGAGTTGATTGGTCAAACCGTGTGCTCTTGGTTGGTTGGAACAAAAACCTGCAGCCACACGGCCCTTTGTGGAATAGTTTGGACATGCCTGCCATAGGTGATGGAAACGTAGCATAGTGAAGTTATGTAACCATATTACTCGTGTTTTTTTTGTTTGTTTTGTTTTTTGGGGTGGGGGGGTGGGGGGGGGGTTATGCCTTTATGCCTTTATTTGGATAGAGCAGTAAAACAGACAGGAGGCCAGGGAGAGAGAGAGAACAACATGCAGCAAAGAGCTGTGGGTTTGAGTCTGACCCACGGCCCTTTGCTGCAGTCAGGACTCGGCCCATATGGTTCTACCAGGTGAGCGCCCATGTTTCTACATCTTAAATGTCTCATTATCAAACATATTGAAGGGATTTAGCCCTCAGTGTGACATGAGCTGTGTGATGGTGTTTCTAAGTCACAGGTTCCTCCCCTGCATTGATTAAGTCAGGGCTCTGTAATCCAACACAATAATATGTGACTATACTATGTGAGCAAACAGTGACCCTCTGTCATCATGGACTCTCACTTGCTTCCTATTGCTGACTCGGTTTAGGCTGAACTTCTACATCAGCTGATGCAGTACAGCCTGCAGTGAATGGCAATTTAAGTGCCACTCACTCACACTGCTCTCTGAGTGGAAATGAAGAAAACAGGTTCACGCAGGTGGAATGCGCAGATTTCAGTGGGAGGCCGCCGGCTGCGGTTGTCCCTCCTATTGTTTGCCTGTTCCAGGTCTCGGGGCACACTTTGCTCAAGTGAAAATGTGAATCTAATTTTTGGGCGCTGGCAGGTGGGCTGGCAGGTCTTGGCAGTTGGTGCGGCCTGCCACCTTCCAAGTCCGCCCCTGAAGCTCATTTACTGAGTTTTGACTTTATCTTCGTCTTCCATGCACGGCCCCTCTCATCTCTCTTCATCCCTCTCTGCTTTACACAACTGCTGCTATGACCTATATAGTAAAGGCCATTTTAGAGTGTGCGTCTATGTTGAAGCATCCTCCCGTGTGTGTATGTGTGTTCCTCCCCGGTGGGTCTCCTGTGCGTGTGTGAACAGTATAGTGAAGGTCTCCTGTGTGCGAGTCCCTTACGGGGCTCTCCGGTGTGTGTCTCGAGGTACAGAGTGACCCTGATGTGTCAGCTCTGCTTAGAAGAATGAATGTAGAGCTGGTGGACCACCGTGACTCACACACACACACACACGCACAAACATACACACAGAGAGAGGAAACCTCCTCAGGGCTCTCCCTATGATCACTGTAACCCACCCACACACTCTTGACATTTTTCCTTGAAGCACGTCCTATAGGCTTCTGTAGTGCTGCGTGACATTGTCATGAAACCCGCCGGCCTGCAAAACTTTCTGTCCTTACGTATTTGCAGTATATCTACATACGTATAATGAGTGTATGTTTTTGTAGCCCAGCCTGTCTTGTCACAATTCCCCTGTGGGGCAGATTGGATTTGTGTATGTGCTTGTATGTGTTTGGTGCTTTTATTACAGTGAATGTAAAAAGAAAAACGAGTGGATTGCCATGAGGTCAAGGCAGAGCTGTGGGGCATCAACCTTTCGGAAAACCACATTTTTTTTTTAGATATAAATGGAAACATGTGCACTCTAATTATATGCATGCTCATAAAGACACAACACACACACAAGCTAAGTAGCTGAATGTGTTTATTAGAGTTTCAGAGATGCAAAATCAGTAAAATGCAGAGTAACAGAATTAGAAAAGAGACACAGAGAGAGAATATACAGTACATCACATATATAAGTATTCACCACCTCCTTTACATTGTATTGTTTTAAAACACTGAAACACTGTGTAGGACGAACGATGGTTTGATTGAGCTAAACAGATCCCTACAAATTAAACCTCAACAAATCAATCATTCAACAACTGCTGCACTGGTACCTCGTTCTGGAGCTGTTAAACCACCGTATGACTCCAAAACATTTGCCAGAAATCACATGGGTGACCACGACCTGAAGTAGAACAAGATGGGCAGTTGAGCTTTTTGATTATTCTACTAAATGCTGTGATTGTCACAAGACACGATCTCCACATCAGAACGGAAACTGGTGGTCACAGGGTCACCTTATGTGATGGCTGAAGGGGGTGAGTACTTTTTTTTATGTTGATTAATTTCAAGATATTCACTTTTTCTGATGACCAGTGCCACTGAAGTCTCACCGGTGTTATAAAACAACAAAATTCAAAGCACGTGGCAGGATTTTACTTTCTATAGGCACTGTAATTACATCACTAGAGTGCTGAGGTCTGAGCTGGATGGCTTCTATTAACACATACACACTCTCTCATAAACACATACACTGTACTGTATATACACATTTTCACAGGTGCTGTGATTAAAAGGTGTTTTAATACTAACATTTAGCCGAACATCATGATGCGTCACCAGTAGAAGTTGAGCGAACATAATCTACAGCACAGCATCCAGTGTCCTCTGCTGTCCGAATAAATAACAGTCTTTACAAGGAAAACCTACAGGTGGCACAGAGGATGGTCAAAGGCAACTGTTGACAGGTTAAATCCCTCAGGAAAAATATATACAAATTTGGACCAAAGTACAAAGAATGATAGAAGATGATGATGAACATAGTTCGTTGGCGCCCGTGCGGCCTGATGAACTACAAAAATATACTGCTTTAGAGATTCTATATTGTGCACAAAGACCAATGCAAGTAATTAATCATCTAAACCTTCATAAATACTGCTGGTTAATGACACCATGTACTGTGTATTACCTCTAAGTGATGCTTTAGGACAGGAGGCAGTGCTGCGAACTGTGTGAGGACAGGAGGGAAAGAGCGAGACAGGACTGGGACAGAAACACTAATGATCAGGATCAAGCAAAAACGTCATTTTGAATAAGAAAATCAGGTTTGAAATGCATCCTAGAAAAAGGTGCAACTGAACACAGAATAAAGGACAATAATAATAAATCAAGTATTTTTCTCATGTTATCTCATATTCTGACATGTTTTGCCCTCACCTGTGACTTTCTTTGTTTTTTCTCCAGCACTTGCCTCTCCTTCCCTGACTCTTCACATTTCATAGCAGGTAAAACTTGTCCCACAAACACGTACGTATATTCACGCATAGTGTGCGGCCACTGGTGCACATTGACGACACTGACACAAGCACATATACACCACTGAGCGAGGTTTTGCACAGCACTGGCAAAAGTCCGTGTGGTGTAACAGACACTGGTCCATCACCTGTCATTTCTCAGGTTTCTCTCAGGCCCACTATTGGTCCCAGTGGAACAAACTCCAAGTGTGACCAATCAAAAATCAGGTCCCCGTCTCTTATGACATCAGCTTTGCTTACAAAGCAATTATTCAGTACTGAACTGCAGGATTATCTCAACAATGTGATGAGGAATAGAACAGAAAGAGAGCTAAAACATCACAACATTAGACATCTGATTCAGCTACAACTGCACATGAATAAATGTATATGTTCTATTAAAAACAAAGATTTCTAAGCACTTAAGTCTAGTGCCTAGTATAAACTTTTTTACTCAGCATGTCTGTCATGCTTCTGTCCCATAATACAACTGAGCCAAATGCCACACACCAGCGGAAACAGTGCAACACTAGACACAGACTTGCTCAACGTTGAGCTGGGAGTGATTCAGGAAATCTTCGGCGTGATTGGCGTCCATCAGACGGGTCTCTGTGTCATTGTGATGCCACGGCTCCCAGATGCTGCTGCTGCTCGTCAAGTCAGATTCTCTTGTGCAGGGAACCAGTGTAACTTAGAATTTACATGTGATCCTGTTGTCTGAATAGTTTTTGGTCCAGTTCATATTCAGTGGAGCAGATGGCAGTGTGAGGCCACAATCCAGACGGAGCATGAGTGTCCGTCACTCTGGTCCACACAGTCACAGAATGATGATGTAATTGGGACGTTCTACCGATGAGGTCAACCGTCCACTCTTTTAAAAAAAACAAAAAAAGAAAAAACAGACGTCCAGTCGGGCAGTGATTTAAGACAGAGCTGTCAACTTCCTCTTCAGAAACATATTTTTAATCTATTGCCACAGACTGAAACTAACGCGCAGCTTTTATCTTTAACCTCAAAATCAGTTTCACAGCATTTTCAAAGTCCCCTGGGAGATCAAGCTTAAAAATTTCATCCTGACTGCGAATGCCTCGCAACCATGGCAACCAGATATGAAGCTGCTGTCATGATGTGGATTCAATAAGCAGCGGTCAAGAGCAAGCAAACAGCAATTACAAACATGGACTAATAAACTCACAGCTCAGTTTAAACTGAGTAGTAATGTTTTATCCTTCACTTAAACAATGCAGTAATTAGTGTGGACTCTAATACTGTATTATAGTCTTATTTGTCTCTAATGATTGGCACATTACTGATCAATCTTTCTATTTAAATCTTCCTTTAATTCATTAATGATTTTATAAAAGATGTAAATCAGTAAAAAATGCCAAATTTACACAGAGGCAAAGCAAACATTTAATCATGATAAATAAATAATAATAAATTTAGCTGCATGTTTTGTCAAATCCACATTACAAAACTTAATTCATTGAGAAATTATCAAAATAATTTGATAATAAATAAATAAAATGACTAAGAATCTCTTGATTGACCTATTCACTCATAGTCATTAGCTACAGTCTGAGCCATGTCAGAAGCTACAATAAGACTTATAAGACTGTCATCTTAAAAAACATCTGCTTTATGATGAGGTAATAAATTCAACTTCATTGTCATTTATTTACATAATTAATTGTGTCATTATTGGATTTGTAATCCAAAGGAAAATAACTGCAATAGAGTTCATTCTGATTCACTGTAACGTACTAAAATCCAATGAATTGCTGTCGAATGAATCCAATTCCATATAAAATTTGTCCAGAATTTGTGATTTATCTCCTGTAAAGTTGACCAGAGCGTGAAAGTGTCTTACCTTCCGTACTGTGACCATTATCGAATGTCCCTAAGGAGCTGAAAGATAAACCACAGAGATGTTATCCTGCAGCTACAGACTGACAGATGGAGAAATTGGGAATTGAAGACACAGAAATACAAGGAGGTGAAGACAGTGATGGACTCAAGAGGGGAAATGAAGAAGATGAGACTGAGCCTGAGAAAAAAAAAGGAAGAATGTGTAGAATCAGTGTTAAGAAAATACAAATGTCATGGCAATATAATTGGATTCACTTGAAGAGTTTATGAGGAGAACCACCACCTTGTGTGAGCCGAGTGTTTCGCTCCATCACTCACTTCTCATGGGGTGCAGGACGTATCAATATGCAGTCAGTCTCTCTCCTCCACCCCAACATACACAAACATCCTGCGTAAATCCCGCATCTGCTGCCACCACATCACCAACGCAATCACACCACCTCTCACACTTTCAACAAAAATGCGTCTAGTCGATGCAGTGAAGAGACGAAAATCAATAGAAGATTTCAGGAAGGCACAGCAAAACCTGGAATCACATTATTGCCAATGGGAGCAACAGCAGACTGAGTGTATTTTTTGTGCTGCTGCAGTCTGCAGAGACCTAATGAGAGGTATGTGATGGCTACAAACATCAGGAGGACACAACTGCATCATCAGATTGCGGACATTTGGTCCCACAGCACTAAGAGCGAGCATAGAGAATTATTTTTGGATGGCTGCACTCAGTGTTTCTATGAAAATAAGGGGAACAGATGGAGAGAGGGTGATACTGATGCTGCTGAACAGGTCTGGTCTAACGTCAGTGTGCTTCAAATGTAGTCCAGTGAACTAACAGTGATGATGTTTGTCAAATTCTTGCCAAGGCTACAACTCTGTGAGCTGATATGGCAACAGTCCTGTGAAACAGTGTAAACCATAGTTTGCCTTCAGGCCTGAGTTCACCTCAAATGTGTTTTTCTTTGTTCCTGTAGTTCCCTTGGTGTTTTGAGTGTCAGCTTTGGTAAACAGAATAACGCTTGTTGAAATTCTGTTTTGTTAGTTCTCAGTCCAAACCTCCTGCAATATGATGCTGCTGCTGCTGTCTGCTCCTCTTTATATCATCTGGATTCTTAAACATTTTTAGACCCCGACACAAATTAGTCATTTATCCTGTTGTCGTGGGACCGTTTAAGAACCCAGATCTTGTCATGATGACTAAATCACAGAGGAATCACGAAACAGAGATTATCATCCTGCAAAGGCATGACCCCCAACCCCTGTCCTCTCTTTGACAGAAGTGAATAACAAAAAGAAAACACCAGAGAGGACTGGTGCTGAGCTTCTCATGCACCATCTTACATCTTACAGCTCTCTGAACAGAAATAAATAAAATACATTATGCAACTTGTATGAAATGAGTGGAAATTGTTCTGCTCTTTGGTGGGGACCAAGGTTGAGGGTCTGGACCTGTTCAGCATGAATGTCTCTGATTAAGCCCCCAGCTTCAGAGTGAGCTGCTTGGTTTGTCCTAGATTAGTCCCAGTGATTGGTAGGATGACTCACAGCAAGTGCGTCTTGGCTGAAAGCTGCTACGCTGTTCCGCATCTCATTCTCACTGCCACGCAGAGGTATCAGTGACACGTTACCGTGACGCGTATCCGGCACCGCGCGGCTCACCCGTGTCTGTTGGAGTCCGTCCTGAGGCCACACGTTGCCGTCGTACTTTAATGAGGAATGGACATGGCCAGAGGGAAAGATGGAGAGAGGGAGCCAGATGAGATTATAAAGAACTGTCACACACGGAAGCACTTTACAAATATCAGCAGGTTTAGGAAAACTCCCTGCTGATAAAAGATATAATGGCATTAAAACTGTCTGACTCAGGTTAACTGTTGATAGTGCTGTGTTTTCACTCACTACTACTGAACTGTTGTTATTATGGTTTATTCAAGCCAAATTCATTAATTCAGAATCACTTCAGAGTTACAGCATGTCCATATATCGTGTGTATTAAACCTCATCAACTCATTGTTTCAGTGTGTGAGAGTGTGTGAGATCGCACCTGGATACTGAGAAAAGTAGCGTACCACTCCCTCATTTCTGACTGGGTGTCACAGCAGAGATACCTGGAAATAAATGGAGGGTGATAAAGCAGGGGAGACAGTGTGATAAAAATCCAGTGTGTGTGTGTGTGTGTGTGTATGTGTTGTGGTCTTAGGGAACAACAAGTTAGAGAGGCACAGATGTGTTTAAAGGAAAACAAAGGGAAATTTGGAAAAAGATTCACCACAATGACAAAGTCAAAGACATTAAATAGAACTTGACACGCCCTCTCCAGTGGCAGCGCCACAACATAAACACTGGCTGTGATTTCTGATTTAACCACCCAACAAAGAGAAACATTGATTAAGAGCTTCAGCATTCAACTTGTGTCGCTGACTGTGAAAAGTGTGTTTATGTCTCTGTAATGTCTGTGTGTGATTGTGCATATTTTATAGCACTCAGGTTCCTGTCGCATAGCCCTCTGAGTCATCAACCACACTGTGGTGCTGAATAAATAAGTTTTATTTATAATTGTTATCAGCACCGATTTAGACTGCAACGATTATTCAAGAGCTCTCAACTGAGACACAACAAAACACTAATACAGACTCCAAAACAAAACAGCATACATTATCCAGTGTGCAATACACATAAATTTAGCTACAGTTAGGAAAGTTGGCACACATGCTGACAAACCCTCACACACTCACACACGCAGAGAGAGCTCCTCCCTCTCCCTAGTTCATCATTGTGCATCATTAGGGCCAACAGAGCTCATTAGCGCTTGTTGGGATTCAAAAGAGGACAGTCACTCTGTTCTCGTTTGCATACCTCCAGTACATGCTCATCTCCTGCAACTCACTTTAGCTTCACTGCCATTAACTGCTCCTCTAATCTGCACTATCATCTACAGAGGAGTAAATGCTAATCATTCATCATCGCAGATTTCCATGAAGTCGAGTAACAGAGTAAAATTTACATAATATTCTGAAAATGTATCAGTGTCCCTATAAGATTAAGAACAGAGCCTACGAGAGTGTGCTGATAAAATGGTGAAACAAAAAGGAAAATGAATAAGTGTTTTGATGGAAAATAGAGGTAATAACCCAATAAAAACAGGCAACATTAAAGAGCAGGTGTGTGAGCAAGATCGGGAGGGAAGTTCAGCACTTAGCACCTCCTTATACATTAATGTTTCTTATCTCTAACCACTCACCTCCTCACTAAATTTTCTTTTTACTGGCAGTTAAAGAGAAACCATGCAAGTCTGGTGGCTTTTCTGCTGTTTTGCTAACCCTTTTCCCGACCATGTGCATTTGTTTTTAACGAAGCTGGCGAAAAAAAGCAATCCCTGGAGGGGTGGATAACGTTATATAACATATACGATGTTACCACGTGTATATTTGTGTTGTCTTAACTGTCATAAATGAATGAGCGCGTTTGTATCGTGGTGCGCAAAGACGAGAGCCGGGACACCGGCGCGGAGGCTCTGATGTTGCAAGGTTGGTTTTCAGCCCAGAGACGCCAGGTGGAGGACAGAAAGCCTCCATTCTCCCTGTAACATGTTACAAGTCATGTATGTGACCATCACAATTAATCTGAAGCTGCAAAATTAAGGTAAAAATGTAGCATAGCTACAGCAAATATCCTGCATAATAGTCCTGCAAAATATCTGACTTTGTACACAGTGTCTCACCTTTAGTGTGGCATTTTGTTTTTCTACCTTTTCTACCTTCTTTCTCCCCCATCCTAATTTATGTGCCTTCCACACTCCCTCCCCATTCTCTGCTTCTTCCTCTCAGGTGTGTTTTTTGCTGTTAGGGACGTGACAATGAAGCGTAACCAAGAGATGATGCTGCCTACAGCGTGACGAGAACTGCACTCCCATTACAATTGTGCTGATGTCTACTGCTGCTGACAGTGTAGAGCCCACCGTAACAAGAACACACTGTCACACACAAAGCATGCACATACTAACCTGATGCATACACACTCTCACACACACACAGAGGGATGTATACGTGAACAGACCTGGATTAGAACAGAGGCAAGGCTACAGGAGTACTTGTGTGTTTCTCTCATGGGTGGAGCCGACCTTTCATATGCCTCTCACGCAGGGAACTGACCTGTTTTCTTCTACCTACAGAGAAGCTGCCAGCTTCCTCTAACATTTGAAATGTTTACATGTGTATGAAAAATGTGATTACATGTCAGAACAATTGACTGAATGTGTACTGAAGGCTGCACACTGTGGTAGAGAGATACATAAAACTACGGCAGTGACAGTGTAGCATTGTGGCTCTAATAGACTTTTCGAAAGGGATTGAAATATTGGACAGATGCACATGAGGGACGAATAGATAGATAAGGATGTTGGTTAATGGACAAACACACACATACACAAACAAAGCATGCCTTTGGGCTGTTTCTCAAAGTGAGCTGCAAATGAGTCAAAACTAATGAAGTTATTTGAAATGATTTCTAACAAGTTAAACAACTTCCATTTGAATTTACATAATAATGAAGTTGAGAAAGCAGCCCATGAAACCAAAGTTGGGGTTAAGCGTGGAGAGATGAAAGAAAAAAAGATTAGAATAAACCATGTATGCTTGTTAAAAATGACAAGATGAGCAGGACAAGCTGGAGCTGTGAGCGCTCCGGGCTGACAGCCATGTATTGTGTATAAAAGATAAACATGGACAGCTACTCACCACTGCTGCCTCTCTGGCCGCTCTTGTTTCTTACTCTCATACACCACTGTCAGTCCCCAGCTAGACACAGATAGAGAAGGAGATAGAAAGATTAAATTAGTTCAGCAGCAGTACAGTTATCGGTGGTGGATGGTATGGTTAGGATACTTGGGTTCAGTCTGCCCCCTAGGGGTCACTCTCATTCACATTCAAAATTAGAGGATCTAAGTTTAGTCATTAATATGTTACAAAAATGGCCTGAACCTGTGTATACAAACATTATATGTATAATAGACATAATGTTTCTTAAAGTTCGTCAATATATTTATCTAAAAGTACTTTATATGCCTGCTAACATTGATTAAATTATTCAAACCATGCTTTATCATCATTAAGTATATTTGTTCCTCCATACAGTATGTATAGCTTGTCACCTTTACAGGTGGTTTTAGCCAGACTGTGTGCAATATTTTAAGTAAGTAGTAAGTAAAAATAGAAATGTCTTTGTGTATCTTTGTGTTTCTTGTGAAGTTTTTATTTACAATGAAGTTACATCCTTTAAGAAACTCATCTTATTTTTACTCCCGGCATCTACACCTGGCAGTATTATTTTTTCCTCATTCCTTTGCCCACCTTTCTTTACTTTCCGACAAATGATTGGAAATCTGCCAATTGAGTTGAGTGTACCTGGCATTTGACAACCTGAACATACACGAGTTTAGCAGTGGTGAACCAGATGGCTCACATACCAAGCTCAAAACAAACCACAGCACAGTTACATCACTGAGACGTATCATTTAGCCTCTGGAGTTTGTGTGTAACTTTGTGGCCACAGGTAAAATGGAGAGCACTTTAGAGTCTTTGTGTGATTGTTTGTGTTCTGCTGAGGGTCTTTTCATCTTTCATGTTAACCTGGCACATCTTGTGTTTGGTCATATAAACACATGTCACTTTCTGAACCAAGACTTATCAAAACAGTCTATCTGAACACTGCTAGAGAAACTCACAGACAGAATCAGTCACATTGCTAAAACCTTAACAGATGCTCAGATTGATGTGGATCAAGATTAAAAAGTGTATAGTGTACTCACCAAGTAGGAGGACGGAGTTTCTTCTTCACACCTAGGTAAACCTTTAGATTTTTCACTGTCCAATCACGTTCTGGACGGTTACTCTGACAGTCAGAGAGGGAAGAGAACAAAGTGAATGTGTCTGTGACAACACCAAAAAACAGAGATTGTGAGAGAGTTTGTTTGTTGTTGTTTGTTCTTACTCTGACTTCCTTGTACATTCTCAGTGAGCTTGTGTTGAGGATGAAATATCGGTCATGGAAACTTCCAGAGGTCAGTCCCAAACCGAGGATGCTTCGTTCCTCTCTGAATTTCATCATCCCGTGTTTGGATGCATCCACTCTACTGGCTGCGGGGCAGAGTGAGACATCGATGAGAAGAAAGTCATGGGCAACACTAGCAAAAATGGACATCAGAGAGACACACTCTGTTGATTTGTGCGCTTACACAGGTAGGTGATCATCGACTCCATGGCAAGATATTTCTTAATGAGTAGATGGGAATCAGTGCCAAAGGAGTGAAGGATGGGTAAGACTCGCTCCTGATAGTGCAGAGGACGTTCTGAAGGAGGCACAGAGATGCACAGTGAACACAATGACAGAATCAGAAGCAACTTCACATCATTTCCTTTCATTATCTAGAAGGCTTTCAGCATTATTGAAAGATGTGAAACATGACTGTCGTGCCCAGGTAATGATAGACTGTGTGCAATATTTTAAGTAAGTAGTAAGTAAAAAGTAAGTAAAAATAGAAATGTCTTTGTGTATCTTTGTGTTTCTTGTGAAGTTTTTATTAACAATGAAGTTACATCCTTTAAGAAACTCTCTATGACTCATCTTATTTTTACTCCCGGCATCTACACCTGGCAGTATTATTTTTTCCTCATTCCTTTGCCCACCTTTCTTTACTTTCCAACAAATGATTGGAAATCTGCCAATTGAGTTGAGTGTACCTGGCATTTGACAACCTGAACACACACGGGTTTAGCAGTGGTGAACCAGATGGCTCACATGCCAGGCTCAAAACAAACCACAGCACAGTTACATCACTGAGACGTATCATTTAGCCTCTGGAGTTTGTGTGTAACTTTGTGGCCACAGGTAAAATGGAGAGCACTTTAGAGTCTTTGTGACATTGTTTGTGTTCTGCTGAGGGTCTTTTCATCTTTCATGTTAACCTGGCACAGCTTGTGTTTGGTCATATTACACGTTACTTTCTGGTCATATTACACGTTACTTTCTGAACTTATCACTATCTGAACACTGCTAGAGAAATTGTGATGGGAAGACATTAACGAAACAAGAAAAATCTATTTAAGATCAAAAATCATAGTCGTAGGTTTATTTATTCTCTCTCTGTCTCACCCATTTCCTCTTTGTCGTTGATTTCCCAGCAGCTCCAGTATTCCTTATCTTTGACTGCGATGTTGCGCCGGTCAAGAACTTCACACGTCAGCTCTGCTGCTGTCATAGAACCAGGAATCTGAGCCGAGAAGAGTTACTACAGTTACTACAGAGTTGCTCTTTAAGAGTGTGCCTGCACACCCGTGTTAAATGTAATGAAATATTATCTACTTTGATTAAGTCCTGCTCACCTTAACATGTTGTTCTGCTGTTTCCTTTTTTTCCTCCAAGTACACAGTACAGATGAAATGCCCTCCAGGTTCAGTGCTCTAAAGTGACCAGTGCACACAACACAAGCACAAACACACAAAGTCAGGCCTCATTGTAACGGTTAAAGGTCAACAAATACCAGGACAGATAGATGCACAACTTCAGCACACATGCGAGGCACTGCAATTGACAAATGACAAAGTGTAGGGTAACTTAATTCATTACAATTTGCTGCATGCACGTGTACGCATGTGTACACTTGTGTGTGTGTGCGTGTGTGTGTGGCTCACAGGAAACTTTGTGTTGAGTTTCTCTCGCATTTGGATGATAGCAGTAATCTCTTCTAGCTGCTTCTTTAGCTGCTGCTCATCCACCTGCAAACAAGTACGCACATATTCAATCATACACAATGCAAACAATAAATCAGTCAACAGTTGCTCAACGCTATGATTAACGCATCATGCCAATCTTAAGATCTCAATCTGAAATCCCCACTGGCACTTCATATCTCTGTCTCAGGAAATTAGCGCCTTATGTTGAGCCAATGCCAGTGGAGATAAGATCTTTTGGAGATTGTCTTCCATGGGAAGTACATATTGACAATGACTGCAGGGATTCCATTCTAAGCTCATGAGAGGAAATCCCATCTATCTTTCCAAAGAAATTTCAGGAAACAAACAAATATTAAGAACATAGTCCTATTACCTCACAATCTAAGAGTTAGATCAGAGCATAACAATTATGTACATTTAAATGTTACTGGAAATAATAGGAGTCACTGGAATCTGTTCCTGAAAGTAGTATTTTTTGGAGCTTGATCTGGCAGCCTATATAAAATGCCATTTTATTTGACATCTCAACCTTTTAGAGCTGTGCTCTCAGCACTGTGTTTGCCATTTCCTGATGTCACCACTTAAGATAAGTGAGTCATCTTACAGAACAAAATGCTGTGCCCTCCCATTATCCCCCCTGTCTAGAGTGAGCAATGAGTGTGACCTCAAAGATGAGTGTGTAGTGCTCTATGAGGTCTTCAATGGCACGGCCAGCACTGAAGTCCTTCCCATCAGTCTGGAACAGTGTGGGACCGAACACTATAGCCAGATTATGGAGGTTCATCTGGTTCAGCTCGGAAAAACGCTGCACACTGAAACACATGCAGAAAAAACACACATGGTTATGTGCATACAGTAGAAATACAGGGGGATTTCAACGCTTGTGTGGGCATGTTCTCACCAGTAGAGGTGGTTGATAAGAGCTTGTAGTGTAGCCTTGTTGACACGAGGCAGTCTGTCAAGAAGCAGCTGGTACTGGGAGATCTTCTTACTTTCATCCTGAATGGCTGTGGTGCGAGACAGACAGGAAAGGGGGCAGATTTTGAATACCGGGTTAAGACAAAGAGAAAGAAAATCAGAGGCGATGCCTGACATGCAGCTGCAGCATTGCAGGCAATCTGAAAGCATTCAAGGTTTCAATCATATTTTTAGTGTAGTTTTAATACTGAAAATTCATCTGAATTTATCCAAACTTTCTTAAAATGAAAAAAAAAACAAAAAAAACAAAAACAAAACAAAACAAAACAAAAAACACTTCACAGTATCCCCATTTAATTGTCCTAACTGGTTTTAGGATGTCAGCCCCTAAGACATCTTCTGCCATACATTTGCAACAAATGTTTGTTGAGCCAAACCAAACTGTTCACTATTCACTTTAAAAAGATGTTACAGTACGTCCCAGTGTCATAAAATAATAATTATTGCTGTATGCAACTATCTGCATAGCTAAATCCCACTAGATCTAAGTGGAAAAATGAAATCAGAGAGCCTTTAATTACTATTATAGCAGAGCACATTGACAGTGTAGTTGTGAATGTTACCAGCTGTACTAAGCCAGGTGCTGGCATCCTCTGATGTGAACAGTCCTTCTTCTAACTCCCTGAAGAAGCGCTTGAGTGTATTGGAGACATCGTCCACCAGGTGCTCCCCCTCCTTCAGACGGAGACTGCGAGCATCACGGCGAAATCTCTCACAGAGTCCTGCCACACGCGAGGTCACACCGCTCTTACGATAGATCCCCTCAGATGTTAAGCCTAGATAAAACCCACACAACATAATGTTACAAACAGAGGAAACACACACAGACAGCACACACTGCAACTTTTTAAAAGGACACACTCTAAATTGTTACTCCTACATGTGAAATGAATTCCTAAGACATCAACGTGTCCTGCGTACAAACCACTGCTGAAATGACTCAGTGAAAGACAACTGACCAGTGGAGGGTTTCTGGTTATTGAAAGGTCCTTTGTGCTGTTGACCAATCAGCTGTGTTTGGTGGCAGTGAGTCATGTTTTAAAACCTGTCTCAACCAGATGTGTGTTAAATGTGAGGGCTGAGACCTGATTACAATGTAGTTTCACTGTGACAGACTTTAACCATTAAAAAGCAATAAAGATACAAAAAAAATACACTTAACACAATATAAAGGATAATTATGTTCAGTCCAAGTTGTATAACAGTGAACGACCACTACCAGTAAATGGAGGCGAGAACAAAGAAATTACTGGTTTTCCAGAAAGATGACCACAGAGATTAACATTCCTGACCGGGTAGTAGAGGATATCATCATAATGAAGACACCCACACACACGGACACACACAGCTCTATACAGCCTTGTTCAGACATGGCAACACAAGAAGATACAATAAATGGATGGAAATAACAGCGGAGTGGAAAGGAGAGAGAGGGAGAAAGAAAAGGAAAGATCAAAGGGAAGAGGATGGGGGCTGACAAAAAGGAGAAAGAAAACTAGCCAGAGTGAAAATGGCAGGTCAGCTGGTGAGGGGTGGGTGGAAGACAAGGAATGAAGAGTCATGGATTAAAAGGAGAATACAAAAACACCACGGAGGGGAGAAATGGAGGTGGAACAGAGTTGTTTTGTTGACTTGGTCTCAGTCAGAGCCAGAACTCCTGCTATTATAGTCACATGAGGACACACACAGAAAGTGCCAAGTGTCCACACAGTGAAGAGAATAAAGGGCAGACTTTAATACAGCACTGTAGACTTTAAAGCTGCTCCGATGATGTAGGTGCAGGTATATATGCAGCGATTTAGAGCATAGCTTCATGACAAATGTGTGTTTGCATGTGTATGTCGACACAGTGTGAGATGGGGTAAATGCTGTGGCCCTTTGCGTCACTCTCTGTACACCTCCACGTGGCACTCACCGCACTGAGTGATGTAGCCGATGCAGCTGTGAACGATGACGGGTATGTCTGTCTCTGTGAGCTGCTGCTGGCTCAGTGTGTCTCCTCCACTCCCCGCTGCCGTCTGGATGGCCCCGCACCACCCAGTAAAATCCAGCTTCCTCTCTCCCTCTATGTACAGAGTCCTGAGCAGACAGATATAGAGTTAAAAGATACAGTCAACAAGTGCAGAGGGGACACCTGAGACAGTTTTTACAATATAGTATTTTACAGTGAAGACTAAATGTTATCCAGTTGGGATTGATAAAAGTGAGTCTCCTTTTAACATTAGAACTATAACTAGAAATCTAAAGTAATTCTTTCTTCTCACCTGCCTTTCTCCACCAGAACCAGCACCTCATTGTCTTGTTGGATGGCTGTAATACACAATATACTCAGTCACATCACTCCATGCCATGCACAAGAGCTATGCTTTCAATAAATTGCTGTCATTCAGAATCACTGTATTCCTTCTGCTTGTGTTGTATCCATGCATGTTTCACTCACAGAGTTCATTCAGTTTGCGGAGGTGGATCTCTTCCCCCGTGCTGTCCTCCAGGTAGGCATGAAGTGTGGAGCCTACCAGAGCAAACCAACCGACCTTGGATGTTTGAAGGTTCAAGCCGTCTTTACACTTGAGCCGCCCAATCCGTTCAAAACTGAGCCTCAGTAAAGGCTCTGCAGAGACTGGGATCATGCACTGCAAACAAAAGGCTGACATTGTAGCTTTGTAATACATTTTTAATTATTTCCATTCTCTTTTACTGATGATTTAAGCACTTCCCTGTGTATTACTGAAACTCTTCTCAGTAACTAACACTAATTAAATCCTCAGAAGAAAAGGTTCTGCACAAAGCTCATGTAAACACTTCACTGGCAGTAGGAATGCTAGAAAATGTGGAGTGAGTGGTGTGATCAGTAACTGAAACAATCCATATCTAGGCCACGTCATACTGTTTTTGTGGCTAGATGTCCAGAAGTCATGGATGTGCTGTTAATCTACTATTTTGATCAACTTTGACCAATGCAAACTTCCCTATTGACTTAAACAGTCACAGACAGGGGCTACCCATATCATGAACGGTATCTTGTGAAAAACTCTGACACATTTTTTTTTTTTTTTTTTTTTTTTACAATAATAACAGAATTGTGAGAATGCCACATTTTGCTGCATCTATTTCACCATTTAGCACGGACTGCATTTGAGAGCAGCAGGTCAAACTCAATCTTGTTTCATTTCACACCATGATGCAACACAATTATCTCAGGTGTGAAGAGTGCTGTCCTTATGGAAAATACCTGACACAGGAAACGGGTCAACATTAGTTACTCCTGTCCTTACTACTACACAGCATTTCCTAGTTTAGCACAGCAAGAACTGCAAAACTTCCACGTTAACAGTGCTTTCTATTTTCAACACAAAAATGAAGGATTATCATATCAAGTCTTTCAAGATCCAGCCTCCTTACCTTGGCAATAGACTTGACCCATTCTTTGTGGCTGTCTGGATCATCAGTGCCAAACAAATAGAGACGCTCTGACTCAGAGTAGAGTTCAAAGGTATTTTCGTACCTATAGAAAGAAAGGTGGGGAGTGAAATAAGTCATTTTATGATGTTCTCACTTCCACACATACATCTGCTATATTTCAAAAGGACAGCCTAAGCTGAATAATAATGTGGATATTTAATTTTACACATGTATTAACTCATTTTTGTCACAAGTAGATCCGGGTGTATGAGTGTGTTTATATTTACCCATGTCTTTCAGGTGCGTCAACAACCAGACAGACTATCTCTGAAGCCTTCAGAGCTCCATTAGGATTTGAGTTCTTGTCACTTTCATAGTAGCTGAAAGTGCCATCATTCAGCATGCACCAGCGACGACTGAATTCTACATGGAAAAACATAACAACAAAGATTTGCCAAGCATATTCCACACTGAACTGCTTGCAGGATGTAATAAAGTTCTTCCTACTTAAAGCTGATGAGCCTTTTGCTGTGTTGTTCTACATAACTTTGTTTAGAAAATGGCTGTGGGTGAGTGTATGTGGAAAATGTTAGTGTTGCACTGTCTGTTGTTCGTACCCTCTTTGGCTTTGCGCTCTGTGATAGCACGAGCCATGGATGCAGTTTTGTAGAGGAAGCCATTGTGAGACACAGAAGTTGGTGCTGAGTAAGGTACTGGATCCATGTCCCCGCCGATCTCTGATCGTGGCAACTCTGCAGGAAAACAAACCATGGAAAAGAATTATACAAACCACCATACAGGGTTTAATTGTCTGGGAGTCTGAAATAGAGCATCTGGTAAAGTTCAGTGGACAACACCCAAAACACTCGTGGGTATGGCAGGAATGTGTGTTTGGTTAAGTAACATTCTGAAAAGTCATCATTACTAAGAATCCAATGTAAATGGTACAAGAACAAAACATCAGAGAAAATTTAAGGAATGCTTATTCACTTCTTCACACAATAAAATTAACAGTATAAACAACATAAGGTAGAGATCAACTTCACACTACATAGAAAACAAATATCATTCGAAAAATATGTAATATGTGCATCACACTGAGCCATTTTCAGCCTTGGTTTAACTTGAACAAATGCACGATATATGGTATAAACTTGTCACTGTTACACGTCAATGATGAACTTTTTCATGAAAACCCAGCCCGACCTTTATGTAAGAGTAATTAAAAACAAAGGATCTTATGTGACTCTGTGTGTGCACAGTGTTACACTGTACCTGTGTTGAGATTATGGCTAATTAACTCAGCCTGTAAAGGTTGAGAGTGTGCGTTGGCCAGGGAGAGAGGGGTAGGCCAACTTGCCATACCAGTTGAGCAATTCACATCTGCCCCGCAGAAGATCAAACTCAATGTCTCCAGCACATCACTGCACTGCACGTTTATACAAAGAGCCTAAGAGGAAGGAGAGAGGAAGAGACAATCAAAACATAAAGAAATGCATGAGTAAATTTCCACACAAAAAAAGGAAATTATGAGGTGTATGCAGTGGGAATGCACACACATTAGCAAAATTAAATGAGAACCAGATTATTACAGCACATGCAAAACCATTTACAGTCTATTACAACATGAAATGAACTGGGCAAAACTGAACTGAAATTCAACAGATCGAAAAATTATACAGACTTTTTAAGAACTTTGCTTTTGTAGCATTTGTAGTACTATTGCAACACAATTAGACCCAGCACGAAAATGAAGACGAGGAAGTGAGATATGAAAAAAGTGACAGTAAACAACAACAGAAGGAAAAGAAGAATCATTCAAGTGGAAATAGGACAGAGGTGAAAGGCAGGAATCCAGTTACAGCGATGCAGAGAAAGAAAGAGATTACAAGTATGTGCCACAGTGATATAAAACTGCAAGTGAACTGATAACCTTTGCACTGTGTGATGGAGCAGCTGGTCAGGTTTTAATTGTGTCATGTGATTTTTTTGTCATCCCTCTTTCAAAGGAAACAGCTGAGGTCAAACTAAAATTTAACAATCCAGTGATGTGGTGGTGTGTGTATGTGTGTCTGTGTTGACAGTCTTAAAAACCGCTTGGTGTCAGACGGCTATCAGCCCACACACACTGCTCTGTGTCGAGTTGTGAAATTGAGGACAGATTTTATGTCATGTCATGTCATTCAGGGACAATGACGTGTCAAATTTATCATTTTTATTCTGTATTGCACTGCAGGGATCAATGTGTCTGTCACATCCCAGTGGACTTATTACAACAGTTGAAGGTACAACATGAGCAAATGCACACAATTTTGGTAGGAAAACATTTGGCAAAACAGAAAAACGAGCAGGATCCATCAGCATTTAGACAAACAGTTTTTTAACAAGATGAAGACAAAGAAAGAACCTGAAATAATCTTACACTGATAATCTTTACACTCTAGCTTTACAGTAAAGCAATAACTCCGTCCATGTACTGTAAACCTAAATTAAAACTAGAAAAACCCTAACCCCTGACACTTTAAGTGCAGAAAATGTTGCTGATTATCATTTTGTTACCTAAGTTTAACTGTGAAACATGCCTCATGATGACTGGCAGCCATCATGTCCATCACTCGCTGTGAGCTGACGTGATCAGATGACTTGAATAAGGTCATCTATACTGTACTATACCTGTGGGTTGGTGTGTAGGGTATGCTGCTATGTGACCTGCCTATCACTGAGTGAAACTTGGAACAATTTACTTCATAGACCTGCTCCACCACCCTGAGCAGGTCTGTTCCATAAGTATGATAACCAGCAACATCTCCTACATCGGTGCCACCATCCATGCTGCTGCACCAGTGCACACTGTACACTTAACCTTTTTGCAGGTGGGACTTTCCAGTGTAACATAAATAATAATAATAAATAATAATTTTATTTACAAAACAGAGGAGTACATTCACTTCAGATGACTATCAGACCCTCTCCCACTCTAGTGATGATGTTGCACACTCGAGCCTCTGCTCATTAACTGCAATACACACCCATTATAAACTCAAAAATGCTCTAAAAAAAGCACATAACTCAAACAGAGATGATTTTAAAATAGAAGAAGATATTAAAAAGTTCAATAGCTGAAATTTTTGTGAATGGTTTAAAGGGTGAATGAAGTTGGTAGCTTTAAGTATGCTGAAGTGGTTGAAGTTCAAAGAGCAGAAAGATTTGAAGATCATCTTCATTCATTTGGATGGGACAAAGACAGCAGAATGTAAGGTAAATATTTTAAAAAGTATAAATATAAAAAAGTTGTATACAGCATCAGAAAAAGCTGAAAGGTTGCATAGTTTTCATAGCACAAAGAATGAAGGACAAGTTAGAGTTTGATTTAGATTTGAGTTAGATTAATAGGAAGAAAGATTTTAGTGTGCCCTCAGTGTTGTCTGTGATGCCTTGAGCAATCACACTACATGGAGAAAGGGGGAGGGTGAATGGGAGAGATGTTACGCCTGAGAAAAGGAGGATGCAGTGTTTTTACAGCTGAGGACCTCAAAACTCACATAACCACAGACCCAGACACACACACACAGACCAGTCTGTTAAAACCAATAAGCCCGTTTGGATCTGATTGAGAAATTCCACAGTGCTCCATCACACACACAAACAGACCCCGCCTCTATTTACACACCACACACACATACTGACAAACAAACCAATTAACAAAGATTAAAATTGCACAAGACACATTTGTACATTTCAGACAAATTTCTCCATTTCACACAATATGACATCTGAACAAATAATTGTGGTCAGCCATGTGGAACACATCCACAAGCAGCAGCATTAATATTGTCATAAGGACCATATGAGTGCAACAAATACTGTATATCTCTTTGTACTGGAGCTGTAAATGTTGTCAATTAAGATGTCATCAAAATGAATGAAACGTTGCCTTTTTTCTTGCAATAATTACATCTAACTCATACATTACATCACTGAAATCAAAACAGATGCACATCAGATAATGGAGGATGTTTATGGACACAGCCAAAAGAAAATATGCCTTATCTTAAGAAGCCAGCATTTGTTTTTGATTTGCTCTATGTATTTGTTTTGTGTCGCATCATAGCCTATCAAACCAAACAGAGAGCTGCAGAAAAGACAGTGTAATGTTAGGGGGGATATTGTATGTAGTTTTCCCTTTCAAAACCTTTTAAGCTTGGTGGATGCCGTAGATGACAGAGACACCTGTGATGTGGATTCAAAAGGATTCATTTAGAGTCTGAAAAATGAATCATGTTAAAGATTTCCTTCGTTAACATTATTAACCTCTCTTCTTTTAGTTTTCTGCATTTCCCAGAACCTAAATCTCATGTTTCTAAGCTGACCCAAGCCAACTTTCACTTCAGACAGATTCTCCTTTTTCACATCATGAAAGCAAACTAGTGAATTGATGTTTCCAGTGAATTCAAGTCTGGAGGATTCAATGTGGGCTTTAAGGAAAACAATATACATTTTTTAACCCTCACACAAAACTGACCATCATGTTGAGCTTCAGTGCTTCAGTGGCTCAGGCTACAAACCAGAGAAGTCAATATTTCAGTGCCTCAGTGTCCTACATTATCCACCATGTTACATGCCAAGCAAAAACAGTGTGTTTTAACAAAAGACGCAAAGTACTGCATATACAGTGTCTTGCTGCAGACATATATGGATCAGAGCAGTATTATGTAATGTGGTGACCAATGACTACATATGCGTATGTTTCAAAAAATCAGAACAATATGTGGCTCTCTTGTCTCAGTGGATATATATGTAAGTGCTTATAATGTATGAAGGTCACTGTAGTTCAATATATCAATACACAAAAAAGTGAACCAATCAGAACAATGTACAATGAGGAAAAGGGTTGTTTGAGTGTTTCAGGACCTCACGCCCTCCAACATCTGCTGCCTATGAAACTGGGAGTAATGTAATAACAGAGAGAGAGAGAGAGAGAGAGAGAGAGAGAGAGAGAGAGAGACAAAAAGAGTGAGGGAAGAGAAGGGAATTCAAGAATCTTACCCAATTTCCCCAGAGAGAGGGAGAAAGGGAAAGAGACAGAGACAGAAAGAGATTTTATCTGGGTGTGTCTAAAATCACAGGCCTCCATCTGGCCTCCGCTGCTCCATAGGACAGAATTGGAGGAAAAGAAAGAGATGAGAAAAACAGGAGAAAGAAAAATATTGTGGTAGTGAGATGAAAGGACTTCAGCAAAGCACAATAATCAGAGACTGATTAGACTTGGCTACAAACTCACCATGATACATTCAGACCCCCTATGTACAGACTTCAGGACCTGAACACATGCAACCAGTTCTGCTTTGTTCACTTTTGCATATAGTCAACATCCTGCCAAAAACTACACCCACAGTTACATGTGCACATTCATATATATATATATAATCCAGATGGTTAAGAGCAGTTATCCACATATGTTCCACCATTACCTCACCAGGGTCAGTTTCCAGAGTGAGGGAGATGGAGAAGGCAGAGGTGAAAATCCAGACACATGAAGGAGGGGAAAAGAGGAGAAGAATAAATAGGACATGGAGGGAAAACAGAGAGACAGGCCAAAAAAATGGGGGTGAAAGACACTGGGAAATAACCAAGACAGCAAATCCCACCTCGAGCAGATCTCCCTGAGCATGTGAGTCCTACGATGTGAATGAGGAAGAAAAACGAGTCAGCAGGGAATGGTCAGAAAGAGGAGTGAGAGAAGAGGGTTTTTCCTATGGAAAACCACTTTCCAAAACCATAAAAGCATAAAAACAACCCATAAAAACGAGAGGTTTTTTTATTACCGCCTCTTAGCTATGTCACTTTGCTATAATAAGAACCAATAACGTACTGATTGTCACCAGCAGTCAACACAGACACAACAAACTTGCGGACTGGTAGTGGTTGTAAAGTAGAAACATACTAACATTCATTTCTCAGTGCTAATAAACACAAATGAGTTAGACATCAACTGTCCATAATTCACCCTTGGTATTCATATTCTCAAACTGTTACCACTCCCCTGTTTTAAACAACTTTCATTCAATATATTTCTCTGTCAGACACCTTTAATGCTGCACCCAGAGTACTTTTGTACCACTTTTCTCCCAAAAGGCTCTGGAAAGATGGTTCAGATATCAGTGTAACATGGTAAGACAGACACCATGGAGAAAAAAGGGCTCTTTATTCTCAACACACTAATGGCAGACATGCTGCATAGTAAGAAAGGTAAGAAAACCAGGTACAGTGTGCTCATTTTTACTTCTGTTGATAAACATGAATGAATCAAAGCATCAGTGGTTGCAAAGCATCAGTGGTTGCAAAAGAGAAAAGAGAGAGAGCAAAAGGCAAAGAGCAGAGGGAAACAAAGCAAGACGGGAAGGAGTGAGGGAGGGGGGAGAGACAATGATGTCCATTGACAGAGGTGAGCCTACCGTCTGCTGAGTGCACAGAGAACACATGGATGGACACACATACACATGCCTACACACACACACATTAATATGTATGTTAGCGCATCTCAGCCCACACACTAAGAGCTGCAGTGCAGCAGTCCTCATAGTCTCGACACAAAACTGTGCCAAACGAGCACGTTTAAATATGGATTTGGTCAACTACACTGAGATCACAGTCTGTCATAGATCCAAAGTCCACTGACACACATTCCTGTGCTCACACTAAACATGCCCCATTTAACACACACTGACATCCACATTCTTTACAGAGCTAATCACCATGAACACCCAAATGTACACACACTTTCAGTACCCTGACCGATAGCTAAGCCCATACCCAACCTTACCTGATAATTTTCAGTTCCTTTCAATCTTTCCACTGTAGGAATGTCAGCTGATGCAGACTCACGCACACACACGCAAAAGTCGCAAGTTCAAAAAAGTCCTAGTTTGTGATGCTGTGACAGACAGTAAAGTGAATACCAGCCACTTACAAATGAGGAAAAGCCAGAAGTGAAGAGATCAACTTTCTTCGGCAGCCCTAGCCAAACAATGTGGAGGACAGAAGGAGGAGGAGGAGGAGGACAGGGGGAGGAGGAGGAGAGGCGGAGTTACAGCACATTCCAGCTAAAGCAGTGAGTAATGATGTCACATTGAGAGAAAAAAAGGGAAAAACAAAGAAGAAAGGAAACAGAGAAGTGGGGATGAAAAGCCAGGACTAGATCAACAAACCTGAGTGTAGCTGTGTGTTTGAGTGTGTGTGAGTGTGTGAATGGAGAAGATTAATGTCAGTGCCTGTTCAGCCTGTATACTTGACACAACAGCATAAATGACATAATTCAAAGTACATTATTTCTTAAGACACACCCAAGGGGACATAACAAGAACCTAAATGTGAAGAACCTAAAGTGTTGTAACAAAGAAAAGAGGAAAAAAACAACAAAAAACAAGCAAAAAAACTTCAGAAAAGTCCAACAGATGGTATCTCCCAGAGTGGTAACAGGAAAAAGAGATACCTATCACTGTGGGCTGAATGAGGAAGGGTTAACCAGTTAACCAAAACAAACAATAACCATTCTACATGTGTGTGTGTATGTTTGTGTGCCAAACACAGTGACTCACTTACACAGACACACACACACTTGAAGGGGGTAAAACAGAACTCACAGTCAGGTGCTAAATGTGACTCACTGACACACTCAGTGTGTCTGTGAACAGTCCACATTGTTTGTGGTAAGTGGGTTAAGCAGCTAATGGGTGACCCAGCTACGTCTGAAACACTAAGACATTTATCACACATGGTGGAGCACTTTTTGGAGCACTTTTTGGAGCACTTAGATTTTGGCCAAGAATTCACAGTCATCTGTTTGAAACCTGCATTAATATCATTCTGTCTGTATTTGGCTTACTTTGACTGTGAATGTCGCTTACTAAGCTTACTGCAGTTGGCATGGATTTAGCCAGCTCTTGTAATCTAGCAACCTGCCTTTCTTGCTCATATTCATTAGTCTTTTACACCAAGAAACTGACGCTCTGTTTCTCAAAAGATAAAGAAAAAGTTTGTTCTGTCAGTCAATCGATCTACTAACAGGTTAGTACATGAGTGATCACTGAAAGGAGTAAAATACACAGAAGAATGTAGTCAAATATTTATTCTTGGAATCTTAGTCATAGTCTGTGGAGTGCGGGTCTTAAATATACAGTGTGTGCACATTAAATCCAGTCACAACTAAGCCAGCCTATGACCCACTATGAGACATGCAGCTCTTAAGGGAGGCACTGTATTGTTTGGCAATAGGAAGCATTAATACTACATTAAGCAGCAATAATGTCACGTGTGAATAAATGAGGTCAACATCATGGGTTAAAAAGACAATTTAGTCACAGTGGATTGCTTAACCAACCATCTCAACCGCCTCTAAATCCTCCCTTATGTACCAAAGCATTTCTTTCCCAACATATGTTGACTAACTCTCAACTCTGGAAAACCCAGTATATTCTTATTCAATCTCTGTTGCCACAGAAATTAGAGCGAGTAGCTTTAAATCCAAACAGAAGGGTGAGACGGACCGAGACAAATGATTAAAACTGATTTTTACTTACATTGTTGAGCTCTTTCTGGTTTCCGTACAGAGGGTGGTACTTTCTGTATTTTCCCTGGCGGTATTTGTTGGTGATGAAGCGGCGTCTCTCTTCACTGCAGCTAGAGGGTGTCAAGGCCTCACTTGGTGGAATGTTAGCTGCCCAGAAACTGTTTACCCGTTCGTTCCCTAGCAACAGGAACACCTGCATCACAGGTAGGGTAGACATGTCATTACAGAAATGTAATGTAATACAATATACACTGTTAAGTTTATTAAAAGAGAACTATGCAAGTTTGGTTGCTTTTCTGCTGTTTTGCTAACCCTCCTCCACGCCATGTGCATTTGTTTTTAACAAAGCCAGTGAAAAAGCAATCCATGGAGCAGTGGATAACATTATATAACATGTTTTTCAGCCAAGAGACACTAGGTGGAAGGCAGAGAGCCTCCATTCTCCCTCATAACAAGTTACAAGTCATGTAATTATCCATCACAATTACTCCAAAGCTGTTGAAGGTAAAAATGTAGCAGAGCAATTGTAAAAAAATCCTGCATAGTTCCTCTTAAACTATAACTGTACACTGTATGATTATTTAGCTCATGCTCCTGAAGGGTTATAAATTTGATAGAAAAAACATGTTGTTGTTAAATATTGTATGACCATAACCATAAGGTCTCAAGAAATGTTTTATTTTGTTTTTATGTAATTTTTTTGTGTACATGTACCTGTATGAGCTCCTCTGTCCAGACTTTCCTGTCCATCTTTAGACTACGAACCTTTGAGATGCTAGGACCCAGCCCTCTGTGCTCTCCTGAAAACACACACACAAACTACACATTACATCTTCACTGTGCAACACTACTGTGAAATTCCACCACAAGTTTTCTTCAGCTACTCTAATGAGAGCCAAATTATATTTGGCTTTGATCCCATCCATACATCGCTACTGTCACTGTAACTCACAGAAGAAAAGAAAAACATAAGCAAAACTATGCTGTTTATCATGTCAACATTTTTTTATGCCACAACATTAAAAAAAAAAAAAAGTATAAACATAGATGCAAACACCAACCTGCACATCGCTTGCAGACCACCACGCACAAGTTGATGGCTGCCCATTCCGGCTTGGGAGCTCCACAGTCGGCACAGAAACTGTTGCTAGGCTCCGCCCAGATCTGGTCCGCCACCTCACTATTGGATAACGCCTCACCTATGGCATTCCTCATGGCGTCCACCCACTGCTCTCTTAGCTGCTCTGACTCAGCTATAAAACTGCGGACAGATACAAGCATACGACCGAGAGTTAATGCCGACATGACAGTGTCACGGCCAGATACCAAGTGACAGAGATGAGAAAGCTGGTGCTGGTCCTCTGTATGTGTTTGTTCTTCTGTTCATGAGCCCGCTGAGGACTCACTCCTCCTCTGCTCTTCTGTAGCTAAATATTCTTGAGCCAAGGCTGGAAACTACACAATCATATACATTCACACAGACAGGTCTGTGGTTGACACAGACTCTCGTGTTTGAATCCTTCCTCTTCTCCTCAACATGTTGCTTCTCTATGTCCTTAAAATACACAGACACACTTTTCAAATGACTAGAGCAGCAAAACTGCCCACTTAAGACACATGCCAAAAACACACACTCTCTGTCTCCCCTCAGAAACGTTTCATGATGATTCACCACACACAAAAACTGCACATGCAAAGAGACACATATAGAGTCAATGCACACTTAGACCAACACAGACACTGACACACAGTCCAACGCTATACAAATACACAAGCCTTTTCAGTTTCCCCCATCCTGTCAAGCTGAGCCCTTGCACTGCAGGCTGTGCACTGTCAGCCAAAAGACCACACACACCACACCAACACATAGACTTTGTACACACATAGCCCTCACTCTTCTTCAGACACAAAAACACACACATACACACTTGTACAAAGAGCTTTTCACATTCTCAAAAGATGTCCAGCTGAGGACTCTCAGGATAGATGAACGGTGGGAGTTCTCAGTAAAAAAACAAGATCTCATTTCCACCAAGTATCCTAGCAGCAACACTAACTTAGACCCCAACTTGCAATGCAAATTGGTAATCTTTACACATAAATCCTTCTCAGAAAACAAAATCCTATGTCTGAGATGAGAAAATAAATAATCAGTATTTGTGTATACATGTTAATGTGAGTAAATGTGTGCTATTTATTGCATTTATGTGTAGATGCAGTACCTGAATATGCGGTAGGGTGTGGTGAGATCAAAGCTACGACGGTCTGTTTCTTTAATATTTCCTACGTTCATCTCAATGGATGTGATACCAACTCCAATACGGAAGTCCTGCCAAAAAAAGGTACACCATTTTTATATTATTTTTCCCCATTAAGGATCAACAGATACATTTTTGATTTGAAGTGTATGATTTGTACACAAGGCTTATTTCGACAGAGCTCACACACAAGAGAGTACTTACGTCTATGTTTTTGTAGAGAAAGACCTTATCTGAGATGACAACAGTGAAAAGTTTGGAGCGTAAGCCTTTGAGCTCCAGATAGCCCTGATAGTCAGCGGGCAAAGGTGAACCAGGGTTCATAATGCTGCGCCGTTGACGCCCCTTGGTGCAGTCCTGCAGTGCAGTCACCCAGTCGTTCCTCTCAGCTAGACAGATGTGTAATCACATGTATGAATAAATGTGATTTCTAAAATATGAATGCGCAAATGTATATGAACCTACATAGATGCATATTAATGCTTGCAAAAGACACATGCACATGACATCAATTTGAGCACACAGATAAGCAGAGGAAATGGACAGACCTTCATTTTCAGCCCTGAAGATAAACGTTCTGTTGTTTGTGGCAACGTCAAACTTGAGCTCTCCCACGCTGGTCACATTAGTGATGAAGGCTGTAGAGATGATTCCTTTGGAATATACCTCCTGTGAAACAACACACACACAGCAACGGCTACTCTGTTAAACAGATCCACATCAGTCATATAACATGCAGACTGTGTGTGGTGTGTATATGCACGGGACTGCATGAGGACATGTGTGTGTGTGTGTGTGTATGTTGGTTCCTGTTTTGAGTCAGAAAGTATGTCTCAATGAATCTGTGTATGTAGGAGTGACCTATGTAACAATGATTTAACTGCATGTGTGTATTGTTACCTTTTCATTGTCAAAATATCTCAGGTAGTCAACATCCAGCTTCACCCATCGTCGCTGGTAATAAAGGGCCCTGTGTATGAAGACACACCAACATAAAATAGTGCATCATCATTTCACTCATTTAGCACATAATCCTTATTTTTGTCATGTCTTCATCTCTTTGTAGAGCCATAAGTATTTGTTCCTTTTAAATGTGCTTTACAAATAATCTTACAGGTCTTGTACTGGCATAGCAGCATTGCATAATGAACTAAGAAAACTTGGACGTTTGTCAGCAAATTTTTTATCACTGTTTCATAGTTCATTTTACTCTGAGGTTCTATGCTCTGTGAAAATTGTATTTATCAGTTGATTGCATTTTTAGCAGAACCTCAGTTTGTATATTTATATGCTGCGGTTATTCATACCCCTGTGGTGGATTCTTGTCCAGCCACCCCATCTTGATGACAGCAGCGAGCTGAGAGCTGTCCTCTTTGGCGGCTGAAGCCAGTCTGCCGGTGTTTGGCAGGTAGACACTGGCTTGCAAGTTACTGATGCCCACATCCTGCCATGGGGTAGAACTATGGATGCACAGAAATAAGCACATACAATCGCATGGTACAAATATATCATTATTCTCAATAGTTGAATGTGTATGAAAATCCAATGTAGTTTAGTTTAGAAGTCACTGCACTATTCTGAAGTACACAGATAACCACATTTACAGATAACTTTATAGCACTGAAAAATTAAAAATTACGATTAACATATAACTTACAATGAATTTAAATCTCATTAAATACAAAGGCTAGAGAGAAATCTAATTAAGCAAAGAAAACACTTTATGTGTTCAGGTATGACTCACTCATCATCATCCAAAAGTTCATCATCACTGCACAAAGAACTGTACCGCCCCTTTGCCTGGCTGGGAACTTGCAGGGTCATATCCTGTTGGAGGAGTAGATGTCATTCACAGTATGCAGGAGGAGATGAGAAGGAGTGTAAAAGACGGCAACTGTTTTACTCAGTGAACTACACACTCTTACCCTGTCTGTTGTGTTCAAGCGATGAACACTGGGAGTAAACAAATCTGGATCTTCGTAATCATCAGAATTATCATCGGGTGAATTGGCTGAGCTGAGCCCTGAGGGAAGTAACACAGGATGAGACACAGTTGTGCAGATTAAGTTACGTTTGATAGAAAAATTGAAGAATTATTCCCAAAATAGAAAGATTTCACTGAAAAGCACGTCCTTCACTGGCAATAGCCACAATTAACCATAAGGCAACACAATAAAAATGCCAACACCGCACAGGAATACAGAAACATATTGCTCTTTGTGTAAGGGACTAAGTTTTCTTTTTTTATTTGGAACAACAGAAACATTACACAACAAAGTGAAGATTTGATTTGTGCGGTTTTATGGACATTAACATTGAATATCTCTGGGTTTCTAGAGGGTATTCTGGGGAATGCAGTTGAAATGCTTGGTGGACAAGAGGCCAACAAGAGAAAGATCTGATAATCTCAGTTACTCCAGTTACCTGTGCCAGGCTTTAGCTGTGTTAATCTAGTGTGTTTGAGAGCACACAAACTAATAGGTCAGGGTGGAACAACTGAGTGTTACTGAAATACAAAGCCTACAAAGCATCTGTTTTCTCAGTGTGGCAAATCTGAGTTTGAGAACCAGTTTTTCAGGCTGGGCGCCTTCAGTAAATACATTAAGTAATATTAAGCAGTCATATGCCCTCTGGCATGTGGGAACATTTCTTGTTTGGGGGCGGGGGTTGAAAAGAACTGTGACCAGTCTGTGTCTAACAGTTTAACAAATGTAATGGTCCATGGTGGCATGAACAACAACATACACTAACTGTTTATACTGAGAAAACCATGAGGGCTCAGCTATGCACTGTGTATCTTTTGGTCATTCAATTTAACTTTGACTTTAGACTTCAGAGACAGACAATAATAAGAAAAGATTAATTATTTGATTTTCATCTTAAAATTGAGATACAAGGTGGCCGGTGGCTTTTTCTTTTTTTTAAGAATTTTGAACAGTTTTACTCAAATGTACATGTGATAACTGGTCTATCAACTTGTGCAGCTCTGACCTTTTTCGCATGGCAACAATCTGTTTTGTCCTTTTGCCAACTAGTTATTATAAAAGCATTTTAAATTACCATGTGGCTTGTGAAACAGGTTAATATGTTTCAACTTGCATTTAGACCTAATAGTATCAAATCAAAGTAGCTGTTAAGAGTCAAATATGTCACAGAAGATTATTTTCAAACATATTTAAATATGCAAACACAGGAGAGTGTGAAACTTAAGGACATGGGTGGATGATGATACAATAATTCAAAATACTCACTAAAATGTGAATCAAAGCTAGATCTGATGTTTTCACAAGGTTTTGTATGCACAGTGATGGGAGACAGCCGGCTCATAAGCTACATAGTTCTAATGTGATGACTAGTTGATAAGAGCAAAAACTAGGAAGACAGAAGCATGGACTGGAAATAAGCTAAAAATAACCAGGTACCAGGAATGCCTTTCACTGTAGCTGTGTTTGAAACTTCAGCTTGCCGCAGATGACCAGATGAGCAGATTTTTGACCTTCATTAGCACTGAATAGCAATGTTTTGATGAGCTGGTCTTTGTATTATTGTATATGTGAATTTCACAGGATCATACATGGCAGTTGTTTTAGTAACGACAGTAGCAGTACATGTACATGTATTCAACTCTTTAAAGGAGAAATTCAAGGAGAAATTGAAGATAGCAAGACTTTTGACCTGGTTGGCAGACTGTAAGTGCCACATAAGCTGCTTTACAGGATTCAATTCCTGTGAAATGAAGCCTAATTTACTTGAATAAACCTGTAATCTCGGTTTATGAAACCATTCCCAATAGCAGATGTGTTATACAAAATGGTCTGAAACTGTGGATGAGACTATGTTTTACAGAGAAATGCTGAATGCAATCACCACAGCATCTCTGGGGTTATTTCTTGTGTTTTTCTTTTCTCTATCATATTTTGACATTAAATAAATAGTTTTTGCTACTTTTTTGTGTCAGCAGGGATTTCCTCTACACCCCTCATGACTCACAAAGGATAAGGAGTAAAGCTACTGGATGAATGGAAACTTTTTTTTTCCCCCCAATTCATAGCTGCATGACCTGAAATGTCTAAACTCTAGCTGCAGAACTTTGTTGCACATTGCTGTCCATTTATTCAACCACATTTTCAGTATTCTGTCTGCTGCCACCATACAAAAAAATAACACAAAGAAAAAGTTTATATGCAGATGATACTACTTACTGAACTCGCATGGAGGCTGAGAAGCCTTCCTGGCAGGCAGAGGAAGCTGCGTCTCAGGGTGAGTTGCCTGTTGCCCGTTTTCTTGAATCTGGGGTATCCTGACCCGTGGTGGGACCTGTGGAGTTTGGTCCTGCTGCATCTCATCAGCTAATGTCTTGGTGGGAGAAGGGCTGCAAGATACAGATGGTACCAGGCAGGTCAACACAGGGTTGGCAATCAGGAGATGAGACCTCGGACATGTTAATCTGAGATCGGGTGAAATGAAAATCACACGTAGCCAGGTGATTTTATTCATCCTCTGTTGAGAAAGCAGCTCTGCTCATATCCCCCCGTCTTCTCTTTCCTCATTCCATAGTAAAAACTACAAAGATAACATTTTTCATTCTGGCACCTTAATCCAGACACCTACAAAATCCACTTGCAAGCAGAAGAAATAACTTTCTAAGAGAGATATGAAGTCAGGAGTCCACATTAGTGTCTGCTGCTCTTCGATGGTGTAAGAATTGATCTCAGAACAGGCAAACTGGCATCCCTCTGCTCTCCTCCTGCCTTACCAGTTTTCTCTCCCTTCATCTGGTTTTAGCCGCAAGTCTGAACCTGCACTAACTTGAAGATACCAGAATGTAAACACAGCATACCTGTGGAACCCCCCATACACACACGTGAGCACTACAGATGTGTTATGACCATGTAATGTAAACGTGTATATGGCAACTGTGTGCATTAGAGGTGTGTCAGCATTAAATTTTCATTCTATGATTATTCTGCCCAATAAATATTACAGTCTGTATTTAACAACACTAACAAAGCTGTTTTTATGGTGTTGTTTTCGCTGCAAGGTGAGCAAGATGTTACTGCAATGTGTTTTTAATACTAACAGTGGGATTTCAAGAAAGTCTCATCAATATTGTAATAATACCATTAATTCTGATATAAATCAGCCACAGTAACTGTAGAACAAACATTTGATACTAGCATTTTGAAGATACCCAGACCCCTTCAGCCTGCAGCCTTTCTAAAATGTGTTGTACACTCAGTGCCCAATAGTAACAAAACATAATTTCGTAAATTTTCGCAAGAGGTATACATTCTGACTTCCCTCTGACAGAGTTTGACAGGATTTACAACTGGCAGATAATCCACAAATCCTGGTGTGCAAAGCTTGTCATGTCATACACAAGAAGACTTGAGACTGTTGGACTGGACATAAAATCCGTTCAGGACTCTCACACATACATTTTGCATTCACAGCACCTCAAGGAATTGTTCTTTTTGGCCCAGCTCCTTCTGCTTGCCGAACTATTATTATATTAGCTGATATACTGACGGTATGGTTTCATTTCAACCCAGTGCAACACAGATTGATTGAGCAGACATTGCCTCAACACAGTCTACTCATTTACTTCTCTGTCCATGCAAATAAAAAAAGTATCCTAAAAAAAAAAAAAAAAGAGTGCATATAAGCATAGTGCTAAACAGCCTATAAACTGTACTTGCTGACGGGAAAGCCAAGAATGAGCCCACAGGCCTGGCTTCTGTCCATCCAGAGTTGTGAAAGTTCCTCTTTATTCCTCCATCATTTGTGAATTTTTGTCTCCTTACGGCCATTTAAGGACATAAAAACAGTAGTGACACAAAAGGACTAAACAGAGTTTTTAGCTTAAGAATATGTCGCACTGTGTACAAACAAATACTTACTTTCACAATTTATAAATAACTACCTGGCTCTTTCAGCTTGCATCAGTAAAAGTGGGATGAAGCTGGGACAGTAAGACGTGTCAGAAAGTTCTTACGTTGACAGAAAACTACTTTCGGTTTAAGGTGCTTTACTTTTTCACTTTGACAATCTACTCGATTTCTTGTTGTAACAGACAGCAGGCTGGTCATCACTCCACTTTAACATGTCAGGTGTTGGGCAGCATTCAACAAGCCAAAAAACTTCAAATGGTCTTGCCAAACGGTCTCAGGGCTGCTTCTAACACATAAACACTGCTCAGTTTGCTCTGCTCTAATGTAAGTCTGGCCTATCAACATGCTCATATCATGTCCATTTCAAGACCATATCTACATCAGGGTCCACACTAGGTTTGTTAAATAATAAAAGCACATAACGATACAGAAGACCCACAATGACGGGAAACTGACCTGATGACACAGTTCCTCCTTCACAGAGGAAGAGTGCTAGCTAAATGCTATATTTAACCTGCTCTCTGTTACTTGTAACTGATGACAATATGCTGAAGAGAAAATGACCCTTCCTTTCCCCTCCCGATGTTGCTTTAACTCCGAATTCTGGGGAATATTATATATTTTGACTTGAATCACCTGAAAACAGACAGATCTGGGGCCTTTTATCTACAGTGTAGTGTTGACAAATGAGGGGAATATCTGCTTGTTGCACTGCTCTCCTGTCTATTTGGTCTGAAATACAGGCAAAGAGGAGCAGTTCGCAGCACCTGCTTAGTCCCCACTTACACACATGGCCTATGTGCATGGTTAACAAGTTTCATCAACAAATAACAACAAATTTACTGGTTTTATGTTCTTTATAGACTTATAGGTAACACAACAATACCAATATTCTCTAAATGTGTATAGTCCCAGAACAGGGCAGAATATCTGTCTCATTAAAATGTTCAAGTCTGGTAAAGATAGAGCAAACACTATAAAAGTCTAAAGAACAGCACCTAATTTTCAATTCAGCAAAACAACCCTACCGTTGCAACAACATAGCAGAAAACATGAACCCAGCAAGACAGCAAAGCTTCCTTGTTTGAAACACTGACATGGAACAGAGTGAGGGCAGAGAGGACACCACATGCTAACAACAAGCAGACACAGCAGAGACATGTAAAGATATGATAACATCAATGTTACCTGTCTGGACATGCTCAAAACGGGTCCTCTTCATTGATGAAACAACAATTTTAAAAACACTCACACATCAGAGGAAAGGGGGGAGGAAAAAGGAGTAGGAGGAAACAACCAGCTAACTACTAGATGGGAGGAGGCAACGAGAGGCAACAAAGCACACTCATAAGGAAACGAGAGCTACGAGAGATAGTCAATGTGTTGTTAGCAGAGGCCTCAAAAAAGCCTTGGTTTCTTGGTAATAAATCACTTGTGTCTTTAAATTCATGTCTCACTTTCTCTTCTTCTGTCACTCACAGGGGCTAGTGAGGAGGAGAGTTTTTAAACTGCTCTATGTTATTCTCCATTGTAACTTCCTCCCTCTCTGTATACAGATAGTTTCCCTTTAAAACACAGGCAGCATATGCATATGTTTCTGAACAGGAGTACTCCACAGCCTGAAGCAAGCTTTAAGGTTACTTCCCTCGTGATGAAATACACAAAAACAACGACACTAAGAACTAAGTACATGTTAAAGGACTGCTCATGTCTCATCAGTGGAGCTAGTGAAGGACGATAGTCTGCTGTTACAGGGTAAATGTGAAGCCCCTTAAATGTGAACAAATGACATTTGCAAGAGATTTGAATTGAAAAAAATAGGATGTTCAATTCAAAATAGAAAATGATAGTCATGAAAAGCTCTGAGGCACACAACCTTTGACAAAAAAAGCAGATACACACATGTACAGACTCATGTGGTCAGATATAAGCGACCGCAACACGAATGCAGCTAGACAGAAGAGCTCATTTCACTCAGATGTAAACTCAGCAGGCCTTGTTCACATACCTCTGTATTCGACAGGCCAGTGAGCTTTAGGTCCACTCAGTCAGTTAATGCTCAGGCTTTTCAGTTTCAGGAGGCATCTAATTTTAATTTCAGGAAGTTTTATACAGTCACCAATAAGTTTTTTTGTGCACCTACAAGGCTTCTCTAGTTGAGAAAATGCATTTTACTACCTTGTCCAATAGATGGTAGCACTGTCCTCCAAAAAAGGCATTACACACACACACACACACACACACACACTGACAGTGTGTAGGAATTTAACCTCTGTCTCAAACAGAAGACTAAAATACAGCAAAACAGCAAACACTCAAATATTAATCAAAAACATGTCCTACCTGTGAGCCATCGGAGACTGTGCAGGAAAACGCTGTGGGATTGGTGGAGCGCCTTTAGGTGCTCCCCCGGCCTTTGGAGGGAGAGGTGGAGCATTTCTATCGTCACTAATGGAAGCCGTAGAGGAGAGTGGGGACATTTTTCTTCCTTCATCACTAACCACATGTTGGGCAGATGGCTGAATGGCTAATGTGTTTGGCCGAGTTTGTGCAGAGGTATGGGCAAGGGTGCTAGTGGGGACCAAACTTTGAGGCTCGCTCTTTGAGGGTCGCTCAGGGGGGGCTTTAATTTCACGTCTGTCTACTTTAGGGGAACCAAGTGTTCGAGCAGGAGGTGAGGGGCTCAAGGCAGAGGTGAAGGGCTGCGGAGGGCAGTTGGGTGTGCTTCGCGGGGGCACAGGCGGTAAAGAGGGTTCAGAAGTTTGAGAGACATGGGGGGCAGGGGGACAATCCACTGGAGTAGTAGAGCGAAACTTTGTCCTCTCTTTAGGCACAGGTCTCTCCCTCTCTCCATCTATACCTCCATCCCTGTGTTCATCTTTTCTTTGTCTAGGTGCAGCTTGTCTTTTTTCAGGAACAGGCTTCATCTCCCTTCCATTTTCCTCTTTCATCCTGGACGCTTGTCTGTCCTTAGGGACTGGTTTCTCTCTCTCTCTGGGTGTAGGTCTCGGTGTCTCTCCATCTCTTGCTTCTCTTTGCATCAGGGCAGGTTTTTCTTGCACTGGGATAGGCACAGGTCTCTCTCTCAGCAGCACTTGAGTATGTTCTGTTTCCTTTGCAGAGTGAGCGTGTGTGTCCGACTGTGTGTCACGATTACCATGGGTTTTGCTAAGGCTGGCCAAGATGCGTCTCTGGTGGCCGGGCAGGGTGATGCCCATCCGCTCCAGCTGATCTGGCGTGAGGTTGCGACATTGCCTTAACGTTGTCAGCCCGGCGCTCTGAAATGCCTCCGAATACTGCTCCAGACGAAGTACACATAACCACTCCAACACATTCGGACAAGGTTCACACTGAGACATGATTGATGTGTGGGAGTGCAGCATGCATCCACGTCCACTGACTTAAAATGGGTCAGTTCATGGTCCACACAACCTGTGGAAATGAAAAAAATATTTCAGGTATAACAGAAGGCAACAAAAAGATGTTTTCTTTTTGTCCAAAAATGGATCATTATATGTCACATTAGTGTAATTGCAGAGCAGATGATGAATAACACTTCCACACACTGTACTCTGGGGGTCAGCCAATTAATCGATGCAATGTTAGGCTTTTAGAGATGATCAGCATGGGTCTGTAACTAAGCTCACAAGGCCGGTTAATCAAAAAAAATGTCTGTCATTGGCTGCTACAGAAAGGGGTTAGCTCCCCCTTGTGTCAATTTTGTGAATGTACTATCATGAACCAGAGGTCAGTGTGTGCTGTGGAAGAGATATAGTAGGAAATTTGCCAATGTTGAACGTAACATTACGTCGAGTACTGTAAGATTTAAATTCCTAACTTTCAAATCTCAGTGAATGTCACTTTTGATAACATATACAACTTAAGGTGTTAGGTGTACATAATTTAAATGAACCTGGACTTTTACTGATAAAGTACACCTAAGGTTAGGGGGGAATTAAAACGGCAGTCAGGCCTCGACCTGGTATACTAATTAAGTTCACAATATGTCTCGAGAAAACACAGCGTTGTAAATATTTTTACAGATGTGTCATTTGGAACGGTTGAAAGTCAGTCTGCAAGAGTGAAGCCTCCTACTATTACTGGGCCTGTGGACTGTCTTTAATATGTTTTGTCACAAACATATTTTCTTCATCACCAATGCTCATATACAGGATCACACCAGTGCAGTTTCCCAGGAGTACAGAAACATTAATCATTTGCTAAGGTAAGGTAAATATATATTAGTTAATAATTTAGAGTTTATAACAACATACTGGTATTGTATATCTGCCATCAGTCACTGAAAATGCCTTTTTTGTCAACAGTGGTCACACTCTTGATAAATGTGCTACAACCCAAAAAGCAGAAATACTTTTGCTTCCTAGAAGACAGACAAAAATTATGACTAACAAGACTACATCCATGATAGGGGCATTTTTATAGACTGCAAACAGAAGTGTCAAAGTATGATAAGCTGTTGTCAGGGTAGATGATTCTCACCTCAGCCAAAAAAGGAAGTAGATTTGATGCCTTGATGCAAAGATCCTCTAGCAGTGTTGTAGCTACTCAACAGCACTTCAGCTCACATTAATGTTAGATTTGATATAGTTTTGTGTATTCAGAAACTGATGAGGTCAGATGATCATGTTTGATTTCAGCAGGGCTTAGAAGGAAACTCCAGCTGGACTTGTTTTCAGTTTCTTTGGAAGAATTAATTGGAAGAATTGAATTCTTCCAAAACACATGTGACTTCAATGTCAGGGCTGGACATACAGACAGTATGTTTTTAACTGAACTTAAAGCGGATGGCCGCTGAGCTCTTGACTTCAAGATAGCACTGTAGTACTACTACACCAACTATGGGAGGAAGTGTTATTGACACATCAAGTGTTAGCACATGGCATTTCACATTGCCTCACTAATTTCTCGCCGCATCTCAGACATTCAGTGAAATGCTGCAGAAGTGTATCAGAGAAGCCCTGCCGTTTCCATGAGCACTCTCTTAGAAACAATCATCCTGATGCAGCACATACTGAGATCAGTTATGCACATCATGACGGTCCCTGACTAACACACAGCAGGCATTACCAACAAGTCTAACCTGCCGACGGTAAGCAGTAGCTTACTATTGTGATGCATGAACTATAGCTATCACAAAAAAGAATTATAGCAGTGCTATAAGTAAACCATACCTACAAAGGCCCACTGTGTTGCTGTCAAAAATATTTATCAAACACCCTCTTCATTTACTTATGCTTCATCTCTCTGCCTCATACGTCGACCACAAGGGAAGCTGCTGGTTCCCAGACAGAGCCACAAGTTGAAAGTCTCTCCTCAACACATACCAGGTTGTCACGTGGAACCTTCTACACTGAGTATTATTTGTTTCAAAACACCTGACATGTGACACCTTGAGTGAAAACTGTAAATTAAAATACAAATAGGTGGATTTGCAGTTTCTTTTCAGTTCTGTTCAATGCAAGATCACCAGTTTGCTTCATCTCCGTACAGGACTGCACCAGCTTTTTTTGTGCATGAAGACAGCTGATACAGTTTACACTTGTATTCAAGTATACCAGGGTGAGTAGCCAGCGAGTATAAAAGGTAATTAAAATAACAATGGTCTTATTAAATATATCTTTAAACAGTTAAGCATTGTCACTGTTAAATTTAAATTCTTCAGATTAGATTTAGTTGGCAGAAGCTGCTTGCATCTCATAAAAATAAGACACAGATTAGTTGCCTGGTTAGTAGCAGACTGCACAAAACTGAAATGACTGCATTTACTTAATTCTATCGGCTGGGCATGAGGTTAAAGGAGAGTGAGTGAGCGAACACAGTAACCCACACTATCCAGTCCAAGCAACACTTATCACCAGTGTGTGAGCATGTTGAAATGAGCGCATTTCATTTCCTGTCAAGTGTTTCCTCTAACAGGGCCACAGGCATGAGGACAGTGTGAATCTTGCTCTAGTCTTTCAGATCAAACAGTTCCTATTTTTTGAATTAGGGAACTAAGTAACATCTCATGCGATGAATTACAGTGTGGTTGGCCTTCAGCTGTCACTTGGGTGTTAGTCATAAACTAAACACACACACACAAAGTCTAAAAATTACTTTTGAACACACACACACACACACACACACATATATACGCCCACATTTAAGCGGCTGGTCTCAGCGTCTTTGACCAGATGCAATTATTCTCATCAGCGCTTTGGAAGAGAGAAACCCTTAATCAGCTCTGTGTGTGGGCGTGTGATATTGAGAAACATTATTTTTAAATACTCATATGATAGGTGAGAAAAAAACAAAAGGTTGTTGGGAGGTTGTTTCAATAATGCAACCGTGACGAGACAAAAAGACATATAGCAAACCGAATTATTGCTCAAGGGACAAAAACAAAGTGTTCAGATTTTACTGTAGCAGACAGTCTTGATTTTGCTGCCCACTGATTGAATGTAGTTTGAGTAGTCCTGTAATGAATGCAGCAAACTAAGGCTGATGGTCGTAACTGGAAAATACCACAGTGTGACATCAGCAGGAACAGTTCAGAGGAGACACATGTCAGGTATGAGCAAGACCAGCTGAGTTAACGGGGGAACGGTGGCTCAAAGTAGCACAGCGTGGGTAGTGAACATCACAGAATGTAGAAGTGAGGAGTCTTGACTCCACCTCATCTGAAAATAGGAGTTTGCACAGTCAGCATCACTTTCTGCAGAGGAGGAGTTACCACTTCACCCATGGCCCAAAAAACCTGGGGTTAAACTTAAAATACAGTCTCCAGTGCTGGAGTAAATATTCTTGTTCATCTTTACCTAATCCAGAGCTCAGGACGGGACGTTTGAGCTAACTTCAAAGAAAATGTTCACAATTCCTGTTTGCCGCCATGTTCCAAAATCAGCTGAGTGTTGATAATCGACTCTATCCTTAAACATCAGCTCACCTAGTTAATATTTAAGACTAGAAGCAGGAGGAACCACAGATAATTTATTGTTCGCTTATTTAGTTGTTTTTCCACAGTTGCAGCAGCACAGTAAAAATTTACACTGTCATTTTCATACTTTATGACCAAACAGCCAACAAACACACCTTTGGTTTTAGTCTCGTTGAAGCTAGACCACCTCATTTTGAAAGAACCTGCATACTCAACCTGGCACTGAGGTGCTCACAGGGGCCTAGTTTCATTGTCCACCCCCCTCTGTTCATTCAGCAACTTCTGCATCTCACAGTTACCAGCTTTGCATGGCCAGCTTTTTTATCTGTGAACAAAACCTGGTTGAATCTTGGATGCACTAATGGTTAGTTTGCTCCCTACCAGGTGGTTAGATAACATTTTTGGGGTTGTTGCATGGAAGCTTTTTTCCAGTTTTGAAGTAGGCTACCTGCCTCCTGTGTTTGTTCAAGATTCAATCAGGACGACGAAATTTTATTTTGGCAACAATCGATCCATATAGCAGCAGCATTTTATTTATGCCTCTACAGACACATCAGTGTTTCACCGCATCATAACTGGTGACTTCCTTTCTCCGTGGCCTTTAATTCATTTTCTGCACTTTCCTACCAGCATTTTGCACCTCAATTCACTTATCTCTCCATTCTTTCCTTCTCTGTTCATCCGTCTCACCCTTCATCCCTCTCTCTGCTTCCTCCCTCCAACTCAGAGAGCTGCCAATAACAGGCTCTCTGTGCTGCCCTCACAATGGGGCATTCTGTTGCCTAGGCTCACACACACACACACACACACACACACTGACAAGAAGGAAGGAAACTCGTGGTGGGGGCCCAGCCCAAGTAAAGAAACCAGTGTACACCTAATAAAATTGAGTGTAAAATTGGTTGGAGCAAGTGTATAAACTGGGGGGGGGGGGTCTCAGAAATTGTGTTAAAGGCCTCATATCCCATTTTAATTTGGCCATGATGTTCCAGTGGTTGCAGTGATACATGCTGGCTGATCTCAGGTCCAGCGTACGTCGTGGTCTGATTAAACACATCATGTATCACTTGAGCTGAAGTAATTTCACAGTGTGACAAAATGTTAAAGGACATGTCTAACAGACCTGATACTTGAGACTTAACTTGATTAAACACTAAAACATAAACCAGCTGTGGCAAAATCTTGACATCTGTCTGCTTGTAAAACATGAAGGGCTTCATTATCTTATTTGGCCTTAATTAAAACACCCAAACTTGTAACACAGGGCAAGAATTGTCAAATTATAATTCAGTCTTGTCAAAGCTTGTGCTTGCAAGAAACAGCCATAGGCTCCTCTGACCTATTGATTGGGGATGCGAAAATGAAACTAACTAATGCCTCCCAAGTAAGAGGCTGTAAAAAGACATCAAAGTATTTCTATCTTGAATTTTCCACTGTCTGAAATGTCATTAAAATAATTACAGTCAAGGTGGAGGCCCTAGAAAAATTTCAGATAAACAAATTAAAACCAGCCAGTGGTACAGGAACAGCTGCTCGAGTCGAGTAGATGCTGGTAAATATCAGCAAAGTTTGGATCCAAATGTCCTGCAGTCAGTAAAAAATGTGAAACTGAAGAGAGGTCGGCTTCTACAACAGGACGATGACTCAAAGACAACATCAGAATATAAACTACTTCAGGAAACAGAAGCTGAAGCTTTGAGACAGAGTCCCCCGTCTGTCTGTCACACGTCTGTGGGTATCGACACTATCAATGCACTAAATATAACCTAGAACCTGAAGTCATCTACCTGGGAGAGAGAGTGAGAACTCATAAAACGTCAGAAGAAATGTTTACCACCCTGCAGCAAGTGTTTTTGCTCCGAGGTGGTAAACATTTGCATAAAACTGCACATAAGATGAAGGTGGATATTGCAATGACTGCAGAGTATTTTAGTCAAAAATGCTCAAACACAATTGAAATGGAATAATTTTAAGTTTTACTTCACGACTGTGTGAAACAAACCAACTGACCACACTACTTAATGCTTAACACTTGTTAAACTGCTATTGCTAATCAATCTGACCAAGCTGTCTTTAAGATCACTGTCCTACCTACCCCCCCCCCCCCCCCACTTGTCTAATGTTGTCTTAGGAAATGTTCCAAAAAGAGTTGCAACTTCCTTTACCGTTTTTATGAGGGTCAAGTGACATGTTTTTTCTTATTATCTGCCGTTATGACATCAAACACCTACCAACAGAACAGGAATGTCAGACCATTTGTAAACTACGGGCACAGAGTCCATCCCTGAGACTCTGTTATTTCATTTTTTTCTCTGTAAATATTAGAAAAGAGTAAAAAAAAGTATACTGTGCAAGTATGAAACATTAAAGGCTGGAGCTAATGCATCTGTTCATATCGGCCAAAACCACATGGGGTAGGTCAAACAATCAATAAAGCATTATATTGTGATTGATACACTGGCACCATTCCTGTGGTGATGGGTTAGTAAAGCACAGGAGTATTTTCATTGTGTTGAATGTTGACATTTAAATTAGGAACCAGTGTCATGGTCTATGTACAAGTGTCTTGCCAGGGGATATAAATCTATTCTTGTGTACATTGCCAGGCATCCCTTAATATCTCACCCTGCAGTATCCCACTAATGGTTAAGGCACATATTGCTTAACTGCAACATCCATGGTCCAGTTCTTCTTCCCAACATTTTCTGACAAGTGGCAGAGGAAAATTTGTCAAAAAACATGACATACTATCCAAGATTCAAAACATGCAGCAAGGAAATTTTGACATGTTTCCCAAGTTGCTATGACTGTTAGTCAACCTTAACTTATTTAGCAGAGCTAAACATATAGACTGTGAGGCTCACAAGTTAGTCAGTGATTACACATCATGCATTTGTTGCCTAAAAAATGTCATTCATATAAATGATCGGTTTGAGGCATATCGAAACGTCGTAATAGTTTGGTAAGAATTATAGCAAAACCTTTCTCAGACCCCCTTATTTCTATGAAAAAGACACACACACACACACACACACAGGGCATGACTCATACACCCTCCGCCAGACACACTGCTGCTTTCAGCCCACTTTCAATTAGAACTGAATAGTGACTCAGTCCTGCCAGTAACCAAACGCATCCACACAATGTACTCTAGTGAACAAGCCAGTGTGTGTGTACGCACACTTGCCCCTAACTCTCTGGGGTGCAACATTTCACCGGAGGATACTTCCCATGGCAACAAATCAAATCACCAACTACGAACCACATCTAACATAACAGTCAATTAACCCAAATCATCAGCCTGCAATAACAAACAATGTTTCGACTTTGTTGAGTATGAAGTATATATATATATATATATATATATATATATATGAAGTATGGAGTAGTATATATATATATATATATATATATATATATATATATATATATATATATATATACACACACACACACATACTCCATACTTCATCAGCTGGTATTATAGCAAGTATAAACTGGACATACAACTTTGAAACAGAATAGGTTTGAGGTACTAACTATGTTCTTTTATTGACTTCATTATCCCGCCTTTAAAAACACAACACCAGTAATTCATGCAACAAATTCCTGTAAATTACACTGAGATAAACTGAGGGGTGCTTCAAAACTTACGTTTCCCTTCAATGATGTAAACATGGTGGACAAATATATCAGAAATGCCTCTCAGTATAATGCAGTACAATTTAATTGCACCACAAACTTCATCATCCAAAATGACCATAAAGTTGAACCAGCACCAGAAACTGCACATCACACCCTTCATGAAGGGAGGATTTATTGCAGGCCTTCCTGCTTTATCCAGGCATACCTAATAAACTGCCAACACAACAATAACAATGCACATGCACTTACAATCGGTTAGAAAATGTTGATGAAACTCAAGTGTATGTCTGTTCTACTCTGTGAAACAGTTTTGCTCCAAAACGTAAAATCTTTTTGTGAAGATGTGCGGTGTTGACGCAGAATTCATTACTTCCTCCTAATGTTCATTTAGTCACAGTCTCTGTCTACTGTACCAGGGCTCTTCATCTAGTCTGTCTAATATTACAGTCAGGCTGCTCCATGTGCCCTCTGTCAAATATTTGTTGTCCTCCTCTCCCCATATTATGGTGTGATTCAGAGAGACAAAGAAAATCTGTGTCCTCAGTAGAAGCACTTTCCTTGTTCTAGAAATTATAAATTGGCTTAGTGCAGCACAGTATGAGAGGTTAAGAGGTAGAGAGATCCTTACATCTGTTGCTTTATAAACAGCATCCTGTAGCATTAGATTGTCTCAGCCTGTTCTTGAAAGCCAAAAACGGATCATGGTTGCCAGCTTCCTCATTACCAGATTCCACTACTGCACAAAACAAGGTCAGTAAGGCCTCAGTGCTGCTTGATAGCTATTTTTTACAGTCCTCCAAAATAACACTAGGTCATTCATTGTTTTGCCATCTCACAATGGTGGATTTGTGGCTTTTTAAAAAATGGTACGTAAGTTGTTTGATCCTTGTTTTAAAATGAAGTACAGCCATGGCATGTTGATTCAGCTGTACTGATGAAGTCCTTAAAATACGGTAGTGGTAAAACCACAGAGTTTCATTAACCGTACACACAGCACACAGTAACATTTGCTTAACCACAACAGCCATGGAAATAGATATCATGGTTCAGGACCTCTGTTCACACAAAAATCCTATTGACTTACTTTAGAGGTCTACTAAGCAAGCCGGCCATGCAAAGTGTCACCTATTTTAAGACTTTTCAACCCGCAGGCAAAGGGTCTTCCTCTCAGTAAATCACTCAGAGCGCATCTGTATTTCAGAGGAAATTATTGCAGAGAAACAGGAAAACATATGTAGTATGATTGTTTCCATTGATGTAACCATAATAACTGATCTGATAGCATTTTTATACAGTTTCACTACTGATCGCATCTCATCACCTTGAAGCCAGAGCTCAAACTGTACCACACGAACACAAAAACACCCTGCCCTGGTGTTCAACATGAAGTCAGTCTAAAACAGTCATTGTGTGTAACACATTGGAGCTAAAGGCTGCGGCAGTGAGATGCAAGTAGTGTAAAAATCTCTGCACTGGGTCTGAAACTGCCACAAGTCCACCTGCTAAACAGACTGTTCAGAAATAATGATGTGGGACATAAAGATCTCATACTCCATCTGTAGCTGATTTAATAGTCAAATTGCCCACCCAAAACAGCTCAAAGATAATGAATTCCTGTGGGGATAAACAACACCCCCAGAGACAGAGAACACAGAGCTGCCTGTGGCAACTGAGAAAAACATCCAACTACTTCATATTAACCAGTGAAAAGTCCATAATTATTTCCTCCTCTTTACTGACTGACCAATGAGACACGAGTCACTTTATGAGTTGAAGTGCATTCACGTGAAATGTTTTGTTTTCGCGTCAAACTAGTTTAAGCTACTGACGTTATTTTCACCGCAACAGGTCAAGCTAACGGTCAGCGCGTGAGCGTAACCGAGACACAACACATTTAGTTTGAACAAACCCAGATTTGTGCTGTTTTCACTAAGGTGCCAGCTGCTCCCTGACAAAATAAAGTTTGAAATCCGTCCCTCACTCACCTCGGACAGTGTTGGTAAACGTCCGGCTCCGTGAATTCAGGCTGTCGTTTCGTGTGCGGGGTGGGACCCGTGGCCACAACTGCGACGCCAAGTAGCGGATAACATTTTTCTCACGGGTAAAAAAGCAGCAGCAACAACTCACAAAGTGCTCCACCATCAAGGTGGGGTAAATGAGTATGAGCACTTCCGGATAGCCCTTTCAAAATATATTCAAACGTTGACGTTCTTATCGCATCAAGTTGTATTTACCCTGTCATTTCCGGTGCTTCTGTTCCTGATTTTGGTTGACTTGACGGAGCGACATTGCTAAAGCTTCCGCACGGTCGTCATGTGACCAATGAAAAAGAGTGGACAACGATGTTTTCACGAAATACCATTTATCCACATTTTAGCCCGTTACATCTCCCACTAACTTTCTTACGGCTGTCAAAAGGATACAGTACATTACAAAAAATACACATGTATTGATATTACAAACTTTCAATGGATTATCGTGGAAGATTAAAATTCAATTTGATTTTAAGGAGGATGCCATTCAGTACTTTTTCTCAGTAGGGCCAACAAGGCGTTGGGATGTATATGATATATTTTGTCTTATACTTTAAGATCTATTTAATAACAATTCAGGGTGATGACTGATCAGTCAATGTGAGCTGAATGAATGGATTTTTCAGGTAAGAAATAATTAATCTAAAATTGAATCAAAGGGATTTTTTGTACAATTGATTATGACCATTTGATTTGATTACTGACTGTGGTAGTAGCAGCAGTGTTTGCATCAGTTCATCTTCCACAAAATCATATCACTTTGTAAGGTAGGTAAGAGATGGATTCAAGATTAAAGTCTAAATTTTATTGTTTGATAAAATTAAGACTTTTGATTTCTTTTTGTTTTGTTTTTACGGCCTTCTAAGATCTGCAGCTATATAACAAATGCTTTAAACACTAAATATGCATCATACCTAATATTCCATTAAGGATAATTAGTTGAAACTTATTAGGATAGAAATTTAAAAAGATTTTTTTGTGTGTGATTTCACCTGCCACTGATTTATTGTCATCACATCACACATGACTTACTCAGAGATGTTATCTTATTGCACTGAACCCTTCTTACTAAACTGGTACTGTAACTGATACATTTTATGAAAGTGGCTGTGATGTGGAACTAAGATAAGCAGACAGGGGAGAGGAAATTGTAAGCTGTATGGTCCCATAAGAGCCAGAAGAGGGCAGCCATGCACCATGAAGATAATGAGCCTTGCAGATGGATTAAAAAAAAAAAAAAAAAAAACATCAACTGAAAAAAAGAACATCATAATAAAGCAAAACACCCATTTATGATGGAAAGAGAACATTGTATCTAAATAGCCATTCAATTATTAAAGAGGATGTCTTTGTTTGCATTTCAACCTCAGCAAAAAAAAAAAAAAGTCTCCAAGATGTTAGCAGCTGAGACAGCATGTACAGTGTAATAAAAGGTCCTGAGGTCAATCAATTTGAGACCCATAACTTCACAGTCACAATGTAGATCACGATGTATCATGCAACTCAAGACATAAAGCATTTATGAGCTAAGATATCCCACTTGGGAGTTTACATGGATAAAAGACATTGCATGTGTTATCATTCTGTATCAAACCTTTAATGCTTACCATGTGTTTTTTATAGAATTAAATGCTTATAGTGTCATTTGTGAATCTATAAACGTGTCATGTTTGTGATTCAGCATGCTGTTCTCTCATGTTGCAGTCAAGAGCTCTGCAGCCCTAAGGACCTAATGACTAATAGGATGATGATTTGGCTTTCTGGAGCTTATAGACAATACACTGTCTCTGTGGCAAGTCAGTGACTTAGTCATTCACTTCTGACCTATAGTAAGGACATGAGGGTGTGGGCCAGGGAGATTAGCTTGGAAAAAGATGGAAGAGGGAACAGGGGGATGAAAGGAAATAGATAGTGCAGAGGTAGGTGAAGAAAGATCAGGAGTATTTTTGAGTAATCAATGAGTAAAAGTTCCAAGAAAGGAACCAGAGATGGGTGAAACACCCAGAAAAAGGAAAAAGAAGTGATGAATAAATTAACAAGCTGGAGACAAAATGGGACAGGGTGGGAATAAATGAGGGAGAACGAATGGTTTAGATTAGTAGAAGGAAAAAGAAGGAGAGGAAGAGGCAAGTGGCAGAGGAAAAGAAGAGATGGAGAAGAAGGGGAATAATGAGAGGAAAGGAATGAGCACAGGGAAGGGGGATCAAAGAAGGAGAGAAGACTGGATGAGAGGTGAATGACGGCATGGATGAGTGGATGAAGAAATTGGAAGAGGAAGAGGAAAAGAAAGGGGGGGGGCAGAAAGAAAGGTAGAAGGGAGGAGGACTCAAGGAAAGGAAGAGTAGATGAGAGAGGGGCAGAAAGAGAGTAGGGGGAAGAATACAGGAGATGAAGGGAGAGGGAGAAGAGGAGGAGGAGGAGGTGGGGGTGGTGATGAGTCATCAGCAGGCTATCAGCCCTGGTGGGCCGGGTTGCTGTGGGGGTGGCAGTGTGACACATATGCAGAAACTCACACAGGGATGCTGGCCGTCATGCTGCTTATATAGCTCCTCCTGCTGTGGAGGCGAGGGGAAGACAATACAGGGATGCCACTGGGACACAGTTCACGCACTCTCACACACGTAACTCTGTCCTCTAACACACACACACACACACACACTTGCCCTATAATGATGATGGCTGAGTGAGAAGCCTCATTAAGGCTCTGAGGATGGATGGATTGTTGTGTCCAAAGGCAGAGGGACAAACAGTCAATACAGCTGTAGGAAAGAACACCAGCACCATGAACCTCATGGCTTTTTGCATCTCTCACATACACTTTCCTTCATCATTCATACTTTATTAGATGGTGCATATGCAGAGGCAGATACTGTAAAAAGAGGAACAGACACAGTAGATGACATGCAAAAACTATATTAAGCCATTACAAATTACATGTACAGCAGAGCACGTTTCTCTTACTGAGGCAGACAAAGCTTCATGGGCTTTAAAATAATTTTCTCAAGTTATGTGATCGATGTCATTTTGTAGCCATACTGGAAGCCACCTTGCTATTTTTGTTCTGTATGTGTGTGTGTGTCGTGCTAGACAAGTATCCTGCATCCCACTAACTCACCACAGGAAAACAAGACATTGTTGTGTAGAGGACGCATTCACAAAATACAGTATATGCTGCTCTTGAAGTCTAATTCTATACATGGACAGACACCCTGCAATATGTCACTTCCTCTGTGACATGCAAGCTCTCATCTCCCTGTGTCTCTTTTCAGTGCCGAGTCGATTTCAGAGTTGCCATGCCAACAGATTGGGGGATTCCTAATTCTGATCTAGGCGACTGCACGCACACATGCAACAACACATGCATGAGTGCAAAATCAAGCAAATGCACATTCACACTCAACAGTGAGTGAAAATATGTTATTACAGTGTTCAAACACATAATCAGGTCAATGATCATTTATAAGTGTTTTAGCATCAGCATAACCGTGCAAATCTGCAGGGAGATGTCAACCAAAGTGAAAGGGACTGGCACATGTGAAGCACACACAAACACACACACACACACAGAAAAAAATACCCAGATTACCAGTGAAATTTGAAAACCTTTGTAGGAATCTGTATTTAATTTTTAAACTCTACATACATTCAAACATCTCTCAAACAGAGGAGCAGACAGTACGTGTGAGTGTAAAATCTGTGTGTGTGAGTGTGTATGTGAGGGAGAGAAAAAGAGAGAGGAAGAGGGAGGGTTGCAGGTTGGGTTTGGATTTCCAGCTGCCTTCTGAACACCTTTATATTTATCATGTGCTTACAAAATGTGATGAAAACACATAAGGAGTGACAGAGAGACCAGAAAGATACAAATCTAATGTTTATACATGTCTGAGTGTATAAATGTAATACGAATGAATGGTGTTTATCCATTTGTCTGCACAGGTATGTTCTAACAGTATACCTGACCATTAGTGGTTGCACCAGTGTTTTCCCAGCAGGAAAGCAGCATTTTTAAAACCATTGTTCATATTTTTTGAATGACAACAGCATGTTTTAAACCATGGATCTTAAAATATATTTTTGTTATGATCATCTGCATAGGCCCTGATTACAAAACTTTTATATCCTCTGAACAGGCATGAAAAAAAAAATCACATTTACAGGAACGAATTTGACAACAGTAAATATTAGTTGACAGTTGTAAAAATAATCTTGCAGGCCCTCATGAGTAGGTGCATCTATGATGCATGTTTGTACATGTATGCGGTCATACATTATGTATCTAAATGTGGGATCAAGTTGGTGAAGTATGAGTTGGTCTGTATGCATGAATGCTTACATGCATGTGCCTGTTAGCGTGCCTGCATATGCAGTATGGAATCAAGAGTGTATGTGCATGTATTCACACACACGCATGCACACATGCACGTGTGTGCACGCTTGTGTGTATGTGAATACATCAGTGTGTTTGTTTGTATGTGTTTATTAGTCGCTGTCTTCTCTCTCCTGGGCCTCAGCCAGAGAGCTCTCATCAATATTCTCCAGGCTGTCTGCATGCTGAATGCTGAGCTCAGACAGTGGGATGCTGGGTAATGTTGTCTGTTCGGGGTAGAGCCAGGGCTTGAAGCCAGGGTTGTGCCTCTGCTTCCACTCTGAGTACTTCACACAGGCTTTGTTGATCTTCTTCATTGCCTACAAAGAATGAAAAAAAGATGACAAATGTGTTAATTTTGTTATAGATTTACACTGATCTGAAACACCAGAGCCTACAGAGAGGGAACAATGGTAATAACTGCTAGAAATAATTTATCTTGGTCGACACTGACATGAGGTGGTCTAAACTCAACAGAATGGCAGACAATGTGACACCCACATGTCAAGATCACAGGAGATAACAGAAAAATGATGAGAGATGGAAATACAGAAATGTAAAAAAAAGTACAGAGGTCAAGAGGGAACTACTGAGAGGTACTGTGTGGACCTACATGAAAACTGGGTCCAATCATCAGGGACTGTCATATATTTCTCATAGTACAAAAAGGGAAATTACACACAAATGTGTATAGTTAAAAAAAACTTTACATGAAATTACTTCTTTCTAAAAAAAACAAAACAAAAAAAAAAGAATCAAAATGCAATGTGCAATGTAATGCTGTTTATATTTTGAATTGTGAATGATAAAAGAAAGAGAAATCCCTAAATATTTATTACACTGAAGTGATCAGCATGGTTACTTTCAGTGGGATTTGTACATCTTGGTGTACTTCTATTTTTTGACTCTATCATCAAGGGACTTCTACATCCCAGGGTGCTCTCTCTTGTGAGAGAGACAGAGGCAAAGAGAGAGAGAGAGAGAGAAAGAGAAAGAGAAAGAAAGAGAGAGAGAGAGAGAGAGAGAGAGACTCTTTGCCCTATTTCAACAAACAAGCACACTCCCTCAAAGAGACAAACAAATACAGTCAACTAGTGTGTTTCTGGAATGTGTAGAAGAGACTGCACATTTTACATGCATATAAAAGTCTGCATATTTCTCATCGTGAGAGGCACCGTGCCGTGTATAACCTCAGTGCACTGTCTGTGGATTAACACGTCAACAAATGCACAAAACACACTCACACAATCTGTGTCAGTCTGCAAAATTACTTACGCGAGGAGCAAGGAAGTGGGAAGACTTGTTGACAACCCACTTGGGTAATGAACCTGCAAAAAGAGACAGAGTCAGCACATGGATATGAAGAGAGAGAGAAAGAGAAGGAGAGAAGTGTGAAAATGAAAGTGAGACAGAAAGAGAGTGAAAAAAGAAAGAGAAGGATGGAGGACAGATAAAAGGGGGATTTAAAGGTTGCTTCATTACATGTCATGTCATCTGGATCAAAGTGAGGCTTTGGACCCACTTCACACCACAAACTCTCTCACACACGCATAATACAAACGGGTGATTAAAGAGATTTACACAATCAGCACTCGCATGCAACAGAGTGACAACAGAGTGAATTAAAGGGAGAGTAAGAGGAAAGGATAAATGAATAGACACAAACCAAAATAAAGAAGGGAAAGAGAGAGAGTAAATGAGAGAGAGAGAGAGGGGGGGGCAGTGATACAGACTCTGTCCTTCATATGGTTACTATGACGACTCATTTTGACATAAAGGCAAGAGGATGAATCATTCATTACAACTTAGAGCATGCATTCAGTACCTGTGTGTGTGTGGATCAGTCTTTTGTGTGTGTAGTGAGTTTGTCCTTGTGTGCTGATTACCTCTAATTATGTGTTTGCGTGTGTGTGTGTGAGTGTGTGCATATTAGTTACCTCGTGGGTCGACCTGGGCCATGTATGTGAGCGTGCAGTGGTTGGGTCCCTGGCTTTGGATCATATAGCCAGTCTGAATGGACACAGCTCGTACCATGTCCTTTTTAGGAGGGTATTTCTGTAGAGATGGTGCACAAACACACACACAAACAAAGATTATTATCATGCTTATGCAATTAAAGTACTTCCTGTAAAGAAAAAAGCACAAGGAACCCTGTATAATCTTTATCTTTGGTTACTTCAGATCCAGCTGCCAGCTAAACAGACCTCACAATAATAATTCACTTTTATACACTTGTATACACCACAAGCAATCATCTATAAATTGATGCAAATAACACACACATGCACCAGTGAGAAATTACAGCGTAACAACAACATTATTCTCTTCATCATTTTATGTATGAACGCTTTGTCTTTAGATCATGTACGCATTCATCAAATAATGCGTAAAAGGTCTGCAGGGTAAGCACTGGGATTCAGAGCTGTTTGCTGTGTTGTGTTTTTTAAGCTGCCAGTCAATCTGATTTTCTGCTTCACACTCATATTTCCAATGTAAATCCACTTCACTCCACCCAGTGGATGCCACAGCAGTAAAGGCCAGTTTCAGCCCCACTATTCCACTGCTGAATCCTTTGACTAAGGCCATATATCTAACATTATTATTCATGATGATAAAGCACAGCACTGGTTAGCCTGTGCTAATTGGGACAGGCACACTGCGGATAACCAAAGAAGCACACAGAGCAGCAGCCAGTTAAAAAGAAATGTTATCAGAGGGGAAGTTCTGATAACAGCTTTATCTTTACCCTGCTATTTGGCATATTTTTGGTACCTGCTCTTGTCTACAAATGGGTTACATTGTAGGAATTTCTTCTTACAGTACAATGGCAGCTTTTGTGAATCATCTACCGGCTTTTGGGAAATCAGGAACAGCTTTATAATTTTCTGAATGTTGAGGATTTTTATGGGACAATTACAAGAAATGTGAAGCATTAGTCACCAGCAACATATCTCTTTACAATCTTGTAACATCATGCTGCTGGCCACACGAAAAAACAACAAAATATCATTTTGTTGTCGGGTAACTTGTCATGGGAATATGTTAGGTTATTTTTGACATCTGCTCAACATGATTTGAATGCAGAGCCATGCTAGCAGCTCTGGGAGGCTGTTCTAGGCAGTGGTGCTTTGATCTAAATGCTTATGTCAGCATGCTAACATACTCACAGTCACAAAGCTAGCATGATAATATTTAGTGGTATACAGTACATCTAATGTTCACCATGGTTTAGCATATTAGCTGGCTAACATTTAAAAATTGGAGCTACTGTCATTAGCTTTGCAGGTATTTAGTCACAAAAGGAAATATTAGACCATTAAATTTGACCTGATGATGCAGCAGGTAGTTATAATTCATTTTGAGAAAGACCAGATTTTGTGGTAATCTGTGCAACCAATGCAATCCCTGGAGCCACGCTGTCATCGAGGCTTTGAAAAAACAGATCAGATGAGAGCTGTAATTAGCAGTCATTAGCTTTAGGACTTACATAGTCATCTCATAAAAGTCATAAATAGATTATATCAATCTATCTTGAATGCAACTGAGGCACCTGGATTCAAAAGGATGATTATCGACACAGTTTGACAACATCTAATTAAAAAATCAGTTATTATTATCCTGGACAAGAGAGAAAGTAACACCAAATAGGAGTCTACAAGTGGACTGACTCCTGGTTGTGGACGCATGAACTCAGCACTCTGAGTATCCCCTTAAGCTGCACTCCACAAGTCAAGCTCTCAAATATTACTGCTTATCAAGAGTGACCTTGGCTAACCACACACACAGAGTCATGCACAGACACACGTGGAACACAAACACACATGCACACACTGTCTATTATGTTCATAGCCACTTATTGATGCAGGAATGCGGAAGGCGAGGCGGAAGTCAACAGCTAGCAGTCACATGAGAGGCCTTATCCTTTTGTAAACACATCAGTGAGTGGAAACTGGGAATGAGAAACAGAAAGGGAAAAAGACAGAAAAGGCAGGCAGAAAGGCAAGAAAGAGAGAATCAAAAAGGGAGGGAGACATGAAAAGAGAGGAGACAGGCAGATCGGAAGACAGAGAGAGGGAGGTAGAGCTGAACTTACACACTTACTTGGTTAATTGATTAGGTGTGGAAAATTAATCTCCAGCTATTTGATAATCAATTTTCTGAGAAAATGGTGGAACTAATCAGCTGCTGTGGCCCCAGAGAGATAGGTGACGAGTGCAAGCCTTTGCAATGGATAATGCATGTACTGCTCCACTTGTCAGACAAGAGACACAGAAATAGAGCCTAGCTAAAAGCTGAGATTTTGGGCCTGATTCCAAACTGAAAGTCACTCACATGCTCTAAGTGTTCTCTAATCAGTCTGTTTGTTCCCCTGCTCTCTGGCATTCAAATTACTCATGTTCTTAAAAAGCGTCACGACTGGAAGCTGAGCTAAAAACACACAAATACACTGACCTGAATCACATCAGCTATCCTACACTTTAAGTGAAGCAGTGCCAGCACACAGTGGGTACTACATGCGTGCTCTCTCTTTGGAAAGATGTCAAACTTGTCTTCACTTCCTGAATGCAGTGGTTCCATATGAGCACTCTTTGAAATGACTAACACACAAAGCTTTGTACTGCCACCTTCCCACAAACATTTGGGGATTTCATTTCCTGCAGCACGGCGCCCTGAAGCTTGCGAAACTTGATATATAGGTTTGTGTCTGCTCACCCAGTGTGTGCTCATTTCAAAATTATATTTCACTGTTCACCCTTGAACATGCATGCACAGAGTTATGGAGGGGTGTGTGGGCAGGTTTCCAGCAGAGCATGTGTGTTTGTGTGTGTACTTACAGCATGTTTGACAGAGTAGTTCATGATGATGTAATCTTTCCCTATTGGCAGCCAGGAGCGAAGCGTGATGACATCACGGTTCCGAAGAGGTTTTGGACACTTCCCTGTTGATGAACGAGATCAATCTGGTCAACGCCACATCAAAGGTCAACCTGCACTTCTGTGTGTGTGTCTGCTTCTCTTCACAGCCTCAAATCATATTAGTGACAAATAAGCGCAGGTGCTTGCTCTAAACAGCACAGGTTTACACGTGCTACATACATGAGTAGTAACCGACATCCGCGTTGACTGTGAGTCTCCCGATATCGAAAGTCTCGATGACATTTGTGTCCCATTTCCTCCTGTATTCGATGTCATGGAGAACGTCGTACATGGTCTCAGCTGACACGTCCTTACACACCATCCGACACTGAGACACAGGGACAGAAAAGACAGACAGGTTTTAACTGAGACATTAAAAACAACACAGAGCTAACTACACAGAAACAATCTTATTCTAAACCATTTCCTTAAGCGTACCCTACAGCTGCCGTATATCCTATGCAGGCTATGCAGCAGGAAAATGTATTAAATTTTAATGAAGCTGCGTCCCATAAATTGACAGCGAAGTACTGTGCTATGGCTGAGGAGAGCTACAGAGTTTACTGCTATTCATGCTGACGAAGGGAGATGTGAAACAAAAACCAACCGTGGTGCACACATCAAAGGACGAACACAAATTTCAACATCCATACTTAATCTGGGATACAAACAGAATAAATGAATGAAGAGGATCAGAGTAAATATAAGGGTCGAAGGATGCTGCACATATGCAATTTTAAAGAGGCAAACATACACACACACACACACATGCGTGCACACATACACGCACTGCAACTGACGTGTAAATGATTAGGCTGGCTGGAAAGTGTCAGTGTCAGAGAGCAAAGAAAGAGGTATTGTCTGTCTGTGTGTGTGTCAGAGAGAGAGAGAGAGAGAGAGAGAGAGAATTAGCAGAAAATCAGACGATGGGCCACGGACCACAGATGACTCATTACAAGACCTGAGCTCTTAAAATGGAAAACAATACACTTAGAACAGGTCAGAGAATGACACACACACACACACACACCCACACACCACACACACACACACACACAAACACACACCATGTACACCACATGCAGTCTGTCAAATGGTTGTGAGAGTGAAGGGTTAACAGGGGGTCGGACTGCTTGATTTTTCAAGGCTGTACACGTCCACGGCTCCCCTGCCGCTTGGACAAAAACATTATGCATATGTACAGTTGTAAACCAGACATGAGACTGAATGGCTTCATGCTTTGAATTGAATTCAGTCAAACTCAACTCAAAATGTAATGTAGGCTGAAATATGCTAGACTTTTGAACTCTAAAGCCCACCTAAAAGAAGACATGAAGCAAAAGTGAAACATTTTCAAGTTAAATTTTAGAGGAAGTAGACGTTTTCACATTCGCTCTTGTTGATATGGAACCTGTCTGGTGTAGGTGTGCTGCAGCTTCTTAATGAAACCATGGGGAGTCGTGCCTTTGTCAGGTTTGAAGTAGACAGAGCTGTAGGTACACCCGATTTAAAGAGAGGTCTGCAGCCCCGGAGTGAAGCTGTTACTACAGTTACAATTGTCAGAGGGGAAAAGGCCTTAATAATAACAACAAGGAGAGAGAGAAGGGAGACTGGTTAAAGAAAACAACTTGGATAAAGACACAGACGAACAGAGCGACAAAAAGAGGACATGTGACACAAAGAAACACAATTTAGTCCAAAAGGAAAATGGAGCAAGAGAAGACGGAGAATGAGAAAGCAATGGACCAGGGGTGGTTTTATCGGTCCCCAATGATTTTAACTCCAATCACAAATGGTCCAGATGATTTAAAGCTAAATCTGTACCATCTTCTCTTCCCTGTTCCCACAGGGCTTAATCGGAGAAAATGATCACTTCAGACTTCAGTCCACATCTGACTTTACAGCTGTTAAAACAAAAGGTATCTGCCGAACATTACACGCTCACCTCTGATGAAACAGCATAAAATATTCACAGTCCATTTAAAATCTTGTTGCCTGAAGTATTCATTCATCACTGGCTGATGATTTGATCATGTCAAACACTAAAATAACATTTCGAGTGTCTAAGTGCTTTGAGCTAAATGGTAACACCAGTATGCTAAGCTGCTCTAACAGCTATAACATGCTACTTTATGGCAGGTACGATGTTTCCCGTGTTTACGCTCTCAGACTTTTTACTGTGTTTCTTTGGAGTTGGAAGTTCCAGCAAAGAGGAAAAGGCAGATGATGCTGAGGGAGGTTAAAGTGAGGATCGAGAACTCACAAAAAAGTGACAATTTCAGAAAACGTTTCCAGGCAAAGAACCCAAATTAAGCAAAGGTAATTGTCATGGGATCAAATATCATTCTAACTCTGGATTGTCCCATTTTGACGCTTCGATCCCCCTTGTTCAAGAAATGTTATTCACTCCCTCTCAATCCAAATGGGATAAATGCAACAAAGCCTCTGTGTGCAATACTGCCCTGTTCACTTGTTGCTGAGCCACTGCCATTTAAATCAACTTTATTTATAGAGCCCTTAGTCGCAAGCACAGGCTCGCAGGGCTGTGCTGTGAAACAAAAAGAAATTGAAAACACTAAAGTGAAATGACATCTGCCAAATACAAAAACCCACACTGTAAACAAGCGAATGAAGAATGGGGGCAGAAGAAGCAGGCAAAAATTATTAACATGGCAGAATAAGACCATGTTAAAGTCAGACTGTGGTGCAGGGCATCAGTGTTACATGGTCTGACCTCAGCATTTATCATAATGTAAGACATCACTGGGGCTAATTTATGGTTCTGTTCAGAAGGTAGAATGAGTCATGATTTTGGGGTCAGACACTGACACGTAATGTGGAGAGAAATCTGAAAATGTCTGTTAGACTCAGTTATTCATGCTCAGAGCTCAGACTGCTAGAGCACTTGAGTAGCAGTCAGGCAGAGTGTGAGTTCAAAAGATTTTAAGGACAGGTTCAGGTTGGCCAAACAAAGCTGCACGCTACAGCAAACACAGACCTACTAGACACACAAATAAAAGGAAACACCCTGAAAATAAGTCCAGAAACAGGATGTCAATGCCCCCATCCATAGGGTACAAAGGGTCACTGAATGGTTTGATGAGTATTACAATGAATCATGTGTTATGGCCTTCACAGTGACCTGATCTCAGCACAGCAATCAACCTATGAGATATTTTTTTTTTCTTTACCATTCTGGTCGTATGTGGTGACCCAACAAATTACAATAAGACTTCTCTGTCTTCTCTGTTTCATTTGTCATCTATCTTTTATGCGTGTGTGGTCACATTGTTGAATAAAGAGTGAATAAATACCAACCAATAAAGAGTGAATAAATACCAACACAAACTGGCACAGAAAGATCATTAACTGGTTACAAAGCTGTTACAGAGCTAGAACCCTTATACTGTAGCTTAAAAATATGCAACCACTAAGCTTCTTTACTGGCGTATTTTTTCACCTGTACTTTGCACAGTCTGCCATAAAGTCTTTATAATGTTAATTCAATTACATGTTTTAGCACTCAGCATCAGAGCTAGTGCTGCTGTTGTACTGGGCCCAATTATATTTTAAAATGTAATGCACCAAAAAAAAAAAAAAAAAAATTCAAAAACATTTCTCACTGTTTTAACTATGACCTCAGTATCTGATAATTATTATAATTCATACATTGACATTACAATTAGTACATGTTTCTGTGTGAATGTTAACATCAATCTGAACATTATCAACTTGCAACTGGACACTGAATTTCACCGTTTTGTACAGGTGTATGGATTATGGCTGGGTGTATGAATCCAACAGCCACAGCATGACATTATTAATCCTTTACGTTACACTATTTGCAAACCATTTAATGCTCCTTACTAAATCATAACCATTCTTAATAAAGTATGGGATTCAAGCAAAGTTTCAAGCACTGAGAAAAGTGAGAATCCAGAGCACAGGGAGTCAGTGCGGTGCTGTCTGCCTTTACTAATGCGATACAAGCCTATTAAAGACCTTGCCCAGAAATAATTGAGTGGAGAAGGTCTGTGAGGTACAGGGCAGGGATACGGCTGCAGATCGACATTACAAGGAGACAACAAGGCCTATTAAAAGAGATTGCATGAGGATTCCTGCTGGAGACACTGTTGTTACAATGAAATTACAGGCATGTTTCTGACTCTCCGTACTGGAGCCACTAAAGCACAAACAGTATAGAGTATGATGAAGTTTAGAAAATGAACTGTAACTGTGCCTGGGTCACTTTTGTTGACCACAAAAAGCCTCCCAGAAGAAAATAGTAATTTAGACCACCAGTGTCAGAAAGGTCCCACATTTGATATCTGTGTGCGTGTATGTGTGTGGAAAGATTCAAAGAAGACTTGTAGTTCAGAAAAGACCAGGGAGAATAAAGGATGTGTTGTATCCACAGGGAAACTGAAACAGGAGCAGGAGGAAGAAAAAAAAGCAAAAGAAAAGGTGAAAGAAGAAACTGCAGAGAGGAAAAGACATCCAGCACCGAATAAAGACATACAGGCAGAGAAGTACACTTGTGCATGATCCCATTATATACTAATTCAGTAAACTCAGCAGATGAAGCAAAGACAGCAAGAGAGACGGGTGAAAGAGAGTTCAGGAAGATAAAACGGAGATGGAGGGAGACAAACAGGCGGATAAGTAGGTACACAAACAATAGGTGTGTGTGTCTTTTCTTCAAGCCTGTCCACACTGCGCCTGCTGCCCACTCAAAACACCCAATGACCTCTGACCCCTGCACCAACCCACTCCACCAACCGCTCATTCTCTCCCTTCTTCCGTGTCTCACCCACTCTTGTTCTCTCCCTGCCACTCTCCCTTACTTTATTCCCTACCTCCCTCCAACCCGTCAGCTCTCATCATTTGCTCCTCTGGGTGCTGATATGTGATTGCTGAAGACAATTACGGAAAAAAAAAACAACCAAAAAAAAAAAAAAACCCCCCCACAAAAAATAGAGGGGTGAGTGTGTGATTCAGAGCCAGCCTCCCTCTGTGTCAACATGAGAAAAAGCAGACCCCGGGGTCTCCTGATGGTGTGTGTGTGTGTATGTATGAGTGGCAGAGATGCTAAAGGAGCTGACAGCTATGTGAGAGTTTGTCAAACTATTAAAGTAAAGAAAACCACCTACACACATGCACATTGTGCACAGTGCATGGAGTCCTGTGCTGACAAACGGTACCATGATGATGACTGTGATGGTTCATGTGAGTGATGATTACACACCATTATTGGTGAATATGTCAGTAGTGATGGTTACAATGATAATGAAGCTAATAATTAGACAGCTAATGATAATGATGATTGCCAGTCTGTTCTCTCTCACGTGTTCTCTGATTTAGATACACGCCATGTTTTTCCCTTTACTGTTGTTAATGCTACAGGAAAGAGAGCATCTGAGACGGGAGAGTGGAAGAACAAGTCTCAGCTCACATCATATGACATGCATCAACAAAGATTAATGCTTTTACTCCATCTATAAATAGAAGAGCTGTATTCATAGAATCACTGAATGCCCCAGCCATTACCGTTACCTACATATACACACACTCGCAGCCGTGTGTGTCATACATTCGCAGCAACTACCAAATTTACATGCAACCACAATTCAATATCCATATCTTGTCTTCATTTGCAAAGTGGAAGATTGAACGTGTGGGGGAAAAAAAATGAAGAGATGCAAAATCAAACTCCTGTAACTGTCATATTTGCATAAAGATAAAGTGCCAGTTACAGTCTAGATGCAAACCCCACCCACACTTCAAATGTGTGTGCGTGTGTACTTTCTACTTCTCTCTGTTTGTGGAGCTGTTGTGAGGAAACACACCTGTCCTGTATAAAAAAACATGAATAAGCAGAGACTTAACCTCCACACACACACACACAGACAGACAGACAGACAGACAAACACACACACACACACACACACTTTTATTCCCTGCTGATGTTGACATGGTACACCACTCCTTGTGCACACAAGACATCACCCGGAGGAATCACTCAGGCAAATGAGGCTAATTTACACAAACCTGATTAACCTATACACAACACCACAACACACACGCACACACAAAGGATCTGCCTCACAGGTATAAAGATAGACAGCAGGGGGGCTGAAAAAAAAAGACCCTCTGCTGTTGTGGCCCCTGCAAATAAAGACAAGGCTCCTGTGCACACAGACACACACCCATGCACCAACTCACACACACACCACGTTATTTAACAAAGTAAACACCTGGTGGCTTGCTCAAGCTCCCCAGACCCGGATACAAGAGCAGGAAAGCACACACACAGACACATTTACAGAGAAGAGAAGGTGTTCAATTTCCATCTCTGGATATGAGAGGGAAATGTTTCCCAGAGTCACTGACAGTAATCAGATTGTGGTCAGACCGGTAAGTAGTGTGAAAGTTGGAAATGTGGAAGCAGCCCTCCCTAAACTGTCAGTTGTGAAGCCAAATCAGCCTTGAAGTGAAACGGACCAACACCGAGAGAGGTTTGGAGGCAGTTAAGCACTAAATTATGAGTCTCACAAGTTCCCAGCAAACATTTGAGGTTAAGTAGAGACTTTAGGAGAAGCTGGGCTGCCACTAGAACATCTATCTATGTATATCTCATTTTTTTCTAGATTTAAGAATCTCGCTGCTGGAATTAATCAAAACTGTGTTGAGATGTAGAAGACTGGATGAAGTCTTTATTTTTTTTATTCAGATATATAGCCTAATGAACACGTATGGATGGCCTATATGCAGGCATTTACATATTACATGCAAACAACTTCAGCGCAGCCATGGTGACACTGATCACCTGAGCCAACAACCCGCAGTATATTCCTATATATTCACGACATGATGGCGTGTTTACCACTGGTGTGCGCTGTGACGAGAGCGTTTGAATTTGTTTTCTCCTCAAGGCCTCAGAACACGGAAAACTACTATGGCAATATTAATGACAGTTTTCCCATGGCTTAAAGTGACATTGCAACTCCATCATCGACTCCCAAGACAAACAAACACTTAAGGCCAACTGCCATGATGGCTCTTTAGATAGATAACAGTTTGCTCATCATGTACTTTCACATTGCTGTCACGTTATTTTCTTTCCTAAATTATAAATGGGAACTACTGCATTTCTAAAACCACCCAGCAGCACACCTATTGTTTTCAGTGTAAAACCACATTGTAATGTAGTTGAAGTAGATTTGAATCCTTGGCTTGAAGATTATTGTCAGTGTTCACGGGTAACAACAAAATGGGCAGAATATATTACTCTATCATTAAGCCCAACAATATTCAGTTTAGAGCAATATAAACCAGAGTATAAGAGGCAATCCTCTCTGCAACTACTGAATAAAAGAAAAATTTACAGCTCAATATACCAATTGATTTTCTTTTTCTCCCTCCTGATCAGCTCATTGACTGTTCTCCTGAGCTCCACAGTATATTGAAGGAGGTGTTACTGTGTCTCAGGTTGGGCCTCTGTACTCTTCCCTGTGTATGTAAATGGATGACAAACTGTATGCAAATCCAATTCCACAAAAGTAGATACATTATTGACCTTCTCAAAACTAGTTACAGTAATGTACTCATAGGCGGAGACTTGAATAGTTTCACGGGCAGAGGATGATGTGTGCTGGGGGAATTAAAACCCACCCCCTGGGGCCGACTCCTGCTGTCACTTCTCCTTAGCATGAGAGGGGGTTCTTACATCTGTATCTATCAGGCATGAATTCACAAGCCTACCACTACACACATTCACACATAGATCAGTGACTCTAACACAGGATGTGATCACTGAACTGGAACTAAAAAAAGACTTCACAGTTGCACTGTCATCATCATCATCATCATCATCATCATGTTTCGACATTTATTTTCCTCATTTGTTTATGTGCTTAGAGTGACAACATACAGTAGGCTACTTTGTCATTTGAAATCTGATGTAGGGGGGTTGGAGAAACCTCTGCAGTGACAATAGGACTGTGCAGCAAAAAGCAGTGGTTAAAGCATGTCAGCACTTTTAATCATAAGGGAATTTGGGGAAGCACTCCTACTGGATAATACAGCAGGGTTTCCTTCTCTCCATACCTTTGTGTTTGAGCTGCCCTCACTACTTTGTAATATTCATGTTTGTTATAAAACTCAATGGGTGCATGGAATTTATCTAAGAAGTTCCTCTATATTTTTTTTTCTTAACATATTTCATACCTGTGGGCTTCACCGATCTCACCTTAATTTTGTGGACGGACTTCCCTTCCTCCAGAGCCTGGGTCCACACCGTGATGCCCGCCTTGCTGTAGGTCATACTCCAGCCCTCCTCGCACAGACACTCGGCCTTGAAGCTGGCGAATGCCCGGTCGTCCGGGATGGTCACAGTCTGTCCAGACATGGCTTGTTACCGGGAGAAGGCGGGAGGGGAGAGAGAGGGGAGGGCTGAGGAGAGACTCCCTAGTGGGGCCCGGAGTAGACACGGTGAGCCGGGGAAAGCCAAGGGAAGCGCGAGAGCCAGCTCCTCCTGTGCTCCTCTTCAGCGGGAAGAACTTGTCTAATTCAATTTCCTCCTTTGCAAGAAGCTTTTTGTGGGCTGCACCGCGTCTTGTGATGATCTGTGTGTGTGCGCGCGTGTGTGTGTGCGTGTGCGCGCGCGCACAGGGAGGTACAACAACCGCAATCCACCCTGCACAAACTAATCAAACAGATGCGTAAAGCACAGCCGCACGCGGATGAGAGCACGCGACAAAAGAAGGCAGAGAAGTGTCCGAAACAGAAACGAAGAGGCTGAATTGAAATGAGCGTCGTCAGTTGATCGCGGTTGGTTGAATAAGTTTGAGCCCGGTTCAGCAGTCCTCAGAAACAGCCGCTCTACAGACAAACCATATGTTTCTCTCTGTTCGCTCGTCTCTCTCTCTGTCTTTTTCTCACCCTCTCTCTCTCTGTGTCCCTGTCTTTAACTATCCTTTCCTGTGCTGCCGTGTCTTGCTCTGTCGATGGCGGTGGTCTTCTGTGAGATTACAATCATTTGCAGCAGCTCTCCATCGCTGCGTCGCAGCTGTGGCAGGTGGCAGAGGAGATGCGGTGAGAAATAAGAGGAAGAGGAGGAGGTGGTGGAGAGGAGGAGAAATCGGGCTGAACCGGCAGGAGACGAGGCGATGGAAACGCCTCCCTGTGCTGCCTTCAAGTACTCCTCGTAAAACCCAGAGGTCTGCCCTGGGGACATTCTTGCTTTGTACAACTTTGGCCCGGGGATGCTTCTCAAGCTAGGCCACAGTTAGGCTAAAAGAAAAATCACAATAAACAGTAATCATCTATCTGTTCCTATTAAAGCCTATGTGATGTTAGCAGATTAATCTTTTTCTTTTTAAAACCACGAGATTCGTGTATAGCAATAGCATCAAATGCTAACAGTTAGCTTAGCTACACACAATAAAAATGTTTTAGGGAGTTTATAAATCGATTCACGACAGCCTGATAGAAACCACATTGCTTTTGGATAACTTATTACAGCTTGTTATAAAGATTTTATTTAACAAGTAGCTACAGGTGGTAATTTATGTGTCTAAATGTAAACATGACGTCTAGCTTATAGCTAATTATAGTCAAGTTTTGTCACTTACAAAAACCAAAATATGTGGTTTGATACGAATGCAGTCATTATTTTCGAAGAAGTGCTGTTTAGGCTAAGACCTTATTTTCCTCTTCAAAACACTAGCTTGCTGTGGTTGAAATGCAGATATGCTATTTTTCTTCCTATGAAGATAACAGCAGTTGTGACCTCTCTAGTCTCCATGGTCTTCACTTTCAACATTTGTGAACGATGATGAGGTTATACAGGCAACTGCTATACAGATGTTACGCAGTTAAATAGCTTTTCATTTTTCCTACAGTGCTTGAATGCAACAGAAACTGCCACATAATACAGGCAAACCTGGAGTGGTTATTTCACGCAGCAGCGGGGGCGCGCCTGGCTCTTGTTGGCTGACGTGTAAACTACTTGGAAGTGTTCCCCTGTCCTTTTGGTATAAGCCTGGTCACCGGTAGAAAAAAGTCAGCTAAAACACGGTGTAAAGTCACTACCACGGAAAGCAATAAATATATTGATTTCCTATAATAAAATAATTGGCACTGTGTTGACTTTTGACAGTCTATTGTGTAATTTACTCTAATTCTTGTCTCCCTTCATCTCTGAGTGTGTAAGCCCATTACCATTGTTGTCTCAGTTTGATATGTGGGTGTTCTCACGATGTCTTGAGGCTCAAATAATCTCATGTGCACCTTCCATTTTCTTCTTAGAATCACATATATCTGTATACACATTTCTATAAAGATGAAGAAAACAAGGATTCAAAGTTTTTTCCTGTTTGGTTTAGTCTACATCTGGTCACCTGTTTTAAACATTCACACAATGACCACTGCATCACATTTGTCATTTTGGTATAATTCCTTTCAGCAAGCATGGACTTCCATCATGTTTTTATTACAGTTCAACCATCACACTGTGCTGCAATAGAACAACTTTATTAATCAAAAATAGCCACATGCTTTCTATTACAGGCTTCAAATCTTGACCTTTGACCTTTAGCAAGTCAGGGAGGGATTTCTAAGCATCTCTTTGTCATAGTAAAAACATTAAGTACTCTGTCATAACAGACATGTTTGACCTGTTAGATGCAGGTGTAATCAATCACATGATTTATTTCTGCATTGATTGCAGAAACATTAACACCACCTATCATTTTCATACTAAGACCAGTCAGAACGTCTGTTGTGAAACACTGGAATGGCATTTGAACCAGAATTTAGTTTCACCTGCAGCTTGCCACTCTGTTTTGGTCTCCGGACTACGCAAAAAATCTCAAGTTGCATTTATTCACATTATCTTAATGATGTGAAGAGATGGTGCAAACAGAACCTAATGAGGATAATTTTAACAGGATGTGTTGTCAGGTACCTATAAAAAATGCTCCAGCCGTGAAGCATTTAGATGAGATGGTTTGTAAAGGTGCCTGTGGATTTATGATGGCAGAGCATGTTGTCTTCTATGATTCATGTCTAGTGAGGCACAGTAAACCTGCTGCCAGCAGCACACACTACACACCCACTTAATAAATTACAGCCTTACTCCACTGTGGGAAGGTCACTCTGCTATATGTTGTGCTTTGATTGTATTTCAGTCACAGCAAAAATAACGTTTTCAGCAACACTGTGTTACCCTTGATCACAGTGTCTTTAGTTACGTCATTATATAGAGGCAATAAGTGTAGATGAATAAAACCATGGCAGATTTCTGAACAATCCATTTATACCATTTATCCCACTAAATTTATAGATTTCTCTAACTGATTTAGGCTACAATGGATAAAATATTTTAATGTGACACTGTTCAGCATAAAACACAATATTACAACAGTAAAAATGTCATAAATCCAAGGAAGTCAGATGCCTTCAAAATACAGTTTAATTGTAACTTAAAGGACATGCAGATACATTATTACCAGACATATCATGCTAGGTTGCTGATGCAGGAAGTAATACATTCATGCAACATCCCCCCCTGTGTTGAGTTACAGGCACAGCCCTGCTTGTGCCTGTGTTTGTTTTTGTGATGGACAAGTGTAGTTCTTCCTGATACTAGAACTTTGTGAATCATTTCTTGTTCAATAGCACTTCCACTATGACTTGACTTTTTATCCTTTGTTTTTCTTTCTTGTGTTTCTACATGTCAAAAACATACACAATAAGCACATTAATGGATTACCAAAAAAAAGGGGGTCTATTAAAGTATGTTTAGAAAAAGGTTTGATTTGGGGTGGGGCAGCTATTCCAATCAATATGGAACTAATACTTTACTCATTTCTGTGGCAGTGAAAAAAAAATGAATATGGAAATGTAATACAGCTTAAAAAGGGAAACAAGTAAACTCTCCTCAGGATGACTGGGACCAGTGTCCTCGGATGATGACATTTGCTTGCAATGGCCCTGTTGTGATGCAGCCGAAACCGCATCAGCACAATGCATTGACGCCACCTGGCGGCCATGTTGGCACTATCGCTGGCCAAATGCTTTCGACAAAACAACAGCTTGTCTCATCACATTTTTGTCACAGTGATTGCCCTTTAGAGAATAACAGCACTTGTTGAAAGGAGGAGATGCAAACGAAAGAGCCAGAAGACCAAAACTATTGTGTCTCGTTGACGCTGTTCAGATACAAAACGATGGTTGAGATGGGTAGCTAAACCAAAGGTCACAGGTAACTGTAAAAGAGACATCACCTCCTATATCAAGGAAAACAGCCCAGTAGATGTTTGAATGCTGTTTTATATAACACCAATTGATCACATTTGGAAACGAAACATTCTGGTTTGTCGACAAAACTGCTATTTAAAACGACACACTTTACAGGTAGCCTTAGAGAGGAAAAGTGCTGGCTCATTTACATGTATTTACATGTATTGTTTGTGTCCCTAGCCGCCCCATTGGGAGGTAATACGGCAGGTCTGAGAGTGCTCAGTTGGAAAAGTGAACGCGATCGCATCTGACATCAAAATGTCATTTTTCAGACCCACACATTTAGAGGAAACTTCACTTTGTTTTGGACATATTTATGGTTCAGGAACAAACTCTCGCGAGATTTCACTCTAGTCACTGGTGCACTCACTGCAACAGATATTGGTTTCCAATTTAGTGGGAAATTAAACGTTCAAACTGAAATAAAACTAGTGAAACAATCGAACTGTTACTAAACTGAAATGAACTAGTGCTGGTTTGATCGGGTATTTGGCGAGCGGATTAAGAAATCGCAACCACAACAACCTAAGGGACAGGAAGCGTATAGCCTTGAGTTATGTACCTTTGGTTCTGCTTGTAATGCCTTATATTCTTCCTCTGGTAAAGTTAAACTGCAGTCAAACATCCTCTGTACGATCTCTGCTGCAGGTTTACTTCGTTTAAGCGAACACGGAAGTACGGACAGGACAAATATCTTGCATCATTGGCTGACACAGAAATTTCTAGTGAAACAACATTTCCCAAAATGCACAGCGGATTCTGGCGACATCCACGCTACGATTATGCGAGGCGCTTGTTTTCGTCCGGATGGTTGTGACCAGCTACCTGTAAACTGAAGCGTAACGGCTGTTACGTGGAAATAAAGGCATCATCCCCGGTTGAAAGGTGCCGTTACCCTGCGGAATTACTGTCAGGCAGAGGGTGTTATCCCCCGCTTCGTTTTTGGTGAGTTCATCGCCATGTTATCATCAGTTCCCACCAGGCTAATTGCGCGAAGGTCGCGCAGCCTGTCACCGTGCAGCCGCGTACTCCAGACCAGCGCGAGTGGTGCTGCGTGCCAGGGCGTCCGTGAAACACCTGCGGAGACCAACCGCAACCCCATCGTGTCCACCTCCCGCGTTTCAAGGAGGGGGATTTTAGCTGAGGAGATCGCTGGTTCTGGTGTCAATCTGTCAGTGCAGTACCACCACCTCGCCCCTAGATGGCTGTCCAACCTGGAGAACCGCCGCAGCTCCTGGGCGGCTCTGGCCAGCAGGGGGCGCAACAACAACAAATACTGGGAGGAGAGCGGACAGAGCGGTGGAGGCGAAGGCCGGGAAACAGGTGGAGGGGGCAGCAGGGCAGGGGTGGCATCTGTCGGTGTGCTGTCTGCTGCAGCCGTGGCCTTCTGCTTGAAGAAAGACTCTGATTCCAAAGGTAGATTTAATCAGATGTTACTGTGCAGTCTGACTGAGAAGCAGTGATTACTTTTACTACCAGTCACTTCTGCACATTTGCACAAAACGCGTACAAGTCATACCACTGGGGTATAATGTTTGGCTAACGTGTGCTCATATGTTCTGTTTCTCTTTTGGGACAACAAGGTGACACTCTTCTGGAGGCAGCAAGGACCAATAATTCTCAAGATGTGGCCAGGTACTTCATCATTAAAGGCTTCACCAACCCATTTCACATTTGTTTATACAAAACCTTAAACATGGTCACACATCTATCTATTATCCTAGAAAATAGTATTAACCTTGTCTGTTTTGGTGTCAGTGGACTGTATGAAGAATAATTTTCCTACTAAGTGCACTATATGAAGAACAGACTACAGCCATAATGGGTCAGTAGTCTGATTTATATGTGTATTTAATGTAACCTGGACTGCATGTCACTGAATTTGCTTGTATAAAGGCTCCATGGGTTTCTCCGTCCAGTGTTTTCCATACAGCACACAGTATCACTTGTAATTGTATTTCCACTGATAAACACTAGATGGAAGAAGAGGGCCATCTCTCTCTCTTTGTGTGTGTGTGTGTGTGTGTGTGTGTAAATGCATGTCTGAGGAGGAGCCTCAGCCTCAGAGATTAATTTCAACACTGTGCCTTAAGGTTTTCTGATATTTTTTTCTCTGGCATTGCATTACTGTTATTCATCTTTTCTAACCCACAAATGTAATAATATGAACACACGGTCTGAGCTTGATCTTAAACTTAAACATGTCCCAAAGACTCTGTGCCACTCAACCAAAGCAGGTATGCCATAATAATAGAGAGGGGTGTGTGTGTGTGAGCACTTTACCAAGCTTGTAGTTCTTCATGGTCCCATCTGTCTTGCTGATAAGATTGCATTGCTAGACTTGGGGGCAGATTTTGGAGACTGACACAGTTATAGACACTCTGTTAGTGAGATGCATCCACAGACTCAGTAAACCTAAACCCAGTATGCATCAATAAGTACATCTGAGTACATTGGCACACACACACACATCACTCTTTGAATTGGTGTGTATTAATTGTGCTTTGGGGAAAAAATAGATAAACATTTACATCTATTTTAATAGTGTTGAATGGAGTATTGTTGTGTGTGCTCTGTGTGTTGTTGGACATTGGTATCTCAAATCGTGAGTCTGTGCGTATGTGTTTATCCATGCATGTCTCCATTTGCAGTCTTAGGTTACCTGTGCCCATGTGGCAGATGGTGCAGGTGAGAGTGCAGTGAGACAGCCAGACAGCCAGTCAGCAGGTCACAGATGTGTTAAGTGCTTTGGTTGAGTTTATAGAGGTAGTAGAGTGTCAGGGTGTGTCTGCTGAGAGGCACTCGATAGGTTGTAGAGGCTTCACTTTCTTACAGGCTTTACAAAAGATTATTCTACAACTGTACCAGAGTGATCATGATAGGGAACATTTGAAGCTTGTGTTGTTATTAAAGCAGAATTTTTTATAAAAATATATTTTTTTGGCCTTATTTATTCCTGGAATTGAACTGGGGATGTTGTATGCATCTTAATCATTGAACTGTTAGAGTGACTGATGTTTAATGTTTTCAGATTTGTTAGAAAACACACAGAAAAACGAATGTAAAAATGTCATAAGTGTCACGTGTCATGTCGGCACCTCATGTTTCTGTTTGATTGACTGAATTTACCATCTTTCCCTCCTCATGGAGCACCCCTCATTTATAGTTTTTTCCACAGTGTCCCATCTTTTAACCCTCAAAAATTGTGGTAACGGTAAATTAATTGGTCTGGACTGAGCTCTCTACCTGCAGCCTGTAACGTTTGGACGTGGCTGTTACAGCATAGAGACCAGGCACTGAAAACAGAGCCAGAGAGCTCCAGAGCTGAGTGCAGACCTGACAGAGGCCACTGTGTTGACTGTAAACACACACACTGTCTGCCTGCTCAGCACAGGAGACGACAGACGGATTACTTACTCTCTCGCACACACATGCACGCACACACTTACGAAGCCTGCTCCAGTACTTGATGTCATACCCTCAGGGAAAAAAAAACTTAACACACACCTGGCTTACACCGCAGACACTAACTGGTCAAGGAGCAAGTGTGTGTGTGTCATCAGATAAAGACAAAGACGTGGTGTGCAGGTTTCATGCTGGTCAGCTGTAAATGAGTTTTCATGTACATTCTTCCTTCCTGCTCCATCATCATTATACTGCATTATATAAATGCCAACAAAACACTCCTACTTCTACTACTAACTTTTTTTTTGGCTCCAAAACATAAATTCATTTCATAATGCTCATGAAATATGCAGGTGGCTGCTCTGTGCACAGTCAAGTGAAGTGAGACCAACTGTTTTTATCCACTTGATATTTAGTATGTCGGCAAATTACAGCAATTACAGCAGCACATTGCTCTGGCAGAGTGTCTATATGTTTCCTGAGGATGTCAACACTGGTGTCATCCCATGCCTCTGCTACTCAAGCCAAAGCTTTTCCTTTGAATGCAAACTAGATCTGTCCAGTTTATTTTCCAATTCGCCCCAAATTTGCTCGACGGGGTTGAGGTCCAGAAGTAATTTGGCTTCCTCTGTGAAGGAACATGATTATGTGACATTGACAGTGAAATTGGCCTAGCTTGTTTTTTTTGTAAGGAAAATGACCTAAATCTTCTTATAATGGCTCGGTCCTATGGTTAATAGAGCATAATGATGATTAATGGCCAATTCAACAAAAACAACTAAAACCTCTTAAATATGCCTACTGTGGGCTACTACTACTAGAGACACCTGTTTCAGACCTCCACTACTAAATGTTGACATCAATAGTGATGCTAAGATCAAATTAAAACTTTTTTATGTTTCTTTTTCCCATCAGGCTGTTGAAGGAAGGGGTGGATCCAAACCACCGTCACCGCCTTGGTTGGACCGCTCTCATGGTGGCTGCCATGAACCGACAGCACAGGTCTGTGTGCGTTTCATCCGACTAAACCCGCTGAACAAATCCTGTGTTTTTTAGAGTTGTGAGACCCCCTCCCTGGTGAGCATATGTTAACAGTAATGTAGCGTTTGGGTATCATGCAGCTGTCTGCACCAGCTCGCCTGTGAGCATATGTCATCCACGTCCCTGCTCCAGTTGTTACAGTAGGTCTTCAGAAGTGCAAAGTGCGACTTTCAGACTGACAGACGGTCTTTACCCGTTCCCCCATCTCTCTGTCCCAACAAATTAAATTAGCCTCCTGGCCCCCAGAACACACACAACACAGAGAGGGGCCGAGGTTAAGGCTGGGCCAAATCCAATTTACAGGGTCTTTTTTTTCCTCTCTTTTTTTTTTTTTTTTTTAATTTTCCATCAGGTCTGTGTGGTCATTATTTGTGTTTAAGGGCCTCACGAGCCACTGAGAAGAATAATGTGAAATTTGAATATGAAAATAGATGAAAATGAGCTTATTTTAAATCCCAGCTCCTTCTTATTTAGGCTTTAAAATGGAAGCATGTTGTGCATCAGTGTTTCCTGATGCTTATAAAGTTGTTAGAGTTGAATCAATTAATCAAAGCTTCAATTAACGTAAAGTTAATTGGCAACTATTCTGATAAATGGTCAGTAGTTTATTGACCATTTATCAACAAAAAGTGTCAATTATTTAAAGATTAAATCTCCTCACACCTGAGAATTTGCTGCTACTATATGACTGTAAACTGACTGATCTCATTTACAGATGAGACCTGAGTATATAACAACAAGAAATATTAATTGAAATGTAAAGATAATGTATATTCTGATATGTATACATTACAAACAAGTGGATATGATAAATGAGAGTTTACATCAAAATGCTTTTAAATATGCATGAAGATGCACAACCAGACATTTGAATTAACATTGCTTGTAATTTTTCTTCCATTTCACAGACAATAATCAATCATTAAAATGACTGCAAGATTGATTGTCAATGAAAAAAGTGTTAGCTGTATTCTTCTCTACTTTGGTTATTTCACACAGTTTGTCATTGTGTTACATGACATGTGCTGGATGGAACATACTGATTTATGTATCATGTGTGATGATGATGTCATGTGTTTCCTGATACAAATTTGGTTGCATGTTTGAATCTTAGTGCACTGTGCAGATGTGACACTGCAGTGTGTGTGTGTGTGTGTGTGTGTGTGTGTGTGTTATGAGTGCTATAACTCAGCCAGGCAGTGACACTCCTCTATGTTTAATCCCGTCTTCCAAACCCCCAGTGAGCCGTCACTGCTGCAGGGAAGACAGAACATCAGTCGCACACATCACTCACACACACACACACTCACACTCATATCCACTCACAAAACATCCGCACACACAAGTGAGGAGGATGCATGTATGACTACACACATACACACACACACACAAACAAGGGGAGTTTATACCAAACATCTTACAGGGCAACTGTCTATTACTCAGCCACATACAACTTTATTTGTAGCCGTTAAGTGAAAACACAGGGAGCATTAGTCACGAACAAGGTCTACCCTGTAGCTAAGATGTCAGCGTGGATGCTCGTGGTGAATTATTTCACTCCTCCCTCACGGTGCATTTATATTTTCCTGGACCAGCAGTGGTGACTGAGACGCAGGGATACACTGTGCTGCCTTCCCAGTTGAAACTATGTCCATCCTCTCATTGTTTCTACGTGTAGCATCCAACAGGCAGTGTTGTGTTCAGGGGTCGAGGTGCGGCTGTATGAGAGAATCAGGGGTGGAGTAGAGGGGTAAGGGTGAGGCATCAGGGGGCGTGTGTTTGCTTAGCTTTGATGTGGGGCTAAAACAGGGAAGCGCAGGGCCTGGCCCACTGTTTGCACTCTTTAACACACAATGCCCATCTCCATCTCTCTTTCTCTCCCTGCATCCCTCCATCGCTGCATTCACGTGCACAATGAGCGCTCAGCCGAGTGAAACGCCTGTTGACCGTTCCGACCTGTCGGCCGAGTGACTTGATGGGAGAGAGGAAACGAGGGAAAGCGGAGGGATGGTGGAACGAGGGGATGAGTGGCTCATTGGGAAAGAGGGGGATAGCAGTGGAGAGAGGGAGAGAGAATGATGTGGAGTGGGATTATAGGTTTGGGATCAGGATTAGCTGGACCACATTTCACATTTGGAGAGAAACTATCACTTTGTTTATGTTAAAGTAAATCATTCTAGTGCACATTTTCTGTGTAGGACGAAGATGTTTCTGAAATAATGCCATCTGTATCGGCCATGTGTCTAAAAAAAAAAAAAATACAACAAGAAAACGCAGTTTTCGCAGTTAAATTTCGACTAGTTGGGTTAATAATTGGATAAAATAACCAAATATGTGCAGTTTGCATATCTTCCTGGCATCTGCCCGACCCCAGGTGTGCACCAGGTGAGATAAGGTCAAGTGAGGTCCAGCGTCTGGGCCAGGTGGTCAGAGACATGGATGGTCAGTTCAGCTCGGATGTCTATTATATCACCGGAGAGACGGAAGTGTCTGTTTCCTGTCTTCCTCCAGGGCATGATGGGAAACTAACACCAGTGTCCTGCAGTAACACCAGTCACCTGCTGGGAAACCTCAGAAAGTTAAATCCAGTGTGTTAAATGTGTGGTTAATATTTGTGGTACAAATGGAGAGAGAGCTAGCGAGGAGAGTATCCTTTCAACTGGAAGAACATGTTTCAAGCATGTGACGTGTCCTGAAGCAAGACCCTGGCTGAGTGGTGGATCCCTGATGGAAATGAAAGAGGGTTTGCACCAACATTGTAATACATGTCCTACTGTTTAGCTGTGTTTGATGAGTGGTGTGTAACTGCACCAGAGGAACACATGCAAAAAAACGAAACAAATGAGTAAAAAAAAAAAAGGTTAAACAAATGGGCCCAAGACTGGTAAAGAAACTGGATGATAAGTCGGCAGCTGGATAATTGCCTACACACTTTAGGACACACGTAGGATTAGAAAGTAAAATAATCTTGTTATCGTTTTCTTAATTGTGAGATTATATTAGGAAGTCTGTAATATCAACTTTTGGTTCTGTGGTTTAAAATGGGAGTTTCAGTTTAACCTAATCAACCTCTGCATGCCTTCAGTTTGGCCTCAAATTAGTGCTGCAACTCTCCTAAATGTCCCAAAATAAAGTTAGCCACTTGATCATCAGTTGATTAGTAAAACTATAAAGTGTTTTCAAAAGCTCATTGGTTTTAGCACTATCCTGTGTAATTAAATCTCCCTCTCTTTCATCTTTTTAGCTGCTCATCCACTCCTCCTCCTCCTTTCTACCGCTTTCCTCTCTTTATCCCTTCGTGTTTACCTTTCTGATGCCATTAACCCTTTTTTTCCAGACCATCTCATTTCTTCACACAGTCCTGCCCAGCCTCGTGTGACCAGCCATAGTTTGAGTTTGTGTGTGTGTGTGTGTCTGTATGTGTCTTGCAGGATGCATCGACGTGTTTGTAGAAGTGCTTGCAAGGGTGAGAGGAGAGCCCTCTGTGGGTCAAACCCTCCCCCTGCTCCCTCCAGCCACAGCCACCATACAGTAACAAAGGGGGACCTCCCGATAGTCCTTTTATCCCCCCTCAGCAAGGTCAGACACAAAGACCTGGTCAGGCTGTTCTCAGCCCGGCGCTCCCACAGGAACATGCGTGTTCTGTAGTGATGACACAAACTCAGTCTGGCCAGGTTTTAATGATGTTAAAGAAGCTGAAGGGAAGCACTGTCTCATGCTTTTTAAATTAAATTGTACTGATGCATTATAGTAATGTGTTTTCGTAGTGTGTTGTGATATTTTAAACTCTATGGATAACAAATTTTATTTCTAAGCAAAAACGCCAAACATTTGAAGAGTGCAACAAAATCACACTTCGCATCATGTCTAATAACCTTGTGTTCAAACTTTTGGTTTGATAAAACAAGCAATTTCAATACATCACCTTGGCCTCTTCAAAAGCTTTTTTTCTGATACACATTGTTAAAGGAAAGAAATCCTAAAAGTTTTAGAGATTCATCTCTAGTGGGGGAAAATTGTTAAATATCTTCCGATTTCCTGTTTTAAAAGAGTACTTTTCCTATTGCTGTAAGAGGTGTTTAATTTCCCCCCTCACCTTTAAATTGGCTCAGTGGTGTAGTATCAGAGTTGACTTACAAAGCTGCTCCATCACTGAGGTCATGTCTCCTGCCATGTTTCATTTCTAAGAGCACAACCTCTCTGGATAAGAGGAGCTGCAGCCTGTTACATGTGATAGTCCACCTCATCCTCTTATGAGTAATCATTTTTGCCCCATTTAAGCCTTCTCAAACCCCTGCTATAACCATTTAGCTGAAAATGATCCATCACTCCCTCCTGGGCTGCATTACATAGTCACAGGTTTAATGACAGCCAGCAGCGAGCAGGCAGGGTTCATGTTTCGGCCATCGCCCCCCGTTCTTCTCTCCCAGCCGGCACAGACGAGCTAACTAGTCTTTGTGTGTTTTGTGTGCATTCATGTGCATGTCTGCGTCTCAATGTCAAAGCCACTGCCCATGTTCACGGTGGTAAATGTAAAGCGTGACGCGAGTGTGTTCTGTAGACGGAGAGACGGTACCTGGAATGTCCGTTGGGTCACAGTGAGTGGTGTTGCCGAGGTTCTTGTGTTTGTTCTATAAGGCGGTACGCTCCAATGAAGGACTGCACACAAACACCCACTGCAACACACATAGACCCCCGCCCCACAACAGTCCCGGAAACAGGCCCGACCCTTGCCCCTTCAGTGTACACATATGTACATGTTAGGGGGCGGACGAGTGTGTAGCGAAGGAGAGAGGCAGCCACTGGAGTGTATTCAGCATAACGAGACAGACTAGAAATGGAAGTGAGTCAGGTGAAAGAGTTTTCGTCATCTGGTCTGTGTGTCATGGTTTCTTCAAAGGGTGATGGTGTATTAGGTGATAATGAGGAAAGTCTCATCCAAGTCCCAAAAAAGAAGGTTCTCTTTTGTTCCCTCTTTATTGATGAGCACTTATAGGCCAGAAAATGGTTTGAATAACTGAAGAAGAATTGACCTTGAAAATCCTCTGCCTCCACTCAGAGGCAGGTTTTGGGTCCCAGCTACTGTATTAAACTGTATCCATCCATTTATCTGCTGAGGTCGACTTTATTTCAACAGTAACAGCAGTGAGTAAAAATGTCCCACTTATTTGACAGGAATATATCCTGTTATATATGAGGATGTACTGTACAGATATATGGTCCGTCCCTTGAAAGATTTCACGTTATAAATGTGTCTGTCTGTATCTTCTGTGTCTTCCAGCGTGGTGAAGGTTCTGCTGGAGGCCGGTGCCGACCCAAACGCCGGAGATCACTTCAACAATGTTTACGACACCTCACGGGAGAAAGGCATCCACTCCCTGGAAGGTAAAAAAAAAAAAAAAACAGTGTATTCATCATGTGTGTGTGTGTGTGTGTGTGTGTGTGTGGTGGCTTATATTACACATATGAATCCTAAGTGTTGAACCAGATATTATGAGATATTATAATTTGCATAAAGCTTTGCATATATGTACACGATTCATTTCTTCTGTGTTATTTGTTTTATATGTTCTGTGACAAGTAGTGTGTGTGTTTTATTTGTTTTTCCTCCTAAGCTGCACACACACACACACACACACACACACACACACACACCCACCCACAAACACACAGGAGTGCACAGGAGCACACACACAGACACAGACACACAGGCATTACCCCCCCCCCCCAAGTCTGTGTTGGGTTTCTGCAGACATATTTATATGGGATATGTATATTGCAGACATTTATATGGCTGTCAGGTTTGGGTCCACGTGGGGCTGGCGCAGCGTGGGGAAGCGTTTCCCAGACGCACACTGATGGATGGGCTAGGGGGGCTTGTGCGACGCTTTATTGGGTTAGCTATGATTATCCCGCCCTGTCTCTCTCTCTTTTTCTCTCTCTCTCTCACTCACACACACACACAAACACACACACACACACTGCAGAGAGAGACTGTCAGAGCGATAGAGAAAAGGAGTGGGATGGATTGAAGGAGGAAGGGAAAGAATGATGAAGCAAGGAAGAAGAAGAGAGAAGCAGCGAAAGAAAAAATGGGGATGGGAAGAAGAACTGGAGTGTCGATACGCAGCGAGAGATTAAAGATGGAGGGGAAGGAGGAAGATGTGGATGTTTGGAGGGGTGTTGGAGGGAGGGAGCGACCAAAGGAAATGGGCTGGATGATGAGGGAGGGAGAGGAGAAGAGAGGAAGTCAGGAAATGGATGAGACAAAGTTATTGGGATAGAGGGAGTGGGGATAGAGGGAGGCACTGGCAGAGAGGGAGGCAGGGAGGGAGGGAGGAGGAAGAGGGTGCAAGTGATGAAAGGAGTTGATGGATGCCGAGGAGGAGAGGAAGGAGGCGGAAAAAATAAAAAGGGATGATGGAGGAGTGGCACGAGATGAGTGCTCTTATGAAAAAGAGAAGTAAGGAGAGAATGATAGACTATCTCTATTATTAGTAAGGAGCAGAGCAAAGGAGGCCTTAAAACACAACTCGCATTACTCCGATCGTGTCGGACAGTTGAGCTTAAATTTGTGGAAATGAACAAAGCTGGAAACAGGACGGACAATTTTGCACAGTGCAGCGTTATCACTGTGACAAACTGCACATAACACAACAGTGTGGAGCCTCGCTGCTGAGTGAGAGCAGATTAAATCCAGTTCAGACATTTCCTGTGAAGTTTGTTGGTTACTTCGTAATAATAATAAGAATTTCTCCAGCTACAGAGAGTGTGTTGTTTCTATCACTGTATCACTTCTCTGTCTTTGAGAAATTTTCTTCTGTCCGTTTTTATTAAAACTTAGGAGCTTCTTTTTGTGAATTATTTGTGTCACACATGAAAAAAAGTCTCTCATCTCCCTCATCTTTCTCTCTTTCCCCTCCTGTCATGCAGTCCTGGTGTCCAGAGAGGATGAATTCAGCAGCAGGCTCAGCAGCAGAGCTGGTTTCCGTGGCTGCACAGCGCTTCACTACGCCACGCTGGCTGATGACCCGCATACTGTCCGCATGCTGCTGGAGGCTGGTACGACATACACACAAGTGAACACATCTTAAAGGTTTTTTATAGTGTATACACAAACGTGTCAAGACAATTGTACCTGTTCACTTCTTGCATCACAACTCAGCAGTTTTCCGTATGTCTACAAAACCTCCCTCTGTTTTTCTCCAAACTGAACTATTGAGAGTCCTTAGCTGAGTTTTGAAGGTAGGATCACTTTCTACGCCAGTAAGTATTTTTAGACTTTACTGGGATTCACATTCTTCTTCCTTTGGTTTATTCTCTTGAGGCTCTCCATCTTCACCAGCTATAATAAAAGAGCAAGGAAGAGAAAGGATTCTCTTTCCCCCTTGTGCGTAGATAAAACTGAGTTCATCCCCTCATGAGCGAAAAGTACAAAAAAAAAATCAGTCACCTGAACCAGTCGGCCTCTCCTCACGTATATTGTCCAGTGGAGGAGAAAAGCCTCTGTGGTTTAACAGAACGCCTGCGGCTGCTGTTAGGATGAAGTTAAGCAGTTTAAATTGTGGTCATTCGACTGTAAGTTTTCTCAATTATCACCTCTGCCAAGGAGGTCGTGTTGCTCGTCCCACACAGTCTGTTGGTTTGTTAGTTATAGACAGTGTATTGTTTTCATGTTGTCCATCTGTCCCACTGTAGTGGACACGATGTCTCAGTCACAGCTACATGGAACTTCTACAAACACTCACTTATACTAAAAGACAAACTAATCAGGCTTTGAGGGTCAAAGGTCAAGGTCACTCCACATTTTACCAATTTCTTAATAGATGCTGATTTGATTTTAGTTTAGTATTATTCCAAAGAAATAACTAAATCTGGAGATCCCTTTACGTCGTCACTCATGTATTTAATGGGGTGAAGAAATTAAAATTTTCTCCTGAACTGATTTATAGGCATTTAAAAAAAATCCTCTGAATCTTGACGATCATTATTATTATTTACTTGTTTATATCTATTTTTGCCCTGAGATACATGATTACATGCATCCTCTTTTTATGAGCAGAAGTTGACTGAGATTAAACAGTCTCTTAATTATTTTAGGAAATAAATGATTCATTCATTCATTTAAATAATTTATTCAGGGGCATCAGTTTTACCGAAACACATGCTGGGCTCCTAACTTCACTCTCTGATGTTGAAACTAAATGGTTTTCATTCTGCACTCAGAGCTGAGGCTGGTATTGTCTCCATCAGCTCTAAGAAGCCTCCACGTGTCATCATCTCAGTGTAATATAAACAGTATTACAAAGCTCATTTGAAATTGATCACTTGTTCATACCCCCTCTCCATTCACCCCCATTACACTCGCACCTGTCGTTGACTCAACACTGCAGAGACACACACTCATAGACCCGGAGGGCAGAATATCCCCCTCAGCTTCCAGGCGAGCAGCTCTTAAACAAGCGAGGCCTAGTTGAACTGTGACCTCTGAACAGAACACGCCCTTGGGGTAACTCCACAATCACAGGATGTGTGTGTGTGTGTGTCTTTGTGAGTGTGTTTGTGTGTGAAAGCATGTGTGTATTTGTGCACTCAAGCCTCCATTTCATTAAAATATTCATATATGCATGTATGCTTTCATCCTTTTATATGCTTCTGTTAGTACACGCCTCTTTGAACCTTAACTCGGGTGACGTTTGGAGCTGTTGCTTTTTAGGCTGATGGGTTTTTAATCTAAAAACACTTGAATTTTTTTGGCTCAAACACCCCCCCCCCCCCCCAAAACACACATACACAGACAAACACACACAAACTAGTATTAATGTCTTGTTTATGTTTATGATGGATGATGCATCCAAAGCTGTGTCTGCCTGTCTCTCCCGTCTCACCCCACGCCGCCTGTAAGCACTCTGTAAGCTTAAACAAATCACCTCGTCTAACTCGATCAAATGTTCTGCAGACGCATTTTTGAATTAAAAAGGTAAGAAATTTCACAAAGCAGAGACATTTGTTTTAGGACAATCAGATTAAAGACGGGGTCGGTTGTTGCTCGCCCGACGGTGCCGTTGCTGGGTTGGCGCCACCATCACGGCCAATAACAATCATGACATCACGCACTCTCAATCAAAACCACGTTGTGGTTTGTGTGTAATTCAGTCTTTAATTATAAATATTATTATTTAATTATTACAGTTTGATTATTCCTGACGAAGCTTGTGTTGTGTTTAATCCGTTTCCTCTTTGTAGCTTCCCAGCCCTTTTTTTTTTTAACATCATAACCAAAAATCTTATGAGCTGCCACAGCTTCAGGACATCTATGTGGATTTGGGTGTGTGCGCCACATTCGCTTCATGTATGTGCACATTGTGTGTATCCTATACCTTGTTATTTCCCCTGTGTTTGTGTGCGTCCATCTTCCTCTGCTAGCCGTGGGTTTGCTCTTTTGGCCTTAGCTGGCCCTCGACTCACATCTCCATCCATCACAGTCTCCAGGCCCACCCTCAGGCCTCTCCTCGCCCCTCAGTCCCTCACTCTACCTGCAGAGGCTCTCAAGCTTCTCCCCGAGCTCCACATCAGGCCTGTGGCCAGGGGCACTCGGTAATGGAGCGCTCTGTAGGTGGTAGGAGTGCTGGAGGAGACACACATGCTCACAGACGCACACAATACAGATACAGGAACACACACTCACACACAAAGAGCAGCAGGGTCTCTCTCCCACCAGCTGCAGTGAAAGAGAGGGAGGAGGAAATAGGAAAGAGGAGGGGACCCCTAATAGGCATAACTAAAGCGCTCCTAATGAAGGGATCCTATGTATGCGAGGGTGTGTGTGTGTGTGTGTGTGTGTGTGTGTGTATGTATGTGTGTGTGAGAGTGTCGTTAGTGTTGATCCTGTTATAAAGTGCTATGGCCCAGAGGGTTGGCCTGATATTAAAGCCCTAAATGATGCTATTTATTATGTCCGGTGTCTGTGTGTGTGTGTATGTGTGTGTGTCGGTACTTTATTGCTTTCCTCCCTCATGTTTTTGGTGGGCTGGTGGTGTGGGGGGGGGTTATGTGGCGTATTGTTGTTTGGATCGATAGCTTTGTGAGCAGGTCACAAAATTTAGGGGATTATCAATAATCACCTCAGTGATTATTAGTCTCAGTGCGCAGAGCAGAGGGAATGAGGAGCACCTGTATTGATTACAAGCAGTTTTATAACAGTAGCTTACTCAGAAAAACTTCAGAGGAACACTCTGGCTCGTAACTCACTGTTTAAGAGTTTGTACATGTTGCTCAGACGTTGCTGATGTCCTTGAATGCACTTTTGGAAATACAGGAAGAGCAGAGTATTGTCACTTACACTTTGTCAGCGATTCATTTTAATCTCCTTGTTACTAAGATTTCAGTAGATTTTATAGTTTGTCTCGTTCGACTAACAAAGTGACATATTTTCTGTCACTCCCATGTGTCTCCACTGTTGCATTTCCTCTCATGAGTGTCAGTAATGTCTGAAATTGTATTAAGGCCTCAGACTAAATTGCCAAAGATTTTTTATACAGTCATTGTCACAAAAATCCTTTTGAACCTGCAGTGGTGCCAGTAAGATCTGAGTCAGTCCAGAGACGTGTGTGTGTCACTGAAGTGTTACAGTGAGTACATCACTGGGATGAAGCACTGAAACAGAGCACTATGCTCCAGTGTTTGTCTCTGGTTGTTCAAATAGAGTAGATATGGACTTTGAAATTCTTGATATTAGAGCAGGTTTTTTAACCTCTCATATGATATGTATGTTTTTAAACTGTGTCCATATAATCAACAGGCTAAAAGTGGTAAAAATATTGATTTAAAATCAGAAATTTATATCAAAGAATAAGGGTCGAGTACATCTCATATGAAGCATTCACTATCAAATTTGACACTGACAAATATTATTATTAGGTAAAGGGTGGGGGTGGTAAAGGGTGGTATTAGGTATGTGGTGGGAACACTCACTTGTTCATGTGCAGGCACGAGTGTGTTGGTGACTCAGGTTGAGAGTGGTGGCACAGGTCAGGGCAGAAAGCACTGCTAACCATCCTCACTGACAAGCCCACCACTGACCAGGCCTGGCACACTTCACCCGTGCTGTGACATTATGTTTCCTCTACGTTTTTACTCCAACCATTCAAACACGGTCCGTTTAACAAAATCTTTCCTCCGTCCGACCCCTCCTGCTGTGAGGAAGTGTGTGAGCTTTTGTGCCTCGGTGGCCCCCAACCTGCAACAACCTGCAGTGTGTATAAATTTGATAATAGTCCAGGACGGTGGTGTGCGGGTGTAGGGGTCAGAGTTTGTGTTATTGGCACGCGTTCCAGATATGAAACCCCCTACAGGGTCATTGCATGGCCCTCCTGCTTCACTGCAGTTAGCCTCAGTGACCTCTGAACCCATGTGACCTCTCATCCATAACCTCACGGGCTTGATCGATGTTTAGACCCTCCTGCTGAGGGGAGTTTGTGCATGTTCTTGCAACTCTCAAAACAAAAGCAAAGAAATCTTTCAAAAAAAAAGAAAAAAAGAAAGATGTTGACCCTTTCTATGAGTTTTGGCCATTTTATGTTTTTTCCCTACATGATTTATTTGTGTTTATTTTTTAAATCTTTATTCATGTGTGTTCACTTTGAAACAGGTGCTAACCCCCTGCAGACCAACGGTTTGGGACACACAGCACGGGCCTATGCTAAGGAGGGAGAAGTGAGCACGGTGCTGCAGGAGTGGGAGGGCAAGGTAAGACTCACTCACAGACACACTAACTTTGTTTTGCTTCCACACAAATTGTCCAAGCAATTAAAACAACATTAGTTTCCATGCACACACATGTGTTGATCCTGTAGCTGTTTCCTGCAGCCTCCTCTAAATGACTCAGCAGCACAGTTCACCCAGCAGACATCTGTGTCATTTACTTGCCCTTTTGCACACAGACACACACTCGTCAGGAGGTCTGTGTCAGTCTGGTGACTGAGTGACAGGTGCTACTGAATACTACGGATGTGAAAGCTGGGAGGGGTTAACTGGGGTTAAAAAGCTGCTGAAGAACAAAGCTTGGTTACAGATCATAAAATAATGAACATCTGATATGAGACTTGATGAAATCTGGGATTTTTTTCTATAATACAGTGACTTACAGCAGCTAAAATTGTTGTTTTTCAGCGCTGAAAGGCTCTTTTGATGTGAAAATTTTAACATTCACACTGTAATGATAATAAACATATGGACTCTAGTGCAACTATATACAACCAAATGATAAATTCTCAAAAACAGGTGCCACTAAAATGCAAAAAATAATATGTATTTACTATTGACACCATTTTAAAATACACATTAGTTTGATTGGACAAATGTCTTCTTCAAATGCACCTAATCCTTGTTTGAACAGGCAAGAAGACGTAAATCAACACTTTTTTGCATCTGAAGACATTAACACCTTCACACAAGCCTTGAAAATACAGTCTCTGAGAAGGAAAACACCCTCCTGGGTTTGATAATACTGTGTTTAACTGTGAAAGGTTTTGACTGAACAGACCTCCAGAAACAGCTGACTGAGAGGACTTCCTCCTCGCTGCTCAGCTCTCGGTATTTCACAGGTGTGCAGTTGTGGAAGTGGGGGTCTGCTGCTCCTTTGTTAAATAAAACTTGAGTTATCTGTAGTTATCCAGCAGCTTGACAGCAGGCTGGAGCTAAGCAAGATGGAGAGAGAGAATAAGCAGCCTGCCTCAACTGCAGGGTGAAAAACCTGGAGTCTGAGGAGACAAAGAGAAGAGGATGAATGAGTCATGGGGTGGCTGCGAGAAAGAAAAAGACGGAGAGAAACCAAGGGGGAAGGAGAGGGAGAGAGGAAGGAGAAAGAAAGTACAGAGATGGAAAGATATAAGATCTGCAGAAGAGAGGAAATGGGTGTTGGAGAGGAAGGCAAAGGCAGATAGAGAGGTAGAATGTGTTAAAGAGGATGACGACAGGAAGGAGATAGCTGCTGGGAAATGGAAAAGGAAATTTCTAAACTGATAGGAAGAGAAGGGAGAAATAAAGAGATTGTAAGAGGATGAAAGATTTCAGGGTTTAAAACACAGAAATACACAAAGCCATTGTTGACAAAAGAATCATATTTATGACCTGGCGTTGCTCACAAAACAATGTCCATCATTAGTTAACAGCGAGTCCCTGTAACACAATGTAAAAATCGGCTGAACAGCTTTACTGTGAAAGTCCCTTATCTGCACCATGGCTGTTCTGTTAATGCTCATTAAGATTGCATTTCCTGTTTGACAACATTTAGCAGTAAAAGCATTTACTACTGGGATGAAAAGTCAAATAAATGTTATTGATGAACCCCAAAATTGCTAATGTGTCTTTTGTTTGTGTAACATGAACCCACCCTCTATCAATGGACACTTTGTTTGGAGAAGCAAAAATGACACAGAAATAATGTCAACAGGAAAAAAAAGATGACAGCATTACACAACTGGCTCCTCTGCAACAACATATGACCAGTAGCCTGAAACTGAACCGACTCGAGACTGGAGCTGCAGTTATTTGAAATATAATCAAAATATGGCCAAGTGCAACATCTACATCACTGGAGTGGCAGTTTTTTCTTTTGATAAAGGTAACAATGCGTTATAAGATTGTTCTGCATTGTTTGAGGCATGAGCGCTGTCGACGGCCTCATCTAAAAATTATATTGCACAGGTGTAAGGGAATGTGTTTGTATCATAGTCACCATGTCTGCCGAAACAATAGCAGTATGATGTTGCATAACCATTGAGCTCAACTCCCACAGCCTCCTCCTCTGCCTCACTTCTCCATGATGGGAAGAGCTGTGATGTTGAAAAATGTGGTAAAGAGGAAAAGGTGATGATAAAGAGATGATGGAATAAGTGGAGACACACCTGCAGACTCTTTGTTCAGACTATTCTTGATTCATTGAGTGTCTCATCCATTTTATTACATATTGGTCTTTTTTTTTTTTTAAACTCCATCTAGTTCCAGGAGGCGCAGGCTCGGCGGGAGGCAGAGGAGAGGAGGAGGTTCCCCCTGGAGAGGAGGCTGAAGGAGCACATCATTGGACAGGAGGGAGCCATCAACACCGTGGCCTCAGGTAAACACACACACACACACACACAGGTGGACATGCAGCCAAACCGATTCATACATGACACAAGTCTCGTCCTCGTCTTCCTCGTTGTTGCCTCTTCTCTCTGTTTTCAGTATGTTTCTGTTGTTCTGCCCTCCTCTTCCTCTCCTCTCCTCTCCTGCTCTCCTCCCTTCCCTCCAGCAGTAGGCGGGTTCAGACAGACCGGCGGAGGCTGTAATTGGTTAATTGTGATGAATGAGCTGTCTGTCAGGCATACACAGGTGCTGTGTGCATGTGTGTGTGTTTGTGTGTGACAGCTGAAGAGGCCAGGCTTGGAGCCGCCAGTTAACACGATTACAGAGAGAGGAGACATACTACAGACACACCCCCCCCCACACACACACACACACACTCACACTCGTCCCCTCCTCCTCTTTCCTCTCCCTCTTTCTGCCCCCCCTTCTCCCTTTTCACTCCCTCTGTTTCTCCTTCCATCTCTATCTCCTTACCCCCTCCATCTCCATCACACACTACTTCTCCTTCACCCCTCCATCCTCTCCCACTCGCACTTTGTGGCCTTCACACACCTCCCAAGTCCTTCATCATCGTTCGTCCATGATGCGCCGTCCGTCTCCTTCCCAGAGCCAAGGATGGACAGTAGAGATGGAAAGTGATGGGGACAGGAAGAGAAAAACAGATAAGACCGAGGAGGGGGGGGTTGGACAAATGAAAGCGATGGAAGACAAAAAAAAAGAGAGACAAGAACGCTGATGGGAGAAGATAGCAGAGAAGTATCTGAGGAGCAGAAAGCGTGGAGCATTGACAGAAAGACAAAGAGAGCAAGTGTAATGCATGGAGAAGAGGAGGGAGGATGAGTTAGAGCACAATAACACAGCAGACAGTAAAGAGCTGATATTACACCAGGCATCCATGGAGGCCATGTATTGATCCGCAGATGAGTGTGTGTGTGTGTGTGTTCGTGTTCAGAGAGGGTTCAGCAGAGGATGTGTGTTATTTTTATGATCTTGCACATTTTCTATTTAGATTTGTGAAAATAATCAAGTCTCACTCCCAAAGCTAGATGCAGATATTATAATCTAATAGTAATGTGTATTTGTAATGTGCAAATACTGCAGGATTTATAACCAACAGGAGAACAACTCAACACTTTGTAAAACGTTCATCAAAAAAAAACCAAACCAAAAAAAAAAAACTACAACTGTAGTGTAAACATAAAACATCACAGACTTCTATAAACCAGAAGACACTGGTGCATATTTAAGCAGCAGTTACAAGTGCCACTGTACAGAGGGGGAGGAAGTGGAGTCAAAGAAGGAGGAGAGAATCATGGGACCTGTAGTCTTGGCAGGGTGATGAATGATTGTTGTTATCATGGCAAATTGTCCTGAAAGCCATAGAAGACATCACCACGGTGATAAAGGAACAGCTTATTGATCCCTCAGAAATATTACAGTGAATATATCACACACACACACACACACACACACACACACACTTAGAGGGAGTGAGAGAGTGTGTGTGATGACTAAAGAGGTAGACACAGGATCCATCTGCAAGGATGCTCACAAAAACACACCCAGTCTACGGCACAGGTTCACTCATGGAGTGTGATCCCAGCAGGTGGGCAGAGAGAGAGAGAGAGAGAGAGAGGGGAAGCAGAGATTCAGAGACAGGAGGAGATGGACCAGGAAAGAGAGGAAGAGATATAGTGTAGATAAGGAGGCCGCAAATGAGAAGAGGATGTAGAGATAAAGAGAGAAAGAGTGCTACGTAGGACCAGAGCAAAGGCTAGCCATATACATTACTTTACTAATTATTTTTTTATTATCAATTAACGTGGCTCTTGGTATTAATCACTTTGCCTGTAAAATGCCTGTCACAGTGACTGACATTTATACCACGTGATGGAGACATTTTCGGTTCAGTTCCATCAACAAACATGTGTCTTGTGTCAGCATCTCTTCTCTCTTCCTGTTTGTGTGCCATTAAAAAGTATCACAAATGGCCGTCACAGGTTCCCAGAGCCTGAGGTGACATCTTTGTTTAGTTTGTTTGGTTTGACCAGTAGCCCTGAAACCCAGAGATACTCACTTTTTACAAAAATAAAAACTAGACGAAAATGTTTTTTTTTTTTCTTGTTTCATTAAAAATGAATCACTTATCCAAAACCTATTGTTAATTATCTGTTGACAATAATTAACAATCTACAATGTGTCATTGGAAAAAAGAGTTGGCAGACTGGATGAAGTTTGTTTTTAAATTTACATTCTGGGTGTTGCCATGTCTCCTGTTTCGACCTGAACTCCTCCTGACAAACAGCTGGCTTAATGCAAACACACAAACACACTAACTGCACATGCACACACACACTCATGCTTACACACAGGAAGGAGGTTAGATTGATCCAGGTTTAGCTCTCAGGGCTAAGAGTTATTGAAGAGAATCATCCCTCTGTAATCATGTTAGAGCCAACCAGACCTGCCCAATGCACACTGCTCTGAGTGTGTGTGTGTGTGTGTGTGTGTTTACGCATCTGTGCCTGCATGTGTGTGTGAGAGAGAGAGAGAGAGGCTGAGCTTTCATTTGTTTTGTGTCTCCTTCCCCTCCTTGTTGTTGTCAGGCTCCTCTGAGAAATGTCAATGTGCCCTTCTGTCAAAGTCACTCTCAATCAGCTAAAACACACAGAAGGTTACGCTGTCATTCACACAGTCATTGATAAAGCAGACGGAGCTTTGGAGCCCCTCTTGTCACTATTCATCTCTGTGGCCATCTCTGACACACTTGTTTTGTTTCTCTGCCTCCTTATCTCCATCACTCCTCTCTCTTCTATCTCCTCCTACATCCTTGCTCCTCTTTCCTCTCCTTATCTCTGTTCCTCCCTCTTTACAGTGTCAGCTCTCCATCTCTCTACCTCCCTCGTTCCACCTCCTCCTCTCCTCTTCCTGCCACACTTCTACTCCTTATATTTATCAGCTATTAGTAGCTTGTTTAACACTCATACCTCATATGTGTCGGTCAGTGATTTAGCTTCTTAGCCGCAGCAGCTCACAGTGAGTACGCTGGACGAGGTGTCACCTTCTTTGCACGAGATAATTTGACAAGACTCAAAGCTGTTGTTTGACGCTCAGAATTAAATCTGTAAGTTTTGGTTCCTCTGTGTTCTCCTTAGCAGCTTGGCCACGGGTTTCTCCTGCCACTTATCTGGCTGCACACGACAACTTGCCAAGAAATTGACACCTCAGAGACAGATTGTTTAAGCTTGTTATCTTGAACCGTGTTGGTAACTGTTATATATTTATGCTACACCCTTTTGGGCCTTTATGAACTTCTTGGCTTGATGTTTAATGGCAGTGACAAGGTGTGAAGAATACATGGCGAGAAATGGAGGACAAATTTCGCCTGGCTGCTAAACCCCCACCAGTGGTTCAGGGGTCAAGGTTGTATTCTCACTTGTCAGATTCAAATAGGAGTTTAAAGTTATAACACCGCTTTTAACAGCTCAAATATACAGAAGAAGACAAATACAGGCCTGTCGTTGTAGAAAGAAGAGCAAGAGTCTGAACTGAGGTGGTGATTATAATAAACATGCCCAGCCCTGAAAACTGTTATTAAAAACTTAATTGTTACTATTGTAAAACTTTAATAATTATTTGTTTTTTTTTTACTTGTAGTAGTGTCTTATGTTTCTGAAAAGGAGGAGTGACTGGAGCAACTGTATGTTGTGTTTTATGGTGAGACGATGCAGGTTTCTGCCTGAAGATGTTCAAACATACAGAATCTGATCTGCCTCCGAAGGGGGAGGGAAGCAAGTTGAGAGGAAGCAGCTGTGGTTTTTTATTGTTAACAGTAATAATTTAAAACAAATGGTACATTTGTTCTTACAGAGGACACACTGGGTCCTCTACAGTCTCCTCCACACTGTTAGGATAATCCTAAGTCACGTCCCAGCTCTCAGCGGCACCAGCTACTCTGAGGTTGATGCATAGCTCATAAAGGGGACTGTGTCCATTTTAGTCTCAGCTTGATTGAGATTTAAACACTAACTCACCTGAATAATGTGACAAGAAGAAGACATTTTCCAGTGCATCTAAGTTCTTGGATGTTGGAGGGAATGTGGAATCTGAAAGAAAGCAACACAATGAGCACATACAGACACTTCACAGAGGTAACAGCCACTAGATTCAAACTCAGGACGTCTATACTAAAGGCTGCAGCGCTGAACACTGAGCCACTGCTCCACTGACTGAACTCTGTTCATCTATGTCTCTGGTTTTGGCCTCAGTCTCTCAGCAGGTTCAGATTTGGATGAGTTTTGTGCTGGTGTCTGCTTCTTCGTGGAGTGGCCGAAAACCACGGCCAAATACACTCTTTACTCTCCTGCCATCCACCTCATCATCTTGTCTTTGTGTATATGTGTGTGAGTGTGGTTGCTGGGGTGATGGCAGGGTTGGGTAGGCACTCCTCTTTAAGCAAGCAAGCGTGCGTGTGTGTATGTGTGTGTGTGAGGCTACGATCCATGCTAAACTGATTTCGCCATGGCCGCGCCAGGGAGGCTAACACAATTACTGCTGGCTAATGGCCCCACTGACTGAGGTAGGGGGGAGGAGGAGAGGCATCATGGGTAGCTTTCTGGAGGTCTCTCATCTCGCTCTCTTGCTCTGTTTTCTCTCTTCTTTCTCCTTTTTTTTTCCACCAAATGTCTCTGACCTTTTTCTCATCCTCATCCCCTCTCTTTTATCATAGTTTCTGGGATACCCGCTGCCCTCGGGTCAGCTCGGTTCAGTTGGGTGAAACTTAGATTACTTAGTGGAAAAGCAAAGTCAACAAATGCAAATGACTGAAATAATAGCCTGCCTTTCTTTTCTTTCTCTCTCTGCCTGTGTCTGCGCTCTTCAGCCATCAGGAGGAAGGAGAATGGCTGGTATGATGAAGAGCATCCTCTCGTCTTCCTTTTCCTCGGTTCATCAGGAATCGGTAAATCACTCCCTCATCGTTCACACCCGACACTTCCTCTGTGTTTTCGTCTCATGAAGCGATCTACAAAAAAGACAAAAGTAAAAAAGTTGCTGCCAAGATAAACACAACACTTGAGTAAGTCAAGTTTCTGAAGTGCACTGAATGCATATGGAGGGTACTGTATTCTTTTGTCATTGAATTTGTTTGGCAGGAGGAGAATACACAAGGCTGAAAAAGCATGTGCCACAATGTAAATTTGAAAACACAGTGGACTGTTTCTCGGCCTCTATTGAAATGATTCATTTAAAGATAGAAAGAAGAGCTTTGTTTGTGTACATTAAGACAAATGACTCCGGCAGTCACAAGAAGCTTCAATAATAAACTGTCCTTGTTCACAACTGATAGCTAAACAGGTTTGCTAGTATTCATATGTTCAAGCTAGCTTGCTAAGTTAGTTAACTTATTAGCTAATGGTAGACATTGGTTGTTAGCCACACTGTAGATGTATGAATGTAGGTGTGTCGTTCAATTGGTTTGTGATCATTTTACTTATTGGCCCAGACTGAAACATATCAACAGATATCAGATGAAATTGCCATGAAATTTTCATTATCCCCAGAGGATGAACCTTTGACTTTTCCTTTACTGCCATCATCAGTCATTTTTTCCCAGGTATTCTGTATTTAATGGGTTAATTTGTATTTATTCAATGGTTGCATGCAGTCTCTCATATATGCAAGTTATTACTAGTTCAGTCAGTCTCAGTCAGCAGATTGTTTCTCAGTTTATCAATCAGTTCATCTCCATCTTGGAAACTTGTCCACACCCATAATAGTTGAGATTGAGAACCTGGCTAGCAATGTCACATCTAGCTAAACCAAACCAAAAGCAGATTTCCACAAGCAGATCCTTAAGACGGGAGATGTGCTTGTATGATCTGGAAGATGAATATCAGGCCCAGTTATGGCATTGATAGCAGGTGATCAGTGATGGATCCATTTCTCTGACTGCAGTATGTTGAACTGTGTGGGCACCAGCTGTCAAAAACAGCTGATTACACTTTGAAACACTGAAAGCTCATCGTAATGTTAAGTACTGTGCAGTTTTGTGAGGGATCAAACCTCAGAGCAGCATTAACAAAACAATGTTTAATCCAATTTTAAGATTGAATCTGAACAATGGGATATTGAGTTGTAAAGGACAAAGGCTTACTGTAGTTTACGCAAAATCTTAAATGTTCACAAGCAGCAGCAGGAAGTATGTTAGAGGGGAGGCAGTAGGGAGACAGAGGAAAATGATGGGCCAGATAGATAGCTTAAAAAAGAGGGAGATAGTAAAATGGCAGGCCAGAGTGATAGATGAAGGAGGGACAGCGTTCATATTCTCTGTTGCCTTCAGCGACAAACAGTGGCCATGAGACATCAATATTAAACACAGCAACAAGACACAAGCACAGAGTCACACACACAATCATCAAACCCATATGCATACCAAACATAGGACATCAATATCATATATGAGCATTTATATGCAGAATATTTTAGCGACAAACATAATGTGCACTGTTGTGGAGAGCGGGAGATGATTGAAAGCTTTGTATGGGGAGGCGCTGGGATTTAGGCCAAAGCTTCCAGAAAGACAGACATCGTCTCTCTGTCTGAAATGAGTAAGACTTCCTGAAATCTCTGCATACTGATGGACTCCAAAAAGCCACTGAGTGTGTTTTATTTTTATTGTTTTATTTTTTCTATTTTTTAAATAATTGAATGGGTGCAGAGGTTATTGTATAATTAAATGATGCCTCTATTTTGTCTCTGTGGTGTCACAGGAAAGACAGAGTTGGCCAAACAGGTGGCCCGCTACATGCACAAGGACATTAAAAAGGTATGTGATGTAGCATCTCGTGTATACACACACACTCACACAAAATCACACTCACAGCTGTTTCAATTAAAGGGTGGGAAACAGGTCTTCTCACAGATATAAAACACATATCAGACATTTAATTTAGTCGGCCTTCCCACCATGAAGAAATGACAGAGAATTCAATTTGTGTTGGTTCCCATAGTAACTGTACAGTCAGCTGAGTGCAACACAAAAATACACACTGACACAGTCCACACAGTTGTGTGATGGGAGGGTTAATCTGTTGTGTGATTGCAGGGTTTCATCCGTATGGACATGTCCGAGTTCCAGGAGAAACATGAGGTGAGACCCTTCATACTCAGAACAGTCAGTTTTACACAGAGGCTGAATATTTGGCTGTTACACAAGTTCATTCATTTCAGACCAGAGCTGATCTGTTACTGTTGCATCACTGCTGCAGATTCATGGCAGTGACACATTGGGTTAATTCTGTTTATGTCCTCGTAATGGATGCATAAAGCAAAGTTAATGTTGTTTTTCCTTATTTCTTTTTACTATTTTTTGTGAAGATTTGTTGATGAATATATTCAATCTGAATTAGGAGTTACATTATGTTAGATCAGTGGGGAACTACATCTCATCCATTTCACCTCTAGACTCAACTTCAGTGAAATTTCTGCATAGCTTGCAGCAACAGAAAACACCACAGGTGGAAGTGTATAACGTGTATAATCTGTAAAATGTGTCTTTGTGCTACATTGTTAAAGTAATCTCTGACCTTCAGGTGGCAAAGTTCATTGGCTCTCCACCGGGGTACGTGGGCCACGAGGAAGGAGGTCAGCTGACCAAGCTGTTGAGGGCGTGTCCCAATGCCGTTGTTCTGTTCGATGAAGTAGACAAGGCCCATCCTGATGTGCTCACCATCATGCTGCAGCTCTTTGATGAGGTGTGTATGTACATACAAACACAAGGACACAGATATACAGTAGATCATTGTACCTCGGATGAGTCAAGACACAAATGTAACTCTACTGATGTGATCTCTCTGACCTCTCCTGTTCCCCCCTCAGGGTCGTCTCACAGACGGCAAGGGGAAAACCATCGAATGTAAGGACGCCATCTTCATCATGACGTCCAACGTCGCAAGTGATGAAATTGCCCAGCATGCACTGCAGCTCCGCCAGGAAGCTGAGGAGGTCAGCCGCAGGAAGCTGGCGGACAACCTCGGTGAGAGAAAAGCACACAAATACAGACTTAAAATGAAAACACAAACACAATGATGTACATCCTGATGGTGTTTCTCGGAGATGTAACTCTAGCCAAATTAATTTGACTAGTTTCCACCCTGGAAATGTATTAAAACTTTCTTTCCATTTTCATCTTCCCACTCTCGTTGCCGGAGTTAGAAATGAGCCTGATGATCGGATCTGAAATATGTTCATAAATCATTTTGTTTATCAGATCACCTAAATTTATAGTCAGGATTATTACAATGTACTCTGTAAAGACGTGTAGTTTAGGTGAATAAAATCTTAAGTGAAATAAATGTTGATCCTTTGCTTCTCCTCAGAGGATGTACAGAAAGGTGATGACATCAAAATCTCCCGTCAGTTTAAAGACTCAGTGATTCGACCAATCCTGAAGGTAATAGAATTACACAAAATAACAAATAAAACACACGTTGATTTGTTCTAATTACAATTTCCTGCAGCATTTTACTGGAGGAGAAGCTGTAGTTGTCACTGGTAATTGTTTTTGCTCCTGTCTAGGCTCATTTCCGGAGGGACGAGTTTCTGGGTCGGATCAATGAAATCGTATACTTCTTGCCATTCTGTCACTCAGAGCTGCTACAGCTGGTCAGCAAAGAGCTCAACTTCTGGGCCAAGAAGGTACGTAACACTATCATTAGGAAAATCACGTCACAATATGCACATTATAAATATAGAATTATTTATGTCTTTCTTATCTGGAAAAACATATTTTCAGTTGAGTTTTGTAAAAGAAACACCTGGCAGCTCCCAAAATGCTATTGTCTGAAGTGTTCATGACGTGGTTCATTGTTGATACTAATTGTTAACTTGTATGTGAGGGGAGAGTACAGAGCTGCTTTAAATACAGATCCAAACACTGAATCCACATTTATATTTTATACCCTTTGACAGTATAGACTGACAAATGATAGTCTGCACTACAGCAGCCTTACAAAGTGGAGGAGAGCTCAGCTGAGCCTCTGTATGTGTGTGTGTGTCTGAGAAGGAAGCGGGGCCTGTCCTCTCAGCATTTATAACGTGGGTGTCCTCCAGCGGGACACACCCTCATCGTCCAGCAGCCGCTGAGCTGTGCAGGAACACACCCAGATCAATGTTATGTGCCACTGCTACTCACTATAATGTGATTACAGTGTTTAACATGTGGAGCCTTCATCAATATTTAATTATTAATATTACAGCTGGTGTCCTGACAGCAAACATGGGCCCTGCAGGCAACTGATAGGGACCTGACTCATGACTCTCACTGAGTCCATTGGTGTGTGTTTTGAATGCTGCTCTGCTGTGTGTGTGTGTGTGCGTGTGTCTTTAATTTTAAGTGTCCATGTCTTGTAGTATTTTTGCTCTGTCTGTATGAGGCAGCCATGCTCGCAGCACAGATCTTATTATTACAGGATCCTCTGGAGCCATTTGTTTGTCACTCACTTGTATTAAATGAATTAAATGTTTAGTGTTCTCATTATTGCCTTACAGCAGTATTTAAATTGTTGTAATATTAGTGTTTATGTCTCTGGTGTAAAACGTGGCATCTTATTTATTGAATGCAGTGTTAACGTCAGTGGCTAAATGAGCAGCTCTGATCACTACTATTGACTTGTGTTTGATTAAAACGCATTAAGGGCCTGTTGATTAGCGCTGGCAGACATGTTGCTTGACAGTATCTCTTCTCTGCTACGTTTGTCTCTTTCTCTCCATCTCATTACTCCTCTATATCCGTCTCCACTGCCATCCTCTTTCCCTGGTTTGATTATAATACTTGTGTCATTTGAAGGTCTCACTCTCGTCTCTTCTTTGTCTCTTTTTTTCCCATTAGGCTAAACAGCGCCATGACATCACTCTTCAGTGGGATCGCCCTGTGCTGGACCTGTTGGCAGGGGGGTATAACATGCATTATGGAGCACGCTCCATTAAACATGAGGTATGCACATACTGTGACACACACACACTGCTGCACCAGGGTGGTTGATCTAAAAGGCCTGATATTATTTTGTCTGTCCTCAAGGCTTTCAAATATATTTTATTTGTTTACATCTATTATTTCAGTTTTATGCACTTGTTACATTGAGAGCGTCTTTGAAATGTTCATAAAAATATTTTAGACAGTTTAGTTCATAAATAAAATGTTTACTTTAATTTTTACTTCCAAATAAGCGGCGATGCGAAAAAAAAACAGTGACACTAGGTTTGTGTGAAAGCTGTGGTTGCATTGCTAGATACACTACTAGGCTCCTACAACTCACCACTGACCAATTATCTAACTGGTAGTAATGAAAAGACAGTTGTTTAGTGCATCAGCTTAGTTTAGTGTCTTGCGCAAAAAAGTGATATCTCTGGAGAGGAGTAGATATTTGGTTATTGATCATGGAACAAACTCAGATCATCACAGAATAATTTCAGTATCAGTCAACAACGGCGTAAAAGAGCAACTATAGTTAATTCATTTATGACTAAAATAAGAATTAACTCGAGAAACTAAACTCTGCCTCACCTCTGATCCCACAGGTGGAGCGGCGGGTTGTCAACCAGTTAGCTGCGGCATACGAGCAGGAGCTGTTGCCAAAAGGCTGTACCCTCCGTCTGTCCGTCCAATCAGAGGGCCAGGAGGAGCGGAGATCACTCAGTCTGCGCCTGGAGGTGGTAGGAGAGGACAGCTCACCAAGAACACTGGACATCCGCCCACCACTCAGTCCTGAACACTAACAACCAACACAACACAGACACACAAAGAATCTATACAGATACATATACATATATATATATATATGCACACATCTGCACTTCATCACATAGCATCATCATCATCTTCATCATTATTCAGTGTCAGGAGGATGGATGGTCCCTGATGGATGTTACCAATAAAAGTACCTCTGATAAATACAACATCACTGCCTCTCTGTTTCAGTACACACATGCAGTAATCTCATGCCAACCTGTCCACAGCATGCAGTGCATTGTCTGCCAACAGTGTACTCCTGTCATTATCATTATTATTATTATCACAACAGACCTTCAGAGACTCAGTAGATAGAAACTCAAACACAGCCTGGGGTCACTGTAGCAGCACAGAGGTCTCAGTGTCTGTGCAGCTGCGGACCTCCTTTTAAACAGATGTTGATGCTCTAACCCCAGAGTATACAGCACTCATTCCTACATTATAACAATACTACTCAGTTATTACTATCATGTTATTACCTGAGTACTGAGTACTCACAGATTGGACCACACCTGTCTGAACTCAGCCTTAATTCCAATCTCAATTAGTTTCTGTCACACACATAACCACCTGCCAAAGTCCTCAAAACCACGTCTGTGGTCATCCCCATGTCTCTAGGACCACAATTTGCCATTGATGACACACATAGACTCACAATACCAGCCACAATGCAATGGCTGGGAGTCAAACATGTCACCATTAGTGGATCGAAGCCTTTGTGCTGGCAGAAATAAAAGCTTTGCTGCATTGTGTTGGTAGAAGTGGACTGTTGATCCACTCAGCTGTTACATAGTAAAAGCTTCATGTCCACCTCATCAAAGAGAGCACTGAATATAAGAATATTTATTTAAGCTTTTATATGTAAGTTAACTTAATAGCAGTGGGCAGTGCTATGATGTTGAAAGGATGAAGTAGTTCAGGGGCCTGTTAAAAAATGGAGGAAGGTTAAGTGGGGATTGGTCAGAAAATTAACTACTAGTAAAGCTACTGAATTAATTAAAAAATGACAGAGCTAATATCTCCATTTAGTGTGAAGGAAAAGAAAACATGACTGACCAAAGATAGTTTGCCTCATACTGTTGCCTGTGTTGTCACTTTAACGCACATTACACTTCCCTCACCAGCAGAGCCACACTGATAAATCTAAGTAGAAACAACCTGTTCAATTCATTTTAGTAATGAATGTGTTAGTGGAGAAATCTCCAGTAAATATGTGCAGCAGTCAGTCTGAGTTACAGATGATGTAACTGCCTGGTGAATTGTTTTCTGTCGATGCATGTTAATGTAAAGACGTGTCGTCTGTCCTGACAGTGTGCTCTGGTGCTGTACAGTGTGTCTCTGTATGACATAAAGAGAAATCTACAGTCATTGAGAATTAAAAAAATCAAAGTGTATCATTAATGTTGGAACCACGTGTTTACAAGGCGCCAAACATTTCTCATTATTGTATCTCAAACTCGTCCGTGTAAATAAAATCATCACAACAAAAAGGGGAATTCCTGTTTTTTGTGTTCTGTTTGTGTTGCAGTGACACTCCTGATGGATGGATGGGTGTGTGTGTGTGTGTGTGTGTGTGAGAGAGAGAGTGTGTGGTGCGTGGGTGGGAATTCTGCAACAATAACGCTTGTCCACCTTGTGAAACAACATGACAGAGGAATTTGCCTGGAATCCAGCTCTGTGTGTGTGTGTGTGTGTGTGTGTGTGTGTGTGTGTGGTGGGGGGGGGGGGGGTGTTCGGACACAAGGAGTGAATGCAGCACGTTAAATGCCACAGAAATGTAGAAAGCATGTCACACACACACACACCATGCAGGAATGTCTTCCCAATAGGGAGGAATTAGCATGTAGGGAAAAGACGCATTCACTCTCACTGTGCTCCGCCTGGACCCCCCAACAACACGAATGCTCTGCTGCATTCACTGCTGTCTCCTGTGAGGAGGAAGTGTCTCTGCAGCATTTAGAAATAATCCCCTGCAGCAGCAGCAGCAGCAGCACTTTTATGGTACAACACAGTTTTGAGGTTGAATCAATCAGTCAATTAATTGATTAGCTGGACAACAGAAATATTGGTCAAGTCAATTTTCAAGAGAAAAACGCCAATTATTTGCAGGTTCCTGCCTCTTTAATGTGAGTCAATTGAATTTTTTCTTTTAGTCTGTGACAGGCACTGTTACATACCTTCTGACATTCTCTTCTCATTGATTGTCTAAGAAATTAATTGAAGGGTTTACGGACAAATCAATAAGAAATCTTTTATGATAGCACTGCTATAGTTTTAATAATGGAAATCCATAGGAATGGTGGCTATTATCAATCTTATACAAACTCTGCTGCCACCCACAGTGGTTGTATGAACAAAGTGCCATCCACATGAAGCATCATCGGCATGTTTTGAAACTGATGGGAACTAAGATCTTGACACCCACAGAGAAGCAGCAGCGCTGACGTGGGACTCTCGAAATGCATCGCATCTGGACAGTAGATGAGGTTTTGCTGTGATACCTCAAGGCTTTTCCCATCTCTATAACCCTCAAACATATCTACACTTTATGGTTTTAGGAAGTCAAGCTGGCATGTGTGTCTATGTGTATGTGTGTGTGTATGTGTATCCATTTACCCTCCCCGAGGAAGAAGACAAGAATAAGAGGAGGAGGAGAAAGAGAAGAGGCTCTTAGTCTGTCCGTCAGGCTATTTCTGACTGCTGCCATTTCTCTGATTAGATTATGGAGAAACAGAAACCTGGTCCTCCATCGTCCTAACCTCCCTCTCCCTCTATCTCGCTGCATTTTGCTCACTCACTCACTGCCCCCCATCCTCCCTCTCCCTCTCTTTCTCAATCCTCCACCTTTCTCTCCCAGCCCTTCCTCCTCTTGTCTGTCCATCTGCCTCCATCCCTCTCTGCCCTGAACGCTCCTTTGAAGGCAAGTGGAGCTGCCCCGTGGACCAACACCAACCCCCATGTCGCAGCAGTTGTGCATGTAGATAAATTAGATACATAAACAATACAGCGTATTCCCCTCGTTTCTGTCAGAGGATGTACCCACACACAAGAGGAGCCTGGTCCAACACGTCAAGTTGCCATCGAGTGCAATAAACACTACACAGAACACAGACCCAAACACCAACCACTACTGCCCCTGTCCTCAGCTGCTGCTGCTGCACATCACTCTGTTTAGCACAAAACCCAAAGACATTTGCAACGTAAGGCCACAACATGAAATAATAACGCAGAACCTGGTTCACTTTAGAGGTGCAAATTCTCCAAACAAACTATGATGAACCAAGTTTTAGAAAAAAACAAAACAAAATATCAGAAGTGTTCTGGACGCTCTGGGGTAAGGACCACATAAGGACCACTGGTTCACGTCATTCTCCATCTCTGTACACCTTCACGTCTCTACTGTCTGTTTTCTAGCCAGGCCACAAAATGCACAGAAAACTGTTTTTTAAATGGCCATAATTGACACCATGCAGCCATGTAGTGCTCCCAGAGGTGGGGGGGGGTCTGGGCCCCAGTTGCACACCCTGGCAGTTATGTGTGAGATCAGCTGTGGCTCTACTTGGAGCTGAAAGCTAATCTGTTCTTTGGATGCAGTGCTCCTGACTGCCCCTAAATGGGGGCATTTTGACCCTAAAATGTGAGACAGTGCAAGTAAATTTTTCATCTATTTGCACATGTGCAACCAGTATATTTGCTGTTGTTTTGTTTGTTTTTTTTAACACTGGTGAAAGGTGGAAGGGGTGAAAGAGTTTGGAATCCATCCTTACAGGTGTCAGGCTGATGTGTGTGAGGATCATGAATAAAAATGAAATGTGAATATTTGCTTTGCAAGTTGATTTACAGTGTGCACCCCTAAATTTTCTGCTTGTGCTCCGAACATTTTAAGTGAGGGGCCACTGTGCTCCTAGTGAAAAAAAAAGTTAGTCTAGAGCCCTGGGATGAGAAGCTGCTGGTGAAGAAGTTTGGGTGTGTTTGATTTCGGTGCAGTCACAGTGCAGCTGCAGCAGCAGCAGCAGCTCTGTGAGGTGCAGCAGCAGCCAGGTGGAGGTGGTGAATGATGAACGACTACTAGAGGCTCTCCCATTATCATATCTGTCCCTGCTCTTAACGGGGGATTTTCATCCGTGTCCCTCTGCACTACTCTCACCGCCACCCCCCTCCACCCTCCTCTCTCTCATTGTGCTCCCCCAGGAAAGCGATCGATTTCACCTCCATTACCTCGGTCCACTCAGCTCAGAGTGAAGATGCTCCTCATTCATGGAGAAGCACTGTTATCAGCCCACACCCCGGCCTTTTGTTTTGGGTTGATGTGTTTGTTAAAATCAGACTCTTGACCCTCTGTGCTAACGCCTGGACTTACTGGTGGCCCGGTTCTGGTTCTGGTTCTACTGGACCGACCACACCGGATGCCGTCCGGTAACCGCAAGGCAATCACTTGACCCCCCCCCCCCCCCCCCGGTATGGAGAATTAGCATAAAAGACAAATATAGGACCCCACCAAAAACACACCAGACTGTCCTCCCTTTCTTTTAAAGAAAAGGAACAAATCCATTCCGCCTAATTCGAACCTTGCTCAGGGACAGCTCGCGTGGCAGATTGCAGCCTAATTAGTTTAGAGGGAATTTAATTCAATTAACTTTCCACAGCTCCGCGCGCCCCGCCGCTGGGCTGCTTTCAGAGCGCGGGGCCAGAGCTCCAGATCTAATTAGCGTGTTTGGAGAAGCTCTCCTGCGCGCGGCCATCCCTCGCTGCTCCAGCTGTGGTGTGCATGAGTGAGAGAGAGAGAGTGTGTGTGTGTGTGTGTACTGTGGTCTCCCGGGACCTGGTTTTTATCCTAAAAAGCTTCTTTTTTAAGTAACATGCCGTTATCCATTAGGATAATCCAGGTCTGGTGCCGCAGTGGAGAGATGTATACGCAGCATGTGAATACCCGCAGCTGCTCTGCGTCATGCTCTGGCTGATGAGCGCGTGTTGAACTGATGTTAGAAGTGGACTTCAATTAGCCTGAGTGTAATCTGATGGTTACACTGAATGCACCATATTTCAGTCTTTGTGCTCCATTTGTTATTTTGTCTCATTTGATTGTCACATCATTTAGTTTTGTTAGCTACTTTTTTTTAATGATTAATGGATTTATTGGGAAATTACAGGTGCCATGATATAATCTGAACAGTGCTATCAACAGTTTGGGTCAAATGTTTATTTACATTGTTCATCAGAGGAGGGAATATAAAACCAAAAAGAGAGCAATATTTTGTCAGGCCCTGTCCCTCATTGTCCCTGCTGGTTTTGGCCATGTCTATGTTGTAACAGGCCCCAATACAACTCATCTCATGTACTATTCAAACGTTACTACTACTACTACGCTACTTGGAATATATTGTGCCAGCTGTGTTTTGGACACCAGGCTCAGTCACGATCCAGATTTGGATCTTGTGTATCATCACCACTACCTGTCTGAAGTCTCACATACACAGCACACTGCGTGCTGGTGCTCTCGTCTCTAACCCGGTTAAATGCGCGCCGTCGTCTCCAGCCGGAGCGTCACGGCACATTCCGGTAATTGGGGATTGAAATGCGGGGACAGAGGCACCGACGGAACCCCCCCCCCCCCCCCCCTTTCCTCCGAGCCCAAAGCCCACCATCCCCTCCTTCCTGCGCCTTCTCTCATCCATCACCGGGCAAATCAAATGCGCACCACCAGCAGCCTCTGCTGCTGCAAAGACGCGGAGCCGACCGACGTTAACGACGGGATCCGTGATTTCTGATTTTATTTTATGCGCAATCGAATCCACCTGCGAAAGGAAGAGCATCTTCAGAGGGGCGATGACACGACACATTTCAGTGACACTGCAGGTTGAGAGCTGTGTGTGATCACACTGAGGCCTGCAGTCAGCGGAGCGGAGCGTGAAGAGCAGCAGCCCACAGGCCCCAGCAGTCCCATTCAATTACTCTTAAATATCCAGAGAGGGACTGGGATTATTATTAATGATAAATATTCCATCTAACGACCACGGTAAATTATGGACAGAGACTAAAACCGGAAACGTTATGAAAACCCGATCAGATCAATCAAGATTCAATCAGCCACTGCACATTTTACTCGAAAATAAAACACACAAAAATGTCAATTAAAGCCACTCGTTAACAAACTGATACAGAAAACAGCTGTTTATACTGTCGCCATCCAATAGATCCATATTCACAGCCACACCACATTATCTCCAATCAAACACATGCCCGAGTTATTCTGATGCTTCATTTGGCCTATTAATTCATATGTTATCATTAAAAATCAGACATGAAATAAAAGATGACGTCATGCAAATAAAAATCTACATTCAAACTGATTTTTACAAAATAAAACCTCCAGTCATTTCACGTCATTACAAACATCCTGAAGCCTTTTAAAACACATGGAGGCGCTTTGTTATAATCAGTGCAACTGCTTTCACATGAATTGTCAATAAATTGTCACATAAATATCACATTAATCGAAATGTTATTTCACATAGAATCGAGGTGAAATAATAATAACACACGTTACAGTCCAGAGTCTGATCCACCTCTGCCTGTTTTACCTGCAGTAAACATCAGCTTGGTGTCATGCGTGTGTGACACTGACTCCAGTCAACTACAGTGTGACCTCCGCATGTATGTGTGCATCTAACTGCGTGTTTTACAAAGATCCACAAAGACAAAGTTACTATATCCACACCAGGGGATCAATAGCTGCCGGAGTCAGAAGCAGGAAAACCGGCTTTCGGCACATGGGACGTGTTTTTCTTTGAGTCTCCATGATGGATGGACCTGACAGGCTCCCTTCTCTGACTGACAGCTTCAGACCACCACCGCGTGTCACGGGACAGATACCGGACTGGGCCTCCCGCGTGGCTATTCTTTCAACCCAGTGTAGCGGCTGTCCCATCCTTTACTCATCCCTTATCCCCTGTCTCTATCCATATACCTCTTCATCTCTCCATCAACACCATGCAGCCATCCATCATAGAGCCCAGTTCGCTCCAGCCAGATCCCCCGCACCAGCGGCCTGACTTTCTCCTGCTGCCTGCTTCATTAAGGCCAAACTGGGTCTAAGAGCTGGAGGAGCATCACAAACAATTACACAGGGAGGAGATATGCGAGCAGAGAGGGAGCAGATGTATTTATCGTGACTCGGCATGTTAAAAATAAAACTGGGAACGCTGAACATCTGAAATAATACCACAGCAAGATTTAGTCCAGGCCTTCCACCCTGGCACCTCCATAAAGCCTGCTAACAGAAAGTAGTCTGTGTTTATTATAGAGCTGATTTGTTGTCTTCCTGATTATTCCTCATCACCACTGCGGTGGGCCTATGGCCCATACCGTATGTTGCCTTCATTACTCCCGTTCAGGGTAATTGCTTTATGGTCTTAATCGCTGGACTCTTTCAGTTTCGGTCGCCTGCCATTAAAGCCTAATGACTTCCTACTGGGTGCTGCTCCTTATAAGGCTTTTTGATCAAGGACACAAAACAATCACTGAAAAGGTGTATTGGTCCTTTAATGTTAACTCAATCATAACTCTCACCAGAAACGGACAGCAGAAGACTTTCCCTAATGACCCAGTCCTCCATGGGCCTATAATCCCCTATATAGTCGGGGTCCCTCTCTCAGGCGCCCTCAGGAGACTCTAGGGGACCATTGTGTCCCCCTCTGTTGACTCAGACGTCATGAATGCCAAAGCTCTGTTTCCGTCAAATCGCCCCATGAATGTAAAAGTCCAAAGTTAAAGCCTCCGCAGAGGAGAGGTCTCCCCCTGCGCTGGAGCACTATAGGGCGGATTAGTGGCCTGGAAGAGACCGGTCCCCTCTTTGAAGGGATTAAACGTTTAAATGCTTTAAAGCGGGAGAGCTAGGGTCGCTCCTGGATGCGCTTTTCGGGAGGAAGAACCGGCCTGCAGAGTTTAACTTTGAAACAGTTTAAGTTTCTGGGTAAATTCACCTCTGAACCCTCCAGACGGGACGAGAACAGGCAGGAGACGTGCAGGCTGGGCCTGGGAGCCAAAACCACCAGTGGCAAATATAAAATGTGTATTTGCTTTAATGAGCTTAAAGAATAAAACGCGTTCATGATCATTTAGAACATAATGGACTTTCTTTTTTAGCAGTGTGTTATAGGCAGGTTTATGAGCCATGTGGGGCTCGGGACAGACACATTTCTGTTTGCAACATGATTTCACAAGGTGTGTGTTCTCCTCCAACGGACGGCATCTTTGGTGTCTTATAGACTCCTCTTGCTGGGCACTAATGACTCAACAAGTAACGGTGGGTAGAGTCTGCGGTATTTTCTGCTTACACTATTTTATGGCGTGTAGCATCTATAAAGCCTGATGTGCACCGGGGCTTAAAGCATCGAAACTGTGATGCAACACCAGCACAGACCTGTGATCCAGGCTGCATCATAACACTCCAGTAAAAGGAGCTCAGTAGCTCCGTGGAGGCAAGAGAAACAAAGTCACACGATCTTTGTGTTAATGTGTGAAAGGATTTGGAGCATAAAGTTTTAGCAAATCATTTGCATTAGCCTAATGATTTGTTATTATCAGACGATATAAGATAAAATATGCAATAATAACCATATAGAATTAGTCCACACACAGTAACAGGTGAAGTTACCACAGACAAAAGCTATACACAAGCTATAAAGACCTGGAGTCTGAATGGAACGACTCCTCTCTCGCCATACTGACACCTGTAATAAATGCTGTGTTTTATTGTGCTCACCGGGGTTGTATCTTTACACTCAGACCGAGGACTGGGACTGTGTTTGTCCTCTTAAATTCTGATCTGCAGAGGCAGAAATGTTAAACCAGACCTGGACAAAATAAACCAACACCAGCACAAGATGAACAACTGAGTCAACGGGAGCACCGCCGCGTGCCGCTCCGCCTCAAACACCCACCAACTCTCACCAACCACACAATAAACACCTTGAACAAATCTTATCATTAACACTCATTTGTAGTTTAAGTGAGTACGGCGCAGAAAATGCACGCATGCGCGTATGAGTGGGGTTAGTTAATGTCATTAAGGAGCATCTGCAGCCTCTGGTCGAGCAGAGATAAGAGCGCACTTTGAGCTCTATTATGCATTTTACGCACGCGCGCTCACGAGCCAAACTTAATTAATTTCTCGCGTGCGTCATGCACAACGTAATTTTGGTTTGTGGATTGTATTATTTGGTGAAATTTATCCACTAATAAAAAGCCTGTTAATTTCACGAGGAGACTTTGAAATGCAGAGAGCCCTGTCATGTTTTTAGACGGCACCACATTTTGAAACAGTAGGCTATGGAGCGCGCGCCTGCCTGTCCGTCTGAAGCCCTTCACGCGCGCGAGTGTGCGTGTGATGGGGGGGGCGTGTGGGATATGACTTATCACATTGTATGACACCGAACAATAAACTTAAACCAATTTATGAAGCGTCAATGCGTTTATGGTTAGCCTGTCGTGGTTGCTCCAGTTGTCTCTGCAGCCGCTTCCCTCTCTAGTCCTATACATCAAACTGACGCGCACTCTGGTGACATCTCCGTAAAAGTGATCGGAATCAAATCAAAGCTTTTAATCTCAGCAATCACCGTCACATCTGGACGTTTCCCCCCTCATAAGGACTTCTGTGGTTGAGCTGCACTTGTTTCCACGAGCCGTTCGAGGGACACTGAAACAATACTGACCAGTTGTGGAGCAGCAGAGTTATGTGAGGCTCAACCCGCTCCTGCTAAAAAGATGCATTATAGCCCCAATAATAAAAGCTGAATCATACAGTTTTGGTTTTAAATGTAGGCCAAAATAACTACACATTAAAGACTGACCCAATAGTCCGTTTGTCAGATGCGTCCAATATCGGACAATTTTCAAATACAAGCCCTGAACAAATTTCCTCTAACCTCTAATGTAGACCTGTTTTCACATGTTTTTATATTGTTACTTTTAAACTTACCCAGCCCATCAGCTCAAGTCGTCTGAAATGAAAAGATAGCATATCAACACTTCTTAATAAGGTTAGCACGAAGGAGAACTAGCATAGTCTAATTGAAAGAGCTAATTGGCAGTAGGACATTCGGAAAAGGCTGTTTGAGATTATGTGCTGATTAGTCTCCTCGGGACCAGCTTGTTGACATAAATATACTGTGTGTGAAACGGTGACACTTTGTTTTAGTGGTGTTTGGGCTGAAAACGAAGCAAGAACTCACCATTAAAGACGGAAGCAGCTGATTTAAATGAAGGAGTCGTTAGTTTTTTTTTGTTTTGTTTTGTTTTACACTGATTATTTAACTCTGCCGACACCTGCGAGCTCGCGAGGCTCTGGAGCGCGTGGGCGGGTGAAGTGAGCAGTGGGGCGGGAGGAGGGGGGTGGGGGGCTGTCCGTGTCCACGCTCACTCACTGGTGGCATTGTCATGGAAACTAGACCACCGCCTCGCTATTGTCTCGCGCTCTGCCAAGTTTATTATAAACACTGCGCGAGCCGCAGCGCGCTGTCAAACGGAGCGCGAGCGCAGAGCGAACTGCAGTCTAGGGAAGAGACGACGAAGAAGAGAAGAAAAACACGGACACAGAGTGTAAAAAAAAAAAAACAGGAGAAAGTGAAGGAACAGAGTGAAACTGTAGAGAGAAGAGAGAAAACGTCTGGATTATTTTCCGTGAAAAACGAAAAACAGCCGCGTAAAGCTGAGAGCTGACAGGAGTTTTGGAGAGACCACCCCACAGTCCGTGGACATACTGGAGAGACAGAGCCACTCTGCACATCCTCCACTACTCTAAACAGCATCCCTGCTATCTGCTTCGAGAAAACACCCGAAGACGCTCTGAGTCAGAGTTCGCCTCCTCTTCGTGTTTGCAGACCGGTGTTTGCACCGGCTGACCTCCATGTATAAGATGGATTACTCCTACCTGAACTCCTATGACTCCTGCATGGCGGCCATGGAAGCGTCGGCCTACGCGGACTTCAGCTCCTGCAGCCAGGCCAGCTCCTTCCAGTACAACCCGATCCGGAGCGGACCCTTCTCCAACCCGGGCTGCACTCCGCTCAGCACGGCCAGCTGCACCCTGGGAGCCCTGAGGGAGCACCAGCCCACGCCTTACTCCTCAGGTAAATAAAAAACAAAACAAAACATGTATTATTCTGAAGGTCTACATGTATCTCAGTAAGGGTCATACATGAGGGAAATCTTGGCCCTTTAGGTGAATAGTGAGGAAAACAGCAGGGAAAGAAAACGTCTGAAGCTCCATCACTTCATCTGGTTTGAGCTCCTGAAGAAAATGTTAAATGATCTACTTTTCATTTAATGTGATCTAACAATCTAGACAACGTAAGGCCTCGATTGTTACACATAGATTTTATCACAGGCCATTTGACTTAATTCTCAGTTAAGACCAAAAAAAAAAAAAAAAAAAATCACAGCAAAAATGAAGGTATGGAAGCAGGCAACTTAATGCGGAATCAGTGTATTACTACATGTGCTCATATCATTTTAACGACGATGTCAAAAAGCTAAAAGGAGCCCAATCTGCAATAAATCAGATGACAGGGGGTAATGCAATTATAGCTCACAACTATTACTAATAGACTAATGATAATGATGATGATAATAATGATATCAGCCTAAATAATCGAAATGAATATGGCCCCAAAAAATGCAAATGTGACAGTTTGTTGATTCTTCACGAGTCACACTCACAAATCTGTGGCCACTCGTGGGCCCATCTCACAACATCTCACAAACTAAAACAGACCTGTATTTACAACCACAACAGCATCTTCTTCTAAAATTTTTTTTAAAACAATCTAAGAAAAAAACAAACAAAAATAATAATAACAAATGTTGGATTTTTAAGATCAGTGTCCGTTTCATCCTGAAATAAAACGCTGTGAAATGTGAACGTGAATTTTCTGTTTGTTTCTACTTCAACTAAAATACGATTCTGTCCTGTAACATCTCCATCAGGCACCATGTCAAATATTCAAAGAAAAAAACAACAAAAAAAATAATAAAATAAAATAAAAATAAAAAAATAAAAAATAAAAAAAATTAAAAAAAACGCCACTTATATTCTGATATCAGACTTTTCTATCATTAATAAATCCCCTAAATCAACAGACTAATAACATTTAAAGATGAAAGTACAGGTTCTGTCATAAATTATTTTTTCATGGTACTTTGACGGTCAAAACCTCTGGATCAACGTTTTAAACCAACGACAATTTGTTAAAATAAAGACGTGAAATGAGTTGCATTGAAGCGGGTTCGTGGAGCAGCCGTCCGATGACTGGGCCCATAGGTTCGCTGTACCGACGTCAGGCCCGCTCAGGCCTCCGGCTGCAGCTGCGCTCACTACGTCACGTTACATTTTTATTCCACAAACCATCATTTCATCCAGAAATGAATCCGCCTCTACAAGTCATCAACTAGGCTGTGCCGCGTGCTGACTGAGAACAGCCGATTATCACTGATCATCATTTTCGCCCTTGACAGCATTAGTGGTAGTATTTTCTTAAAAAAAAAAAAACTCCTATAATTTTGCCTGTCGATCAATAAACATTTCTGATTCTCTCTCTCCAGTTCCTTACAAGTTTTTCTCGGACCCATCCGGTCTGAACGAGAAGCGGAAGCAGCGACGCATCCGGACCACGTTCACCAGCTCCCAGCTGAAGGAGCTGGAGCGGGTCTTCGCCGAGACTCACTACCCGGACATCTACACCCGGGAGGAGCTGGCTCTGAAGATAGACCTGACGGAGGCCAGGGTGCAGGTGAGAGGGGCAGGCTCTTATCCTCACGTCTTTCTAGGTTCACGTTTACACTTCAGAAGCTCACACTTCACACCTGAATCATTGTCACCCACTGCAAATAGAATATGAGAGTCAACTGATGAGACATTTCACAGTTTAGATCTATACATGTCTGTGTATCTTATTATCTGTCCTTCATCGAGTGATAATTTATACCTGTGTGTGTTTACCAGGTGTGGTTTCAGAACAGGCGTGCCAAGTTTCGCAAACAGGAGCGTGCAGCCAATGCCAAAGCCAACAGCTCCGGTGGCAACACGGGCAGCACGACCAGCAACAGCTCTGGAGGGAAGAAGGGCGGAGAGCCCAGATCTTCATCAGATGACGATGAGTCCAAAGAATCCACCTGCAGCCCCACGCCCGACAGCACGGCCTCCCTGCCGGGCTCGGCCAACGGAAACCTGGGCAGCCCTGCCAGCCTGAGCCCCAGTCCGGCTCCTGCCAACAGTGGCTACACCAACACTTCCAGCTCTCCCATCCTCCAGGGTCTGAAGCCGCCCAGCTGGTCCAGCCTGGGGCCGTCCAACCCGGCCGTGGCTCAGCCTGCCGCCCAGACTCAGGAGATTCTGAAGGCCTGGCAGCCGGCGGACAGTATGACCGGGCCCTTTGCCGGAGTCCTGTCCTCCTTCCACAGAAAACCCAACCCAGCCATCAAGACAAACCTGTTCTGAAGCACAGAGGAAGAGAAAGAAAGAAACAGACATTATGTGGTCGACTGGAACAGTGAGGAGTTTCTAACTTTTGATGAGAGAGTCAGGACTTCCCCATTAAAACGCTGAATTCACTGGTGAGCAGCTGAGCTGTAGTTCAGCGAGGCGGCGGCCCTTGGTTCTTCTCAACCACACTATCCTGTCAAACTGATTCAGAACAAGACAATAAATTCACAAGTCTGGTCACCATCTCCTCCAACAATATTATGCAACTGTGCACATTATAGCTGCGAAACTCCACCTGCACATGGACAGTTTCTCTCCAGCAACGACTTCGACTCAAAATAGAGCTGCTCATTCAGTTCGACCAGAGATCACTCCTCCTCAGATCAAACAAGAAGACAGTGTTGTCAACTCTATTTAATAATGTAAAACTCTTCATGTACAGGCCCTTAAACTGTTAGCCGACTAAAACCTTCACGGTGTCAAAACAATAATTGTGTCTCCAGCCCGACTTCATGCAAAATGTCTTTGACTCACATCTTCCACACACGCTCTCTCCCTTCTGTCCTGTCTTTCTTGCACTCTTCCACTCACATTCCCACACTCGCTGCATTGCAACGCACCCAGTCAAGCACTTGGACAGCCACAGCAGCCGCTCCGATGAGCATGGTGGAGGAGGGGTGGGGGTCAGGTATGGGTTTAAAGCAGAAATCTAAACATCAAGTCCCTGCTGAAAAAACAAAACAAACAAACTTTTACCCTCAAGCACAACTTCCCCTAAGCCCCCTGACACACAGATGTCCCACAAGGAGGAACAGGGTCCCCCTAAATCTCTTTGCCGAGCAAAACGGGGCAACCCGAAATCCAATTAAGGCGGCCGGGTCCAGACTAGACACCTCCCTGGTTCAATTCATCCCATCCGTCTTCTTTACTGTATCAAGTCCTGACTCCCCCCACTCTCATTCTCCCCCTGGCTTTATGGTCCCATCACGCCTTTCTCTGTCAAACAGTGGACACTTTGTTAGAAGTCAGCGGGGGAGACGGTCGGAGAATTCTGTTTTCAGTTTCCTGCCCCTGTTGAAGGGATGGATAAAGGTGAAGATCTGCGCTAATACACAGAAATCCTCAAAATCCGTCAGTCTAATTAAAACTGAATTGTAGAGTTGGTGTCATTGTTCAACAACTGGTTTCTCATATCGTCGTTGACTAAGGAAGTTTTTTGATTCTCCTGCTGGTCTGATAAGAATGAATGAGTCTAATCTGCGACAGTGCTTCAGTCTGTGGAGACGACTCTGACTCCTCCATCACTTTTCTTCAGCTCACATTCATTAACCCTCCTGCAGCTGACAAACACTGGACAATCTTTCCCAGACACAAGCTGCTCAACCTACAGTTTTCTACTCTACATCTATTAACACCCTGATTTTTGTCCATCCTCATTTTTTTTTAAATGCAGAAAAGGCCTCCTTTCACCTTGCAAAGTTGCTTGTGAATCATCTCGACTTCTCAACTGAAGCAACACTGATAACAGAGCTGATTTTTCTTTTGGGGGGAGGATTTACTCTAGAGGGGAAAAAAACATGTATTTATTAATATTTTTTATTATACCTGTGAGAAACCCACACATTTCTTTGAACTGTTCCATAAAATTTTGACTGTAAATTCTGTAATTAGTAATATAAATAATAGGTAGCCTTTTGTTTATTTCCCTCACGTTGCTTTACAGATTTATTTCATTGCAGAGTATCTGTCTCACAGACCAACATGTCCATGGAAACTATGAATCGACAGATGCTCTAGTGAATGAGAAGTTATAGCACTACTCTGAATATTCTAATAAATCTACATTATGGAAACACTACCTGACCTGTTCGGTGCTTTGGTTTTTTTTTGTGTGTGAAACAACGATAAAGACTGTTGTGTGTCATGTGTGAAGTGACAAAGCTGTTTCCATGAACTCTGGGGTACATTACAAGCTCCTGGGAACATGATTAAATAAAAACATGAGTGACTTTCATGTTCATTTTACCGTATACTCTCTCTTTCCCTCACTGAGGCAGGTCTACAGCTCTCGGACTGTGACTGTTTCATCCTGACAGCTTTCCCTGCAGATGACAAGAGCAAAGAAAAAGTGAATTTACAAAATAAGGAAAGATATTAGATTTTAATTGAAAAAAAAAATACATAGTTGAACAACTTATATTAACTTAACACAACCAAAGGAGGAGACTACATGAAAGACGAAGATAAACTGGAGTGTGTCAGAGAAAACGAAAACGGCAACTCTTTTTCACTCATGCACGCAAATACAAACACACACACACACACACACACACACACACAAACATACACACATCACTGAGAACACTGAAAGGCCAAAAAAAAAAAAAACAAGGCTAAAAAAGACATTGGATTTAACAGGTTTAAACTGCAGATCCACATTCTCTGCATTACAGTTGTTTGGCTGTTAGAAGATTAGACACAATGTACATTTATAACACAGGCAAGTCACTGAGTCTAAGGGTCTGACAATGAAACTGCTACAAGAACATCCTACAAATATTTCATCCTTTCACATAATCTCGATTACAGGAACAGCATGTTAGAGTTTGACTGTCTTCTCCTAGCGAGCTGTTGATGTGGTAAAACATGTTTAAGTTGTGAGTTTAACTGAAGGACAAGTATTTGGTTTGATCCACTTTGATAAAACACCAGTATCAGGTTTCTGTAATTAGGTCTTGTAAAACAAAAATAAACTGGCTTTTCGGTTTTGGCAGAAGAGGAGGCAGGATTTAAATGGACACTAAATACAGGCAGTGTGAACACAAACAGTGAAGTTATGTCAGATTCTGAACAGCTCAAAATCAAATCAAAAGCTCAACATATAAAAATCATGGAGTAGAGCTGTAAAGAAAGACTGCAAAGGGCCTTATTGCCTCCATGGCCTCCACAGCAAGTATCTACTGATGAGGTTTATGGGGCAGCAGTGCCATCTGCTGGGGAACATATGGCCTCAAACTTCTTTGTCCACATGTAGAACATATGTGATGACCCAGTAAAAAGGCTTTGTCTGTGGTAAAAAAAAAAAAAAAATTAAATCAGAAAACAAAAACTAAAAACTAAAACAAAACTCTAGATTATGGAACAGGAAAAGGATTTGGTGACAAATGGTTTCTCAGACTTAATGAATAATGGCTTAGTGAATCTTCAGTAACAAGTTCATCCGTAAACCAACTCCCTGCACAGTGCTTCATTTACACATCTCACTGAATTTGGGTTATATACTGGATTTGTCCTTCTCTGCTAATTAAAATTTAACATAGTCTCAGAAAATGAAAGAGAGATAATGAGAAATGAACTGAAATCTTTTTGACATGATAGGTGTAGCACTTTCAACCTCTAGTATACTTTTGATTTTATTGCTTATCTACTTCATTGTTTCAACCAGACTGAGTCCAGGAACAGTATGCAGCGTGTGTCATTTCCCCAATGAAATGTCCTAGGAGAATCAATTAACTTCTAATCATTTCATTATCAGAAAAGGCTGAAAATCAGTCTTGAGTGTGTGCAAATTCACACACGAGGGGTCAGGTGGTAAAAAAAAAAAAAACTAATACAGTCACTTAAATGATTCAACAAAGTGAAATATGCACTTTTAGATATCATGGGTTTGGTTGGTTTGCTCCATTTTCCCTTTAACGTAAAAAAAAGTATATATATAAATATTTGTTGAGCACTGAGACAATAAATGCCACCATTTCAATAACAGTGGCACAGACGTCATGACAAAATGAAACATCTGTAAAATGTGAGTTCAGCTCACTCCAGCCTCAGAAGAGCTGATCTTCTTTCACTACTTCCTGTCTGCCTCTGTCACATAAGTGGGTTGGGTTGATATCATTCGAGTGCTCTGTAACAGTTCCCAGTTTCCCACACGTAAGTATTATTGGAGAGAACTTGAGACTCGAAGAGGAAACAGTGTTAAAATCGTCTGGACCGAGAAACAAACGTCTCAGTTTACATTAAACCTGAAGTTCTGACAGACATTTCTGATTTTAGGAAATTTTGTGAACGTTTCTCAGGACAAAGACAGAAATAAAAGCTCTACTTCTAGCTTGAAGCTACAGGTCAGAAACTGATGATACAACCTCAACACTTCACTATTGCATCTCCAGCTCTGTCTGGCCAGAAAACAAATTAAATTAATCCTGTATCTTCTCACTAGATTTAAAGCTGAGGGTTAGGTAGTGATGCTTGAAGGACTGAAATGATTATCATTAAATAAGGCCACGCCTACGACAATGACAACACACATACAGTACATGTGAAAAAGGACGTTCGACAAGTGTTTTTGAAAGTACAAATGGAGTGCAATTTCTCTCAGAAGGCACAGTCTGGCATTGATTGGCAAATTCCAGCTCAGTTCATTTCAGCTGAGATTTGGCCTCTCGGGACCTGGTGTGGTTCCAGGCCGGTTTGGACCAGTCATAGACCAGTTTGGTACAGTTTATTTCTGTTGCTGTTGCCTGAGGCTCTCCAGCAGGATTCGCTTGTGGGCAGGGTCGAGCACTCCTGCCTCCTCCAGGTCCTCCTCGGTGATGTCACTGGAAAAACAATAAAAGATGTAAGAACCAAAGCAGAAGCAGAAGGTTTTGCGTAGATCAGAATAACTGCTATCTCATATGTGAGTTTAAGAGTGTTTGTACCTGAGGAACTCCAGGTCATCCCAGCCATTGTGTAGAAGACCCTGCTCATACCTCTCCAGTCCCAGTCTCTGCAGCCACTCCCCCACTGAAGATTCACCTACTGACAAAGAGGAGCTACTGCTGCCCCAGAGTGCCTGCACAGGATAAATGTACTGTGGGTTAGACCAAAAAAAACAAACTTTGCTAACATGCCAACAACATCAGTACGCTAGCTGGTGGGGCTCTATTTTTCGTCACCCTATGATTCAGTATTTTAGAAAGTATAATACAAAAACTGGAATGGCCTGAGAGTGAACATGTCAACATTAATGAACAACCCACCTCCTCAGGCATGTCCTCTGCGATACTCTCTGTGATGGGATTTCTGGGTGGGAATGTGCGGCAGGCGTCCAGACCCAAACCCATCGGCTGCCCCCTGAGAGGCGGTGGTGCAGAGGGTGTACGTGGAGGCTGTCCAGGAAACTCACTCTCACTCAGTGTCTTTGCCATCTGGAGCACAGAACACGACTGGTCGTCTAACGCCCCTGCTCCAACCTCCTCCACCTCCTCCTCTCCGGAAACCCTCCCCTAGACCCATCGGGGCACCGGGATTAGCTGGTGGGATCCTGACCTCAGCCATATCTGGATAAGCTGGGCGAGGTTTGGGAAAGGGGGCCTCAGTCACCATCTCCAGTGCTCCCTTAGGAAGAGGAGGAGGGGGGAAGTCAGGTGGGGGTCGATTCAGTGTGCTTCCTACTGTTCCTACGACACCTCCACCTTGTGCCCCCACCACACAAGTGCCTCCATCGTCTTCTGAGGAGCCCTCCTCACTGATTGCACGGACCGGGTGACCCGCCATGTGTCTGCGTGAGTGAGTGGGCCCTGAGGCGGCACAGGGGGGTTTGGTTCGACTTCCAGCAGAGGCAGGTGGGGCTTTAGCTGCCTGGGGGTTTGTGGAGGTAGGAGACGGGAGAAGTTCAGGTGAGAGAGCAGCTGCTGACTGGTTGGGAACACCTTCCAGGATGTAGTAGGCGGGGTTATTGTAGCTGTTCTTGCAGATGGATGGATCATCTGGTGCATCTTGCTTAGGTCTTCACAATATAGAAGGCAACAGAACAAAGGGGTCATTTCTCACTGTTTCATGGTGCATTTACTGAGCTGTAGGTGGGATGTGCATGAATGTGTCTGTACCTTGCAGCAGTTTCCTCCTTGCTGTTCCTCTCTCCCTCCTCACTGACCTTGCCCAGCTCTCCTAACTGTTTACGAACCACAGATGGCCTGCATGGTGAACACAACAGACCGGAACTGAAGTTTACAAAAGGGCAAACCTTACTTACTACATTATGTTTGATATTTTATCACATTACTGTAGTATTTCCTTGTATTAAAGAGAAAGGTTTGACAGAAGTTATATTCAAAAACTCTGATGGATGATTTTAAAATTGTGACATCATCCTAAACTCAGTTTAAGTGTACTCAAGTAAAATATGAACTCAACTGGTCCACAATGTTTTTTCCATTGCACCTTGGATTATGAGTATCTCCAATATAATGTAAACATATGCAGGGTGGTAATAATCACATTTAATATTCAGCTTTTAGCATTTTACTATAAAACTAAATAGAAAATTATAAGACCAGAGTTTACTGACTTGACATATTCATGTCCAACTCTGGACACCAACATGGATTTCCCTTTAGGTCCACCTGTCTCATCCTTGTCGACACTGATCCATTCTGAAACACAACAATAAGATAGTTTCCCAAATGCACCACTTGAACAAAGTTTTTTGTTTCACTGCTCAAGCTGTCACAGTTCACCAAGCTATCACCACACAGGTATGCCATGCATTACCATAGAGTCTTTCCCTGGTTCCCATCCTTTCGGAGGGGACTCTGACCCTCATGGAGCCCCTGATATTTCCTGTTTCCTCGCCACGGTGAGACAGGTAGGTGTGGAACTGCTGAGCTGTGCTGCCAATCATTGACTTCAAAGCCAACACACACTCTCCTAGCAAGGGAAAACACAAGGTTGTGGTCTGAATAATAATACATTTCAAAGAACTGCATCACTGCACAACAAACATGCGTGCTCTCTTTATACCATAGGACTCATATCCATCCAGTGATTTCACTGTTAGCAGCAGATGTTGGTCCTGAAGGTACTCAATCTCTGAGAGAAGGGGTTTTAGCGTTGTTAGCTGCTTGTTGGACCAGCCCACGCGCAGGAAATTGACGTTGTCACTGCTCTGACTGTCATTCTCATAACTCTTCTTAAACTCTACAAATGAGAAACAGAGAGAGAAATATGCAGGGCAGAGGGGATGTGGGCGAGGACAAAGGGAAACAGGGGGGAAGGAGAGAAGGAAAGAAGAGGAGGGAGATGTTTCTATTGCATTTCATTCAAAAGTATATGGTGGACAGGAGGTGGGGATGTGGCACAGGTCAAACATGGAGTCTAGTTTAAAGGTATACTGACTGCCTGAGATAGGGAGGGTGGGAGGAGGATATGAGAAGAAGAAACAGATAAAATTTTATTACATGTACTTGTGTGTTACAAAACCCTGCCTGTACTGGATTCCTGTCAGACCGTATGAAAATGAGTCACAGCAAATGGAGCAGACACATTCATCTCACCTTCCAGACAGGTGGAATAGAATTCGATGAAGAACTTAGTTCTGCTCGCTGTCTTCACTATGGCCTCGATGCTCTCAAACTCAATGTAGGCCTGCTCTGAAGACTTTGGCAGACCTACACAGAAACAGATGAAGAGAGTGAGTAGGTGTTGCTGAATACAAAGTACAAAGTACAAAGTACAAATACAGAATTAGTCATTTAGTTGTTAAGGTTACATTATGCACAGTGGAAAGATAATGCAGTAGGATGAGCCAGAAATATATGAATGTGAAGAGAGTGAACTTTATTAATTGGCATTCACTTGTTGCCTTTGCTCTTCATATCGAGTAAAAACAGACATGAACTTTGACAGCATGTGAATTCCTATCTTGTGAAAAAATAAGGTGCGATGCTACTACGACACTGAGTCAATGAGTAAGAGGCTGTTGTATGTTCCCTCTGTTCAGCTGAACTCATTTCCCATTTCTGGTTCTCGGTTCAGCTGTGAGTCACTGACCAGACAACAGGAACAAATTGCTGTGCTGATTTCAGCTGAAAACAAATCGTCATTAAGTTCTTACAGCCGATATACCACAGACCATCTGCACATTTGTAACCAATGTGGACACAGTCTGGTCTACTTTGAGAATGAGCCATTACGACTAAATTGCCTATCTGCAGCCTGAAATAGAGGAGGGGCAGAAGGAGGACAGAAAGTGTGGTGTGAGACAAGAAGGCAGAGGGACTGACAGAAGAAATAAATAAAACAAAACTGAATATGAGTTTTCTGAAGTTAATGCACTTGTACCTTTCTTGGAGACAAACTGGGAGGTCACCCCCACCTCAAATGTAGCGAAGACAGGAGAGTGATCGCTGGTCACTATATCATCTGTACAGCCTGAAAACAAAAGAGCCTGCACATTAGTCTCCTTGTTGATCAATCATATTTACTGCACTGATAGATGAAGTGGCTTATACTGGACAGATGAAGATAAAGAATGTTCAAGTGAAATTAACTGATATACCAGGTTGACACTTGTTATACTGAATTGAAACAAATGTATGTTTTTCTCTGCTTAAGCTCTTACCATAGGAGTTGCAGACAATGTGTGTTTCTGGGTATGACTTCCACAGGATCCTGTCACACCAGGATGGAACATTTGTCCTCATCTAGGACAGAAAAGTAGAACAACACACAACAGGATAATCAGGACGATCAAGAAAAAAAGAAAATAAAGTGGCTGTGTATTAGTCATAAATTTATGGGACTGCGTTTCTCTGTGAAGTTTTTGGACATACCCCTGTGGCCTTCTGCTTCTGCCATACATATGTGTCCCTTGAGCCCCGTTCATATCGGTACGTGGGTGGGAATGAAATCTCTTCCTCCGCTGTGAGCAAGGAGACAAACATTTTCTTGTTACACTGGTAGGTTAAACACACAGAACCTAGCATTTTATAACATCAATAAACATATAAATCCATGATACCAGTATAATTAAAAAAATGAAGGCAGCTTCTCTCTTCCTCTTTGTATTGTGTTATCTGCTATCAGCTGATTTTGTGCAACTGCCTAAATGCTGAGTAGCCACATCCTGTGCAAATGCTTACTTGGGAGACTTATTTTTGACAGCTGTTAAAAACACTTTTCAAACAGCAATAGCAGAAAATCGTCTCTCTGTATATACTGTCTGTCCTATGGTCTTTTTGTTAGGTTGTTCTTTCTTACAGTAAGGGAAGAAACAAGTGACCCTAGTCAGCTATTCAAGGGGCAGACAGCTGCTTTTGAGACATGTGAATCATCACTTCATCCATGTTTATGAGACCACTGAAACAGTTTTAAGGCCAGAAACCGTCTCTTAATGTTGGGATCTTTTGAACTATTATGTCTCTGTATTTGAATATTTCCTTGCGCTTGGCTGAGGCATACTAACCAAAGCGTAGAAATACTTTGTTCTTCTCCCTCTCCAGGTTGAGCTGATCCACCTTCAGCAGGGGCTCAAACTCCTTCCTGTTAATGTAGTTGAGGATCTCCTGCACACACAGAAACAAGCAGACAGGATCATTAAATACAGTTTCACCCCTAAATTTGCTGCATTTTGTCACTTTGTGCATCTCCATGCTCTCCTTCACCTGAATATCCATATCCAGCCTGTAGTTAAGGTCTCCGAGCCAGAAGAGGTGTGTGAAGCGCAGAGAGATGTCAAAGGAGCTCAGCTGTTTGTCTCCAAGTGACAGCAGCCGCAGGATATCAAGGTAGTTCTGGTTTCTCCTACAGAGGTCAAAGGTCACATGTATCATATGTAATAATAATTTGTGTGTCTTTTTTGACACACTGTAAACTTACATAATCAGAAAATACAAGACCTTCTCACAGGTATAGCCATAAATAATTGTGTGTTTAGGACTGTGGTAGGTACCTGGCGATCTTCTCATTCCCTGATGTCAAGTGACAATTCACAAAACCAAAAGATGTCCCATTAAACATAAAGGACACACCTACAGCTCCTTTGTTACCTAGGAAACAATCATAACAAACATACAACCTAAATAAATTGCAGTGATTGACAAGCAGTACTTGATGGAAAATTCTGTTCATTCTGATACTGTCAGACACGCCTTCTTAAAGAGAACGCTCGTGGTTTGATTTTTATTTGTGCCATTTTGATCATTCAGACATCAAACATTTTGTCCTTAGATCAAATCACATTCTTCATCAAGTGATGCAGTAATGAAATTATAACATTTCCTTTCTTTTCAGACATAAAAAGAAGAAAGACAGAATACTAAGCACTACCCAGTGTATTGGCGATGCCCGTCTTGACACTGGACATTCCCACATGGCTGATTCGATTCTCGTGCTCAGGTTTCACCAAGACGGCAATCTTAATGTTCCACAGAGTCTGTACTGCGATCTACAAAGAAGAACAGCAGACAGTGAAGAATTCATAATCATCATTTCTCATCTCAGCTCATAGCTGTGTATTTCTTCATTTCCAGTTTTACTTAAAACTTATCACTTCCACTGTTTCTTAATACTGCCTGCATGACTTGAAAGGATTTGTAGGTGTGAGTATGCAATCAAAGTGATGTGACCTTCAGGACAATGGCCTGTTTTCCTCACCGGTTTATACTCCAGTTCTGTCTGTTCTTTCAACATGCAGCGTAGTGACTCCACCCACTCCCGCTCACACACTGAGTTTTCTTGGGTTCCAAACACATAAAGGTCATGAGGGATGGTGACCGTCATCTCGTCCAAAGTCTTCCCGAGGCCGCGACACAGCACCCACGAGGCCACAGACTTGGGCGAAGGCACTGAGCCTAAACAACAAGGACCACAGTGCTACGTTCTCATTCTCTACATCACTACTAAATGCAAGACATCACAATGTATGATAGATCAGTATGTTTTGCCATCAACCTCAGTTACATTAGATAATGTGGCAGATGCATGTGCGTGTCTAACCCATATTCCAGGTGCCTATGAAGATGGAAATCATGTCTGGCTCGTCCTGGTTGGAATGTTTGTTCTTCATCAGCTGCAGCAGCTGGCAAAACGCCTCCCGCTTCTGAAACACACACACAAATCAGTGAGTGAGAGACACCACAAAAGACACCCTGTTTTTACACAGCAGCACTTCAAGGTTAACTATCAATCACTGGATAAACGTGCTTTCATTAAATCTTTAAAAATTCTGAATACTTGTGAGTTCAGATAACACACTTCTACAACATGTTCTCCTGATTAAAATAATGAAAAGTGAAAAAGGAGGTCAGAGATGCATGTGAATCACATTGTGGTAAGAGTCTAACTGGAAACTGAAATCATAGTGGAAACATGTTTATGAGTCTGCACCCAGAAGCTTGGCACCAACCGTGTCCTTAGTGTGATACTGAATATACAAATAAAAAGACATGCTGTATGTAATGTGAGTGCATTTCCTTGTCCATTTGCATATGGATGTGTAGACCACTGTCATGTTTGCTCGTAGGTGTTTGCATGTTTGAACGACAAAGGGACTCTAAAAGACAGTGCTTTCCTTACATCTAGGAATTATGTTTAAGAGAGTCTGTGTGTGTGTGTGTGTGTGTCTGCGTGCGTGTGTGTGTGTGTGTGTGTGCAGACCTTGGCACTAGCAAAGATGAAGTCTTTCCTCTGGCTCTTGTCCTTCTCCTTCTCAAAAACAATACCCAGTTTATTCTGCACCCGCTGAGACTTGATCAGCTGACGAACTGAGAGAGACAGATACGGATGAAAACACAGACAGACAGGAGTTAAAGATAAAGGGGAGGGAGAAAAAGGGAGGTCAAACAAGAGATTGGGAGGTTTAAACAAGGTTAAAGTTAAAGGAAGGCAGACAAAGTTGGACAGATACCACTGAGAATATTAGGTTTGGATCTGTATTATATATATTTCATCTTTTGCACTGGAGTCCAGAGACTCTTAGGAGTGTCTCCATGATGCAGCTAAATGACACATTACTTGTCAGAGTTTGTTACAGTGTTTTTTCAGTGACACTGACAGTCAGTGCTGCTTAAAATAAAGCAAATGACCAAACAAAAAAGAGAAGAGGCTCCATTTCCCACAGAACATGCAATTTCTACTTTTATGAATGTGGCTTTTGTTTAGGCTATCATCTACTAATTAAAGTGATCATAAGACATGATGTGTCAGTGGGTGTTTTACTGCCTCTGTCATATAAATTTCTGCTCACTAATTTCCTGAGGGAAACACTGATTACTCATCTCACAAGAGTGTGATTACTGTCTACATGTGGGGGATTCTCACTTTTATCATGGGTAAAGGTGGTCCAGTCCTCTTGGCTGTCTTTCACCTTCTTCATCACCACCAGTCGTCCTCCCTCCACATCCACAGACAGAGTGTACTTTTGACTTTTTCCTATCTTTGTCAGTTCTGCCAGGTAAACATCCAGCTTTACCTGTAGTGGACAAGAGCATATAGAGGTTAATGTGACTGTGTGACTATATGTGACTACAGACCTCTTTACTTTCAGATCACATCAGGTTGTCGTACCACCAGGGGTCTCCATAGTGAAAGTAAAAGACCCCTCAGCTCGCTCTCTGTCCCTTTATTGCTATCACATACAAAAACTGCTTCTGTGGAATTAACAGAGCTAAATCTATCTCAGCTGTACATAGTCAGCAGGAATCACAGGCACATCCTGATTCTCTCAATAGCAGCTTTTGAAGAAAGTTCACACATTTCTGTTCACCACACAGTTGGCACATATTTGACTTAAGAGTCTCCCTTCTTTGAATCTCTGACTCACAATTTCTTTGAACAAATGTACAGGCAGAGAACAAGGCATTTACCCTCACTTTGAGTCACTTCAGTGGGGTCTGTTTGTGCGTCAGCTGTACGAATCAGATGCAACATCTTCAACCTATGGTGTCATTGTAACAACACTTCTGTTCCTGTGCAACAGGAAGCTGCTGAGAGGATATCACCAGAGAGACTGCAGACTTGGCTGACAACTAATCTTTCAAATCAGTCATCTCCTCTTCCTCTCCGTCTCACCTGCTTCCCAATGTGCTACAACTGACATTTAGCTATACAGTTTTTCCCTTAACTTCTATCCCTCTTATTCTTTACTGAACCACCATCTATTAATAGATTGAATTTTTTCTCCTTTTCTCCCACACTCGCTCTACATCTACGAGTCATGTTTGACACACACTTTCAAACTAATACCTAAATCTTATAACCACTATAGAAATTGAAATGAAACTCACTTTTTTATATACTTGTCATAGATGTGGAATATAATGGCAAAAGTGATGAATACCATTTCATACAACAGTACCACTACTGTAGACATATTCTGACAATGCAACAGGAAATGCATGCAAACATTCCTTTGATCACACATCAACAACTGCAGTGTGTTGGCTCGACTTCACAGACTGTTTAACAATAACCATTCCTTGATACTTGCATTTGATAAACAGCTGGAGGGGTTTAAGTACTCTACATTAGATTTAATTCTTAGTGTCCACACTAAAATTGCCTCAGGAAAAATGATCCTTTTTCTTAGATCTTTAAGTGTCTTGACAGTTACCAAAACAGCAGATATTTCAAATAAACATCCTTAAACGCTGCCCTTATACTGAATTATGTGTGTGTTCATGAGTACCTCAAAGGCCTGCACAGGGATTGCTTTGCTGTGACGCATGGAGAGTGGAGGAGGGGAGCATGGTGACGACAAGCTCATGTCCTGGAGTGCTTTCAGAGCCTGAGAGAGGGGAAATAAGAGAAGGAGAGGGCTGGAGGTGAAACAAAAATTATAAAAAAAAAAAAAGAAAGATGGAAAAAGACATGTGCATAAAAAAAGGACACAGGATATAACAGGAGCACAGAAGGTGGAGCGAGTGATATTACATGACTTAAGATACACAGTTTTGTTGCACTTAAGCTATTTCCTGCTCTGCCAAAGAAGCTAGAGACCTTCCTTACAGACCAACTCAATGCAATTTGATATATTAAACATGTCAGAACTAGTCAAAGTGACCAAATAAAAACCAAAACTTTAAATCTGTACAGTTTTTATTCTTGCTTCCTGTGAATTATACACTCTGCACGGTGAAACAGAAAACAGACAAATGGCAAAAAGGTCACAAAAATCACTCCATTCCCTCCAATTTGTATCTTTTCAATGTGTGTTATGTCAGAACCCCAACACACACACATCCAGACACACAGACACCAGCCAGAAGTCTTCATGGACATGTGGAGAGGTTTATCTAAACTGACCACCTCCAACTAACAGCTGTGTGTCTGTCTGAGTAGAGAAAGAGAAAGTATCGCACATAAAGACACTCACAGAGGGAGCGGGAGGGATCATGTGTGAGGGTGCAGGCCTACACATGACTGAATATGTGAGTGTACCTTTTTCTCTATGGAGGACAGGAGGTCTTTGAGAATTGCCAGCTTGGTCACAAGGTTCTCCAACTCTTGGTCTCCACCCTGGTTCACTGACTATTGTTGGGAAAAAACAGACAATTAGAGCCCATGTGAGCTAAGCAGTTTGAAGACTGTGTCTGTAAAACTGTGGACGATTCTAAAAACCATGGCCATGATGTATTTCACCTGGGTTTTAAAAAAAAAATGGTAAAGCATGTAAAACTGCACAGCAAACAGACACTTCAAAATCACATAGTCTCTAGTCTATACAAAGGTAAATAAATCAATTTTAATTCAAATTGAATGAATGATTTTAACATTTTATTTCATATCTATTCATTTAGGGAAATCCCACCTGTCACATAAACACATCATGAGAGTTTTAAATGAGTTACAAAAAATGCAAGAACATTACAAATACCACACCCCTACATGCACATATACTACATAAACAAACATAGACTGCATGGGTAGAATGAGTATAGTAGGACTAAGTCTACCTAAGCTGTCCTCTAACCCTAACCCTAGAGGGAAAAAAGCTTTTCCTCATGACATTCACTTATATGTCTATATGCTACCACCTCTATTCGTGTACATATATATACAAGTTCAACCTAGTATTAAAGGAAATGTACCTGTTGGATCATCTTGGAGACCATGAAGGCACTCTGCTGATCAAAGACTTTAGACAGAATCTCCAGACCAGACAAAACCTTATCCACCTCCCTATGAAAAAGATCACACAGTTTGAAAAAATGCCTCTCTAAATCATGTCTCTTTTTATGTGTGCATGGAGCTGCATAATTAACAACAGATGATTAATGACCACATGATTCAGTTGTATTTCAGTACATTTTTTCCCCGCAGTGTTTAAATGTGGAACATGTGTCATTGTGGCCAAAACAGAGAGATAGGGTTGCAGCCAGCTCTACACATACAGAGAGCAAATCCTTGTAAATATATTATATCAGTGATGTGATAAGCAAATAATACAAATGAATAGCTGTGTATCCATGCATGCACTGTGGAATATGGGCAGATGAGCTGGTGTCTGTCTTACCCATTAAGGCGCTTGCAGGAAGCTACTAGTGTTTTGTTGAGGTGAGGCAGGGAGCAGGCTCCCTGTTTGACTGCCTCCAGGTCCAGAGCATAGCTGCCCTTCAGATACTCATGGGAGATGGTGCTCAGGCCATTAGCTGCTGGAGCACTGAAACAAAACAAAAGTCCAATGATACTTTAACATATTCACTACATGCACATATTACACAACATAAGGGTTTACAAGCAACAAGAACAGCATTCTTGTGATTAGATGTTGGGTTCTGTGTTTTATACATCCTGGTTTTACATCGTCAGTAGCATATTCATGTAATTGTAATGCTTAAACCTTAAATCATATTTCTAGGTCCTTCCTGGGGCTTTCTAGCATCAAGTATTTGTTATATTGTTTGCTATATCTTTTCCATCTTTCTGTCGTTACTGGTTTCCCCTACTTATGTCATATTACTTCCACAAGAAACACAAAGATTTAAACTTTCAGCAGATATGTATTAAAATTGCAGATAAATTGCATCCCTTTTATAAGAAGAATAGAGGACTGTCATGGACACAGCTGACCCTTTTGCAAAGCTCTTATTGTGCATGTGTCTGCGTGTACTCTATATGCTATGTGCAGTCAGGACTTTTAGAATCACATACTTCCTCTAAACCAGTGACCTGACTTATGTCTGCCCTGACATGGGCAGACAGAGGCAAAAAAAAAAAAACTATTTAATCTTGTGAGCCAGCAAAAAGCCAGGTGTTCACCTCTGCAACTAAGAAGTCAGCTTTTGCACCTACAGATCTCTGTATTTACAGTTCTTTACTATGGTCTGCACTGTGGCTTCTAGGTAAGCTAAGTAAATTTCCTGAGCCAAGGCTTATTTTTAACATGCAGAGTCTGCAAATATGCAGACTGTTAACGTGTGGAGTGAAATTGAAAAGGTAATGTCTCGTTCCCTCACTGCCTCTGATCTGTGATGTATTTTTTCGCCTTTTTCCTTCACTCATTGGTTGAGGAAATTCTTCTGGTCAGTTGAAAAAAACAAATTTCACCTACTAGAGAAACATCAGAATGATTGATTATTTAACACAATGACCTTACTCTTTCCAAATGCAGCACTCACACTGACAATTGTGGATTAACCTACAGATCTGAACACCACACAGACTCTGACACACATCTGCACTGACACAAATGGCAACCCCCACTCATTAAAGCTTTGCATCATCTGTGAGCAATGTGGTTTTCAACAGGATATGGCTGTCCCTCTATATGCAGTTGGGGGGGGGGCTACAGGGCTAAGAGAGGAGAATAATTTACGTGTGTGGTACTTAATATGAACATAGAGGAGTCATTATTGTGTTCTAATACATACAAATTAGTCCACATTATGTGACAGAAAAGAAGAAAGTGACTAAGGCGTAGTGTGGTGTTATCACCAGTTCATATCACAGGTTACACAACTGCTTACTATTTATGACAGAATCACATTCATAGTGAAACAACATCCTTCCTGTGTGCGTATATGTTGTGGTTGTCTGCTATAATTATAGTTGTTGGTGCCAACAACATGGTTAACAGAATGGTTAAGAAGCTCTGCAGGTAGTTCCTGTTGGTTTCAGCACTTTACGTATTATCTGAGTGAAAAAGACACAATCAATTGAGGTCCTGTTTACACTTTATACCTGTCTGTAGGTGTGTCTGGTCCAGGGGGCGTGGAGGTGGATGCAGAGCGAGGGGGAAGGGGCGGCTTCTCATCCTCCCCATCTACCAATCACAGGAAGGGAGAGTTAACATGTGACAAGATCAAGGCCACTGTGAGCATGTGAGTGAGCTTGTGGAGGCTCGAAAGATACCTGAATAGTCTCTGTCATCACTGACAGCCGTCTCCTCTCTCTCCACAGGGTAAAGCAGGGTGGTGACCAGACCCTGGCTGGGCTGCAGGTACAATGACACCAACTCTGGCAACGTCTTAAACCGCTTAGGCTGCACACCCTGAGATGTCTGAGAGAAAGAGGGAGGAAGAAAACAGGGAGGGACACACCAAGAGTGAGAGGAGGAGAAAGAGTTATTTTCTACATGGCATGAACGTAACAATTACATCCAAACTCTCCTTGGCCTCAACTAGTCATGTTATTAAAATCTCTATTGTTCCACATTTAATGTTGTGTAAGCACATGAGACCCAGTAGTCTAAATATAATTCAAACCAGGAAGAAGTGTTTTAGTAAACAGTGCCAGTAAACAAATTCAGTACCAGGAAGCAAAATTATACTTTTAGACTTCAATGTCACAGCTAGGAACCTAAAAATCACTCTAAGCTGAGACAGTCACACAAATCGTCTGAAGCACCATGTTGTTGTGTGTCTGTGTTAGAGTGAGTGTGAGCGTGAGCATGAGTGTGAGCGTGAGCATGAGTGTGAGTGTGTGTGCAGCTGGGGGTGGTGGTGAGGACTTCACAGCTGTTGGGCACAAGGCACAAAGACTCTGCTGTTGGTGTGTGTATATGTGAGAGCAAGAGAGCTCAGAGCCAACAAAAGCATCTCTGCCTGCCAGCTGCTACTGAAACAAATACAGTTTTTGCTGCACACATGTACACACACTTAACCTCAGTGGACTGTGTGTCTGTGTGTATATAAGCGAGACAGAGAGAGAGAGGGAGCAGGAGATAGAGTGTGTGTTTTCTCTGTACCTGTACAGCCAGAAATCCATCATCATCTGGGAGGATTCGGTATGTGTGGACATGCTTCTGAAATCTGAAAGTGTAGTAAACAAGAGCAAAAGGAAGATGTGAGAGAGGAAGAGACAATTTTTAGAACAAACAAAACACAACATTTTGAGTCTCACATTCACACACACACACACACACACACACACACACTCTTGTACTTGACCTCAGAGGATAGGGATGTGTGTGTGTGTGTGTGTGTGTGTATGTATGTATGAGAGCAAGGGGGTTCAGACCCTGCAGAGAGCTTCAACCTGTTGCTGTCTGTCACACTTGTGAGCGGGCTTTATCCTTACAGTAGCACGATACATTAGAGGAGAAGAGTGTTGAACCTGCTGTTTATATATTACTAAGTTACAGTAAAAGCACAGAAAATATCTTTTTCTTGAACCTCTCCCAGAATTTATAGTGTGATCAGCATTTCTGATTGAACCACAAGCCTTTTTTTTTTTTTCAAACCAATCACAGATCAATGCTCTGACATTGTGATTGCGCAGTTGTGACTACACGCCCGCAGCCACAAGCTGGAGTTTAATGATTTTTATGTCTGCACTTCATGTCTGCTCAGTGGACCGGAAACACAATGTCCAATTTTGCCACGCAAACGTTGCGGTTGATGTCTGTTGGTGTGTATATGCGGTTCTTCATGGTTATGCACCTGTTTGGAAGTGTGGTTGTTGGGATGGCACCATATGCAAAACACTTAAGCAGTGTTTTTTACTTCTGCTTATCGTCTGTGCTTATTTACATTACGTGTGTGCGTGTGTATACATATGAAAGAGTGGGAGGATAAATCCATGCCAGGAATTCGTCCTGCCTTTTACACTCTGCTGTTTTTCCGGTCTTTCCAGGTCAGTATCCTACAGGAACTAACACATGAACTACAATAAAATATCAAAAGGCTTATTCTTATTTTTTACAGTCCCAAATAACAAATACTGGCCCAGCTGTGTTAGACTCCCTTAATACAATGGGACAGAGTCAGCTCTCTAAGAAGCTACACAACTTTCTGTCAGATTTGTCTAACTTTGAGAAGAGGTTTCACAAGCCACAAATCTGGTTGCAGTTTCCAGCTTCTGGAAATCAGTGATGATGTTTTTCTAATTTACCTTTACATCATTTCCTTACTGAGGACAGTAATGATTTTACAGCATGCTAATTACTGATTCCCGCTCTACAGTGGCTGCTCTGTTGCCCAAAAATATAGATGGGCACATTTTGGTGTGTTTCTTGATGTGGCATCATGCTTTGATCTGACGGCACACAGAGTGTCAGAGTTGTACTGATTGAAACACAGCATACGTTGTTTTAAATCAAGTCATCAGTATAGACTTGATAAATATTTGTTTTAATTGTGCATCTATAAACACAGTCAGTGAGATGAACTGTTCCTTTCATATAATCAGGCCTGCGAAACCATATCCATATATAGTCCTGTCATTTTTTTAAACACAATGCATTTTGGGTGCAGCAGCATGAGATCCACACACAGTATAGAGCTTTGTGTGTGTGTGTGTGTGTGTGTGTGTGTGTGTGTGTGTGTGTGTTTGTCTTCCTGTTGGCAGTTGATGAGATTCCCTTTGGGTCTGGGAAGTAAATACTATTGTTTCAGTAGCAGCAAAGTTATAACGGAGAGGGGAGGAGGGAGTTGGAGAAAGAGAGAGGGGTTTATTATGGGACAGACATGGACCCAAAGCACACTGTGTATGTGTGTCCTGTCAACAACAGTCTGCGTTGAGGTTAATGACTGCCCCACCGACTCCCTCTGCCCTGTTAATTTAGAGTGCCACCTCCTCCTGCTTGGTCTCATCCAAATAACACACAATCACACACAGTCTGTGACCTTCTTCAAATAAGCCCATGCTGGCAAAACGCATGACTGCTTGGCCTTTAGGTTAACTGTTGTTAACAACAGTCAAAAGGTACATTTCCTCCCTCATAGCTCTGTTGTCCACATTAGCGAGTCTGCCCTCCACTGACTCAAAGTGCAGCAGGTCAGATTCAGCACTAGCATTTACATTGACCAGGCAACACAAACAATAAAGCAACAAAAACATAAGTGACTAGTTGTGATATCTAGCTACAGTTCCCTATATTAGTCTATTGGTGCATATATTTATAAGTACAAACTGTGGAATATGTACAATCACAAAATATTAAGGAGAACCCCGAGGAGCCACTCTTGTCTGAACACACTGTGCCATATTAATACCAAATACATCTAAAGACGAAGTGATCGCATACAAAATGTGCTAACTTTTTGACAACTGGCATGTGTGTGAAAGCTGCAGATCTGTATACTTGCATCTTCATATGTCGGGCTGCAAGACAGCTATGTCCTGAATGGATAGAAGGACACATAACCATACCACATAAACCAAATTTTATACAGTATTTCTACCTAGGACTAGATATTTCCAACTGTACACCCATCCACACACCTTCCTGGACAGGAATGCTTTCACAGAAACTTCCAGGTTTCAAACACACATAGAGACACAAGAGGCCATGCCTGAACCATGACATGTTAAGACGCGCTGCACTGATACTAGAACATCTTCCTGACAGTAAAAATAGAAAACAACTCATTATCTGTGTAGACATACTGCAATATTCAACACGTGCTTTCACATGTTACATAGCACTACATTTCAGTCAGGATACTCTATTTGCAACCATCTGTAGCACAAACACCTCTTACACAGAAATACTAAATGGTGGTCACTTCCTACAAAAGTCTGAGAATTACCTTAAAGGTAGAGTCTGTAGATTTGTTTGTTGCAGTTCGTAAACACCACTTCAATTTGGGCCCCTCCTCTTGGGCTCCACTGAGCACGTCCCCAGCCCCTGACAGCAGCTGTCAGAACTGACCCATGTTCAACTGTCCACATGGACCCCTTCTTTACTTTGTGTTTGAATATTAGATAGTGACTGGATGCCGTCAAGCCAGGAGAAACGGTGGATACACACTTAACAGCGAAGAAAAGGAAATATAGTCCGAGTGAAGCGCGGGGCTAGTGAAGCCACCAAGCCCTGCGACGCGGTGTAGCACGGGAGTCCTACACTCCAGCACCTCACTCGGCCTGTATTTCGTTTTCCTCAGTGCTCTCCCTGCTTAACTGCGTCCAGTCGCTGTGTTTTATACAAGCCCAGGGCACCACACGCCCAACTTCACCTGTGCTCTGTCATTGGCTGGGGAAAGCACACCGACTCCCAATCCAGAGACCTTCTGACTACACCAAAACATCAAAATACAGGCAGAGCAGGGGGAGCTCTGCAGACACACTCACCACCATACATGAGTCGAAGGTAATGATTAAGCAGGATTTCTTTTGTACAAGTCTATACTTAGTTTTAGAAAATCCCACAGACTCTACCTTTAAAATACATATCATCCACAAAAATCTCAGAGCACACAGACATGGATGCGCAGCAAGAGGAAGTGAAAGGCGAAGGCGCTACACAAACAAAGTAACCTAGGAGTCAGACCGACTGCTACTACAGCTTCTTCACAGCTGTCTATTCTCAGACAACAGCAGTGGAAACACTTCCTAAACACATTGGTCCCTCCAAAGCTCACAAAAAGGAAGTACTCTCTGGGTTTGTAAGTCACAAGGACAAGCTCAACAAAAGCCATGTCTAGTTCAGACATCTTGGTATCTATGTGCTTTGGTCACTTGGTAGAGAGGCTAAACCGAGCTAGTTTCCATCTTAAATCAGCAGACTGATGCAATTGTGGGCCGTGTTGTAATGAAGCTGACAATATTCACTAGAAATTTTAAATAGTAAACTCGTATTTTTCAAGTGACATCATGTGGAGTTTTGCTCTTTTCAGTGGACAGTGTAGTGGGGAAACTGAAGGGTACAGGAGATAAAAAAAAAAAAAAAGGAGTCGCTCAGCATCAAGAGGACCTGCTATAGACATCAGTCCTGAGCCTCCAGGATGCTGAACCAGAGCCATGACTAAAAACAATCAACCATTCAGCAGTCTGGAGCCTTTTCAAGCCTCTGGTGATTCAGATTTTACTTCCTGGAAAATGTTTTTTCTTTTATAGTAACAGAGGAATATTAGCAAAAGGTGAGAAATAAATGTATTGTCTGGCCACATAATATTTTCCTCTGTAGCTTCAAGAGCTTGTTGGGAAATACTGGCCTCCTGATCTTAAAGATATGAGTGAAGGCAATTGAGGTCTGACTTCCCCTTGGTGCGGTGAACATCGAGACAACCTGACGAGTGATTTTCAAAGTTTTGCTTATTTCCTTCTAGTCTAATTTTAACATCCATTTCTAAAGAAGGAACAGTATTTATGAACGGAAGGCTTGCAACGCTTGCGATTTCCCACATGACTTTATCGTTGAGGTTGAATGATACATGGTCAAAATCACCATGCATTACACCATGCATTACAAAATGAACACATCAAATGCTGCGATGCACAACAAACTGGAACCACATTTATTTCATCAATTCTTGTGTCATCTTCTTTTAAAAGGTAATCAATGCACATAATCACTGATTTTAGTATGAACTGCTTCTGAGTAATAAATTACTAAAACTGTTGTGGGCAAATAACATTATAGAACAACTGCCTAGCACCACAAAATCACTGACATTGAGCCACTCACAAGCTGTGTACATGCGGTTTAATTAGGTAACTTCTGTTGTTCTTCTTTTTACGTTGTAATATATAGTATATTGTTTCCTGTTGTATAGACAAGCACAGGCAACTCAAGCAGCAGCAGTTTCCATGTTATGATACAACATCACTTTCTTGTATGTGAAACCTCTGCATAAAAACAGTAACAGTTTTTGTGAGGCTCAGTTTGTCAAACTTCTTGCCATGACCAGTCTCAGCTATCCCGAGGGAAATTATCTGAGATGAAACAGGTCGCTGATGTGAAAGGTGAAAGGGGAGAGGAAGGGAGAGGTGGAGGCGGGAATAAATCCGGAAACGGATGTGAGGAATGTTGTTGGTCATGAATTACTGGTGCATTCAGCGAAGAATGAAAAGTGGATATTGTAACTGATGTTTATGAAATGTCTTTGGTTGGGTAGTTAAAATAGGCCAGTAGCCAAAAATATGCAGTTTAGACTGATGTAAAACAGAGACAAGCAGAGAAATCACAAGGCAAGAAAGGGAACTAGTGAATATTTGGCATTTTGTGAGACAAACTACTAAACAATTATCAAGATAATTTGACTGAGTTTGTGTTGATGAAGAAATCGATTACGCAGAGTGCTTTAGGATATCCTTACATATTTTGGATTTCAACATATTTACATACAGTAGTGCATTAAGTATGCAGTGCTGGTCTGCACTTGTATACACACACTAAACTCAGCATGGGGTAAACTTTCAGATGGGGGATGTAGGTCGAGTCAATGTCAGAGTATTGTGTCACATGGACCAGGCCGTTTATTTACTGCATCTGCACTATCAGTAGCCCATGCATCCGTGGGCCAGGCGGATGGCATGTGAATCATTTTGGGTCATTTGTAGTTTTTAAACGTTGACATTCCTTTTCTGTGGTTCATTTGACCTGGCTGAGTCACTGTGACCACTGCCTGTACTGCCTGTGCATCGAGGCTTAATTGTCTGGCTGAACATGGAAATAGATGTTTGCAAAGTCTCCCTTGTGAAATGGAGGGTGGGCGTTTCATCACCTCTTTTAGTAAGAAGGATGCCCGGCCCTCCACCACACTCTAAATCGGACACGGTCTACACTGTCCACACGTACACATTGGTGTTGGTGTTGTTATTTTATTACATAGTATGTGTGTGTGTGAAGATAATTTGTGCAACCCAGCTAAACCTGCTACCTCACCACTGCGCTGATCTTAAACGGGCCTCCAATTAAAACATCAGATGCTTATATTTAATGTCACTGCTCTCAAAGCCGCAGGCTGATTGTAGCAGTATGCCCTATAAAAACGTCTCCGCAGGCGACCACATCAGACTCCAGACAGAGAGGGACAGCCCTAAAGTTGTGTGCCATGCAGGAGTTTCACTGCTTCACACACACACGCGCGCGCGCACACACACACACACACAGGCTCTTTCCAACTCACTGACTTGCAGGAAAAAAAAAAACAAATAGGTTTTACTCAGACCTCGGCTGGTACAAGTTGATCACATACTGTGCCAGTTTGCTGCTGCAGGGAAGCCATGCACTTCCTAAACGTTTGCAGGCGTAGTAGTAGTGACTTGAACACAAAATCCAAGATTACCTGAAGGCATGTGTGTGTGTGTGTGTGTGTGTGTGTGTGTGCCAGTGGTTAACTCCAAATACCTTTTAAACTAACCCGTGGGCAAAGGAATAACTTTTCCCTTGCAAACATGGTAACCCGAGGCCGTACACGCTGGTTAGCTTCACTAAAGTTTAAAGTTACTTACAGTACACACAAAGCGTAAGCCCCGTTGACACTCTCACTGTCCCGCACCAGGAAGCTGCCGTCTCTCCCGGCCCGGGCTAGCAACTCCTCGGCCGCCGCTCGACTCAGGTCCCGGTGATACCACATCGGCGGTGCGGGCCCCAACGGAGAAACCCCACCACCAACACCACCACCGCCCCCGGCCATGGCCACAGCCCTTCAAACCGGGTTCAAGTCGAGCTGCTTTCCGAGTTCTCCGAAAAAGCTCCCAGTCCTCCTCCAGACGTGAAAAATAATCCAGAGGGAGAAAAGTTAACCGCCGAGAGGAGCGCTGGAAAAGTACCGTAAAGGTTACTCCGACGGCCGTTAGTTGGCACGAGAGCAACGACGACGGGGCTACAAGTTGTTAATTTGTGAAGTTGCGCCGTTTGCGTCTGATTCCTCAGTTCCTGAAAGGCTCACCACCCTCCTCTTTCGTTTCCCAGTCCCACGGAAACCATGGTATGTAAATCCACACTGGAGACCGGGGAGCAGCAGCGGTGACAACCCGTGTCAGCACCGCCATAGTGTCAATACAGTACACTTCCTGTTGGGGTTTTCAAAATAAAATAACTTTCTGGTAATTTTACACTGAGGCCTTTTATTCCAGGGCCGAAGTGAACCAAAGATTATTTCCTGTTATGTCTTTCTCTATGTAGCTTGAACTAGTTCTGTGGGAAGGAGGCATGGTGGGATAAAGAGATACTGTGAGAAAGAGAGAGGAAGAAGGAGAGATGGAGAGAAAGAGCAGTAAAGGAATAGCCTGCTAGAGAGGAGAGCAGCGGTGGAAAGTCACCACATGTAACTTACAGTTACGAGGTACTTTCACTTTATTCAGCTCTACACAAATGTTTTAATCCACTCAAAGAGAAATGTTATCGTTTTCCTTAGTCTGCATTTACAGGACAGCTTCAGTCAGATACATACAAAATATATGATCAACAAGTAAAACATGTATGTATTGTTACTGACTGATCCACCCTACAGTGTACAAACAATTAGCCCCACCTGCATCATTCAGTGGCGAGTTACACCTACCTGCATCTATAATAATAATCCAGCAATATGAAATGCTATAATACAACACCCTGAAATGAGCAGTTGTTCATTATGCCTTATTGTACTTCTGTTTTTGTTTCCTATAATACCTGTAGCTTCTCTGTAACTCCGTGACTGGTCTCCCATTTATATATTTTCACAAAGTGGGATAACTAGTTTTAAAATCCAAGTAGATTTTTCACCAGAGCACCTTTTGTTGTAGTGCCCACAAAACAAACTTTAAAATTCCTATATCCTGTTGGAAGCTGGCAACTTGATGTCTACTCACACCATTTAGAATGAAAAGCAGTGTGGACTAAAAGACAGCTACTCATATATATATATGTATAAAAAATTGCTCACAATGTAGCAGGGGTTGACAGTAACAAAGGACCTGAAGTCCATGTTTGCAGTTCTGGAAAGATCCATTTCATTTTAATGCTAACCACAACCAAACTTCATTGTCATCCAATTTGAGAAAGCTGGTGACGTCTGTTCAATCCCAGACAAACTTTTAAACAGACGGCTTGTAGTTGCTGTTTTTATTTTCTGGTTGGTAAAATGACTCTGAGCAATTTCTACAGCCTTTGTGCCATATCCTACAAACTTTTTATTATACAGACTCTACAACATGTCTGTGGGTTGCATCAGTGTCAGTACATTCTGTAAAGTTGAAAAAAACAAACAAACATTCAAATACTAATTTAGTATAAAAGCAAGTACTCAGGTTCTTTGAATTAAATAGCAATCTGACTGAACACCGTAATAATGTTTGACCTGGAAGATCTCTCCATAGACTCAACTCATGGAGGTGTGTAAGTCCACATCTGTAAATTACCAGTTTTTTTTATCTCCACTCTTGTATCACAGCTCTTAATTGTGACCAAAGCCTTCACTAATGCCAGAGGGCTTTCCTCTTTGAATGTTACTGACCTGCAGCCACTGTGGAGGCCAAGCTGCAGTAATTTCTCAACACAAGCTCCAATCCAGTTATGCAATTCTTTTCTTTTCCAGACCACAGATACAAACACACACAAGGTGTAACTGAAAACCTAGGGGCAAGACTAGCAAACCGCACAAAATCTCCAAACCAATTCAGAGTTCGCAGCACTTTATTCTTACTTTAGTCGTTCTTTTATTTATTCATTGTTTTTCCTCCAGCTGCCCACAAAAAGTCTGACTCCAGAAATGTGGTGCGGACCCCACACCTCCCAACCACACAAACACACACACACGGCAAGAATGAGGCAGAAAGCGAGAGAGAGAGAGAGAGAGAGAGAGAGAGAGAGAGAGAGTTGGGGCAGGGTGCTGTGTGTTGCCAATGACCTCAGAAAAGCTGAGTATTAATAGCCACAGGGACAGGAGCCATCCCAAAGCTATTTCTGGCTATGTCATCACACAGTGTATTGCCCGTGTGTGTCTATGTGTGTGTGACTTGACAAATTAAAATGTGGCTTGACAATATGTCTGCATGTGGCGATCATCAAAGCGTGTTGCAGGATGTCACATCGTAATAAAACTTCATCGTCTGCAAAATGTCTTGCAAATAACTAATTTTTCCACATTTTCCTCTTCTGCATCTTACCACTACCATTGTTATGAAACCAAAAAGCTGCAGCTAGCATGAGCTGAAGGCAAAATTGTTGGTGGGATGAACAATGAGTAAACAACTTTTGACACAATGGCCATTCCTCGGAATTTGTTATGTTGAGCCTGAGGGCGTGGCTAGATGACAGACCATGTTGTAACCTGTAATACAGTATCTTTTGTTTGTTTGTTTTAGGCCACTGTATTTAGACCACATTACTGTGACATACATGATGTCAACTGCATTATAAAAATGGATGGGATCATGACAAATGGATGGAGGGTGGTTCAAACATCTTTGCTCTTTTAAACGTTCTGGTATTTAATGCACTGTTATATGCTCATACACAAGTAAAACAACTGGGTCACTGTCCCAGTATTATGAAACCTCTGCAGTGGTACAGTTCTTATATAGGAGCTGCATGCAGACATACATTCATGCTGAGAGAAGGGACTGGAGCAACACATCTGATCTGTGTCAGAGGGTTGAGCCATATTTTTAAAAGTGACTTTCTAAATTACTAGATTAATTATCTCAGGCCATGAATGTGAAATTACAGAGTGCGCAAAAGTTGCCAAATGTACATATGAAACTTATCTTTGATCCACCAAGGACCTCTGTTGACAAATCTTGTGGACACACACACACACGCACACACACACACACACACACCAGCTGACCAATCACAAGACTTATTCAGATGTGAGAGGACACACTCACACGTGGCATTCACACACACGCATGCACGTGAGGACACACACAACACACACACATTGAGATTGTGTGACACTAAAATACACTTAAACATAGGGGGAGTGAGAAAGACATTAACACACCCTTATTCTCCCTATTTTTCCTCTTTTTCTCCCTGTTCTTTTCTTCCTCCCTCCCTCCCTCACACACACACACACACACACACACACACACACACACACCACACACACTCAGGGGACTGGAACCCCATAATTACCAAGCAGTGGAGCCCACTGCTCAGGCTCAATGTAGAGGAACACTCACCCTCAAAGCAGATCCCGGGTCAGTTTTACAGTTTCCTCACCAGTAGTTGAGGTTATAAAGGGGTTATTAAGCTGATCCACAGTCTGCACTTAAGAGCAATGTCATCCCAGAGCTGTGCAGTAATACATGTGGCATGTCCCATCATGCTTTGTGCAGAAACACTAGTTTATTTTTCTTTTATTTTCTTTATCCAAATATCATTTCCATTTTCAAAACACAAACAGCCATGCTGTCTTGATTTTGACTACCTCTGAAATATGGTGGGGAAACTGTAATCTTGTTTTTTGCATGTTGTAAACTATCACTGTTTTTATTTATTTGCACTACATGGATATTTTCCAGTGTCCATCCAGTAAATGATCACAGCTTCATGGACACATGGGGATTAATGGTTGGTTGGATAAGAGATATGGAAAAGTATGGTAGACGAATAATCTAAGGAGGAAATGGGGGGGTGGGGGGGGGACTGCAAATCACAAAGAAAACAAACCAGTTACAGCTGAAAAATGTGTGTTTAGGTGACAATGCAAACCATAGTGACAGTTTTACCATCAGTGACCAGAACCAGACAAGAAAGAAAAAAAAAGAAGAGAGCCTTTGACATCAGTTTTATTTGTTCATGTAACACCATCATGGGAAAGCACAAGGATGTCATGTTAGTGCAGCCTTAAAGAGAAAGATGCTACCCCAAGGAAAAGAAGCGTGGTCAAGGCAAAGCTTTGGTGCTGCTGTGCGTTGTTGAGGTAGTACTCAGCCACCTTCTTATTGGGGTTTGGCCCAGTGAACCAGAGCTGCATGCAGCGACCTGAAGAGCTGGAGTGGGTGGTATAAAGATAGGAGTAGGACCAAATTTGTTCACACATGGACTTGGGTGTGGGGAAAACATCGGTCCACTTTCTGCACATGCTGTCTTTAGGGCATTTGTTAGTACCTGCCACAGTGAAAGAGAGATATAGAGATAAGTTTTGAATGAGCAAACATTGTAAGAGTAACAGTTGTGACCATAAATATTCTTCCAGCAAAAATTCGATTTAAATATTTAATCTGAAATCAGTGAGGAAATGTGTGCTGGAAAATCTCTGTATGTGTTTACCATGATATTATGTGCAGATAGAGCATTTGATGGACCACATGTGCAAAGCTCTGAATCGCACAAGAAAATATGAGCAACATTGTGTGTATCCACTGGTCTGTGTGTGTGTTGTGCACTTGCCTGAGCTCCAGTCCCATCCTTTGTGCCAATTAGTTTTACAAGTGTAATCATTCTTGCAATCCTCCCACCATTGATGGCAGTCCTCCTTGCACAGGGGCACATCCAGGATACGCTCCTTACGCCAGCTCTGATCCACCTTCACACATCATTCAGCACAGTTCACCAGTAAGTGTGAGGCACATTTCACAAAATAGTTACAATGCACTGACATAAAAGGCAGCTAATCCTAACCAACCCTTATAGTCATTTCAGTATCTTATACTGCCATCTAGTGTTGGAAGTGCATACATGCAAGAAAGACAGTACACACTTTTTGTATCCACGGTCCCAAGTGTGGTGAGCACTCATAGAAGCAAGTGTCCTGGATGAAATGTTTCTTGCACTGCTGGCTCATAACACCACAGTGATTCCAGTTGAAGTTGTACAGGTAGGAGTTGTCCTCATGGGCTTCTTCAGTGGTGTTAGCCGTGCAACAGGCATTGTCGCGCCAGGGCGAACACTGGGAAAAGGAATGGCAACGAGGGGTCAGAGGTCACTCAGTGCTGCTGAAAACATTTTTTTTGTCAGGATCAGCTGAGGCAGCAAGATCAGAATTTAAAGGGACATTACAGGAAGGAACGTTTTTATTCTCTCTGTGTATTTTGTTCTATCAGTGTACATGTGCTGTATTTATCACCTGAAGGTAAAGTTGTCCCTCAGGGCCCGGCTCTACTTTGTGGTGTTTGGCATCCATACACATGTTGAGTTTGTCCAAAGACAGAGCCCCACTGGAAAGGGCAAGCAGCAAGGAAATGACAACCCACATGGCTCTGCAGGAGGGAGGCATAAAGTCATCAACAGGAAAATAAACAATGGGTGAACATATACCTAGTCTTTTTGCTTGTGCATTGTCAATTGAGAAACATCACACATATCAAGGTATAATATCTTCATTTAATCACTGTGTTTCGTTTCTCACTTCTCCTTGAGAATGCATCTGATCTTATTCTGACTCCTTTTTGTTTTCTTTGGGTTAATGTAATAGACAGAGGATGTGATGACCTTTGGGAGGATGGACTCATTTTGAATAGTTTTTGGCAACAGTGTTTTCATCCCTGTTTGCATACATCCACAGATTATGTAACACATTAATCATTACAATATATTGTGTAATTCGATTGATTAGTTATTTCCTGCAGGGGAACCTGCTGTGTATAGAGTTTTGTCAGACTGCCCTCACACCCATCCTTAAAAACAACTTTACATATTCAGTATTTTTTCCTATAATCACTACATACACACCTGCTGGGTGTCTTCGCATAAGACAACACAAACCTTAAGACCCATTATATTAAAACAAATTCTTCATAAATAGAACGTTCTGCATTGGAATAACAAGCTAAATTGCTAATGAGGGAGATGGTGACAGTAGGAAAACTTCATCTGGTGCGATGTTACCATGGTTATGATATATTGTCAGTCCCTTGTTCGACAATTAGATCACATCATTAAGTATACGATCTCAAAACTAGACAAACCATTTCCATTACAGAATCTTATAAAACATCATTGATGACAAGTAAAAGCTATTTAGAGTCAAACTCAACTTTTGATTGCAAAAAAAAAACAAAAAAACAGTGACGATATATTATAGTTATCAATCAAAGATAAGATCAGAATTTTATCACACAAGTAAAAATAACCACACCAGAACCACAACCAAACGAATCATCCAGGCCGTCTTACATCTTGTAAAGGAATCAAAACTTACACTACAAACAGAACAAATCATAAAGTCACATATTGTCTTATAGTTTACAGAACAGATTTACCTTACCTTGCTTGATTCCTGAAAAGATAATCCTGGAAATGAATGTCCCTACTAGTCACCTTTTACACACTTGTTGAGATGAAACACAATTTAGAAAAGACACATCCATACATAAACATGTGTGTGACATGAGTGTGAGTGTGAGTGTGAGTGGAAAAGAGGTTGGTCCTAAATGTGAAAACTCTCACCTAATATGTTTCAAAAGTCCAAAGTCTGCCTCACATCAAGGGAAAGAGCGAGAAAGGTGCAGAGCATGTTCATGAATGTGAGTGTGTGAGTTTTATGGGATCTTACTGTGTTGAAGGTTTGTCTTATCTCAAGGTCTAGGCTACTCTGCACACACACACACACACACACACACACATGCACAGTGAATACTTGGTGTTAAATCAGTGAGTCAGTGTGACCTTGTAATAACCAGAGTGACATGATTACAGTTAAGATAAGTTTCTGCTGGTGGTCTTGTGACTCCGCAATAAACAATCCAAGCTTGTTACATGGTTAATTTGTAAATGTGCTTGAGCGTACATCAGATTAAAAAAGCAATAATAATAATATCAATAAAACATCAACAACATTTAAAGCTGCAAAGGCTGGTGTACTGGATAACTGTTCACATAGGGTTCAGTAGTCCTACAGGACCAAGTACAGTACTTCCTGTTCGCTCTCAAGGCTGTCAGCCAAATATGGACCTGTGATTCTTCTATGTTTTGGGAAAGTTGTGATGGTTTGATTTTGGTTTCAAACTGAACCACAATACCCCCTATTACCCACTGAATGACTAAACTCAACAAAGATTAACCCAATGAACACAAGCAGAATCAGCACACCGAGAATCAAAAGCAAATTTGGGGTATTAAGAATAAACAACTCAAGTCCCTTCAAGTCCCAAGGTCCACAACACAAGAAAACACAATTCAACTCAAAACCATATTTCCAGTGTTCAACTGTTTTTTTGTTTGTTTGTTTGTTTTTTCTTTTTTTCAGTTCATCATTTGGGTGATTCTCTGAATTCAGTGCACTTCATCTGATTTTAACCTCTGAGAAAATAGATTTTCCCAATGAAATTCTAAACATTATTGGGAATGTGTTTTTCAGTTCAGTTAGTCATCTGATATCCAAAAATAATCAACAGGAAATAACATTAAGAAAAAAAAAAAATCATTTTTATTTCAGAAAGTTCACATAATCTACAACTGAATTAATTTAAGAACTGTCCAACTTTCAGCCCTGTGACAGTGTCTTTTGTTACAGGGTTGAAGATTTTAGCTAAAAGTTGCTATTAGCCAAAGCATGTAGCAACACATGATATTACACATGAAATTATAATATTTTATTATAATATTTTTCAACACTATTGTTGTTTTTTTCTTATAGAGTTGTTAACTGTCATTTATTTATGTAACAGAGTTGAAAGGTTGAGTTTGACGATGTCAATCTGACAATAAAAACAATGAAATATGGGGAAGAACATATGCTAACTTTACAGTATGCTATTCAAAGTGATGTCCCGAGGCTTCAAAGCACGTGTTGAATAATCCATATATATATATATATATATATTTTTTTTTTTTTTTTTAAGTATATTTCGGGTTTTTTTGCCTTTAATTGGTGGTATTGTCGAGAGAGACAGGAAATGGGGAGACAGAGAGAGGGGGAATGACATGCAGCAAAGGGCCACCCAAGACGGAATTTGATCTGGGGCCGGATGCAGCGTGGAATGTAGCTTCTGCATATTGGGGACATGTGCTCCACCCACTCAGCTAAACAGCTCCCCATCCAGGAAGTATTTTGCTTACTCTCTACTGGTTCAGGAAGTGGTTCGCGATTTGGCACACTATTCGAAATAGGGACAGTGAAACATGGAGGTCCCCAGCATCTTGTGGTTTTTCTGCATTCATCGAATGAATAAAAGTGATTCCACAAGTTCAACAAGCACATTCACTGCCCCACAAACTTCACACAAGCATATTCATTGTCCCCCTCACCCCCATTCCCACTTTCCCTTATGACTCTTTATGAACACAAATCGCCTATTTATACCAGTAATCAGTCCAAAAAGTATATAGACCACTAATATCATTGTGATAATTTTTTCCTGTTCAATTCTTTTTGGCCAGTAGGTGGCCTAGTAGAGCAACTGAAGCCTCAAGAAGCTTTGCCCTTGAGTGAACCAGTTTGATGAAAAGCTTCAGTGCTTTAAAGATTTTTTTGTTTTTGTTAAAGTAGTCAGAAAAAATGTTTTAATTGCATATATATATTGCTACATATATGTGTAGTGTGTGTGTGTGTGTGTGTGTGTGTGTGTGTGTGTGTATTTTTTGTTTGTTTGAAATTAAATGTGTGTTATAATCCATAGACACATGGATCTATCAATTTATGGCTTTTAAATGCACTGTATGGGTTGCTTTATTTGAAAATCCTGGAGGTAAACCTGGGGAATGTAAAGTGCATCGAATTCAGAGAATCACAAGGCAAAAACTCAGTTCATAGAAAAAACAAACAAAAACAAACAAAAGCAATACTGAACCCAGAGAAGAGGGGGAAAAGCACCTAACGCAGATGGTTTTTGATCCGGGAATGACGAGGGGATGAATGTCGTCTATTCACCTCCCAGAATATGTCATACCCTTAAATTACTTGATTGAAATGTTTATCGGTATTTATTCAAAATTTCACTATTAGGCTAAGATCGCCTTCCCGCTATCCTCCCTAAACACGGAACCTTTGTGAAATGGCACAGGAGCAGAGGACTCCTGGATAGTGAACACCAGCAACTTCCGGTAAAATTTGTTTTTGAATTTCTACGAAGCTGCAGCGAGAGACTGTCAGGTACTTAGACAGTCTGTAATTGGAAATAGGACATTATACTACGATATGTAACCGAGAGTATTGACCGAGGTCATTTTACATTTCAAAGTTTGTTTGTCGTAAAGCGGGGAGACTTTAATTTCTGTGTTAACGATGTGTTTTGTTACCTTCCATGTTTAATATCATTTTATCGGATAGTAACCTCACAGATAGCCCACGTTGGATACATCTCTTCAGTTAGGACCCAGTTTGACGCTCAGTATTTGGGCTAAGCAAGGATAAATACCACCTGCCGACTGACTGTGTGTCTGCGTGTGTGTTGTCTCGTTGTCCATCTGTGACAGACATGTCCACGCTGTTCCCGTCTCTCTTCCCGCGAATAACCGAGTCCCTGTGGTTCAACTTGGACCGACCCTGTGTGGACGAGACCGAGTTGCACCAGCAGGAACAGCAGCACCAAACCTGGGTAAACAACTCTTCTTAAGCTAACTAACAAGCGTTTATACCGTGTCACTTACTGATGTGTTTATATGACATTCAGATTTTTCCACACAAACATTGTAAAAGTTTTATAACGAGGGTATTGTGACCATATGTGGGAAGGTGGAAAATTTAACTGAGGCACTGCCATTAGATTTCCCTGATATCTTTGTTGACTTTGTACAACTATTAACCATTTTTATTGACCAGATACTGACATGTTCCTCCTCTGGCTTTTTATCAGTGAGGCTCTAAAGTTGTGTTTATTTTTCTTACTGTAGTTGCAGAGCATTGCAGAGAAGGACAACAACCTGATGCCCATTGGGAAACCTATATTTGAGGTACTACATTTTTTTAATCCTCACATGTTATACAGTAATTGCTACAGTGCTCATCCCCAGATCTCAACAGATGTGTTGTGGCACAAACGAGTAAAAGTTGGGGCTTGCTGCATTTCATGTTGGCAACAGTTTGGTGCACCAGATGTGTTATGTGCTGAAAAAACTTGTCCCTACTCCATAAACCTGTTTAGAGGCATTTTTAAATGAGCAGTTTTGTTTTGACTGTGTTTCTTCATCTGTTTATGATATCTTCATGTACTCCACACAGGCAGGGTATGAAGAGGAGGACGAGGAGGATGACGAGGATGAGGAAGACAGTGAGGAAGACTCTGAAGATGAAGAGGACATGCAGGACATGGATGAGATGAATGATTACAATGAGTCACCTGATGATGGCGAGATCAATGAGGTGCTTGGAGAAGATCTTTCCTAATTAACAAGATTTTTAAATATGGGGGCACTGTATAGCTCAGCGGGTTGAGCAGGTGCCCCATATGCAGAGGCTACAGTCCACGCTGCAGCCAGTCCCGGTTCGAATCCTGAATCTGGTGGCCCTTTGCAGTGTGTGGTTCCCTCTCTCTGCCTCCCCATTTCTTGTCTCTCTCAACTGTCCTATCAATTAAAGGCAAAAAAATGTTAAATATCTAAAATTCACTGAAACAGCTATTAAACATACTATGTTGTTTTCTGTTTTGTGTCCACAAACAGTGGAAATTACAATCTTTAATCTGGCTCTGTTTCTGTCTCTCAGGTGGACATGGAGGGAGCAGACCAAGACCAAGACCAGTGGATGATTTAAGACAAAAGACAGTTTTAGTTTTCTTCAAGTTGTCTGCCACAGGATATCTGCTCCCCACTCAAGATTTGACTGCTGCCTCTTCAGTCTGTGACAGATATATTTTATTATTTGTTGCAAATGTGTATGATCAACTTGGGTCTTGTACCACAATATCCCTCAGATAAAGGTTGGGTAGTATATTCTGTCAAGCTTCAGTCAGCAGAGGATTACATGGGGAGTGTTGCAGTAGCACACTGTTGTTAAGGTGTGTGAAAATAACGCTTGGATCTTTGGTCAAACACCTGCACAGGTGTCATATTTTTTGGGGGTAAATCAGTAGAACAGCTTGATATATGTTATCATTCAATCCACTCACAGCATTTCCACACATCTTCAGTGCTGTAAAATACAATATAAGGTCCTACTGTTTTGCAACCACAGGGGCAAACTCCCACGCAGCAGTGCCACTGGTTGGTATCATCATCGTGATCTCACCCCTTCAAACTTTAACCTCGTCATATCTCCAGTCATTTGCCACTTCTCAAAAGTCCTAGCTGAACGAGCACAAACTCCAGCTAAGTCAGCGAAATTATTTTTAAGACTTCAGTACACACTGTTTCACAGCTGTGTATATTGTCTCTCATTACATAGGTCATACCCTCAGTAGTGATTTAAGAATTAAGCTTTAAGAATAAGCTTGAATAGTAAAGTGGTCATTCACAGTGATGTATTTAGATTTTCATTATGGACACATATACATAATGAAAGTGTCTCATGTTTGTGCTGACCGAGGCTCTGCTTATTTGTACTGAAAAGAAAAGAGGCCTTGACCGTTTCTATGAAATTAAATTATTTTAATGAACCCCTGTTTTGTTTATTGTGTGTCTGTTTTCTACATTTTGGTTTTTATTAATAAAAACACACATGTAGCCTGTTAGCGAAGTTCAAGGAGATAAAAATTACATAATTAAAGTCCAGCACTAATAAAGAGCAATCTAAATTTAGTGTTGGTAAAACTTAACTTAGTTGTTTATTCGGCTGATTATTATGGTGCCGATGTCCACAATGCACTTGATGTAATTCAACATTTGAGCTCGTATTAAAAATGTTGTCATAAATTTCATATATTAACAAACCAGAAATTTGCATAATGAATTATGAATTTGTTCTTGTGGTCATTTTTTTTTAAATCAGATAGCTGAGAGAAGATGGTGACAAGTGACAAAACCCCCACAGGAATAAAAAGGTGGATCTGGTTTCCAAAAACATACTGCACTTATTATTAAATGTGAATTTGTATTAAACGTGTATTAAATGTTTTACTGATATGTGTCCTTTCCCCAGTAGAGGATGCTGGAAGTCAGGTCTTTAGAGAGATGATGTGCAGTTGCTTGTGTTGCATGAGAAATTAGATGCTTGAGTTTTCAGATGAGGAGGGTTTTGTTTAGGACGGATATTCACTGTTTTATCACATCAGTCTTCTGAATAGTTTTAATGAGCTAAAAAAAAAGAAGAAGAATCCAGTCATCCCTCTCTTTAAATGTGTATTTGTGTAGTACTACTGTATGTGGTTTCCCAGTCTGCATGATCTACTTGATTCCCAGGTACACCAGTTCAGCCATCCCATCTCTGATGCCCTTGCTGTATTCCAGTGTGGCACGGTGGACCTTCCACTCATACAGGCCACTCTTGCGAATGTGTCTAAGGAACTTTGGGGCCCCAGGAAACAGCACGTTGTCAGCCAAGATCATGGATCCTTTCCCCAGCAGACCAGAGCCCTCCAGCATCTGTGACAAGCACAGAGACAGTGAAACGTAATCAGGTAACAGAGGTACGGATCATAACTGTCATGTTGTTATTTAGTACCATTTCAATTCCAAAATACACTGATGGTATTTCTTCAGTTACAGATTTCTGCATGACATGTGGTCACTTCTGTCAGACTGGACAATAAACTATGAGACAGGATTTTCATTCATATGTAATTCTTCCTACCTGCAGATCAGGGCAGTAGGATTTCTTCCAGTGGTCCATGAAGACAAAATCAAGTCTTTCCAAACCATAGTCAGAACGCAGGCGAGGGATCACTTCATCAGATGGATTCACGATTAGCTCCACCTTGAGAGCACACGACACAAAGGTCTCAGTGTTATAGCTAAAAGGAGATCGCTGGATATACAGTGATGTCAGAGATAGATCACATCTTTCTGATCTCTCACAGTGTCATCATCAAACCCTGCGAGGCGGATGATTTTCTCAGCGATGGCTGCGTTCCTCTGGTCCATCTCAATGCTGTAGAGCCTGGCACCTAGAGGCAAAGAGCGGGCGATCCTCACAGTACTGTACCCACAGTGGGCACCCAGCTCCAACACTGTCAAAGGGCTCTGCTCCATCAGCAGGCGGTCCAGGATCTTCCCTGTAGACAGAGAAGTCAAACACACAAAAACAAACACATATGCACAGGGTGATGCATCATTTGGGCTTTAAGTCATGTTGTGTTCATTATCGTCATACCCTTTTTAGGCCCAATGTTGCTGATGAACTCCATCTTGCTGCACCAGATGTCAAAGGCGTCCAGGATGCTGTCAGGGTCACCAGGGGTGGCATGAGTGAGAACATACTGGTAGGCACGCTCCTCTCGAGTCAGGCCGGTCACACAGTCCTTCCATATCCTGACCAGGACCGCCCGATAGAACAGTGTAAAGTAGTGACGGTACCTGATGATCAGTGTCAGTAGGAGGGGGACAAAGGCCAGAGCGATAGCCGGAGATACCATCCTGTTTCACTCAAAGAGAAACATGCACACACAAAAATTCAGCAGTTTCATTCAACTTTTACCAAAATGTTGTATAAACAGTGGCAAGCTGTGGCACAGAACTGCAGTTTCTGTCTCTTAAGGAACTTATTTTTTGTCAGCTGTCACAAGAATCAGAGATTAGGAGCATCTTCAGTCTTCACATAAACTAATTTTCAAAACATTTTTCTCAACATGAACTCCATAATATCTTCATATTAAAAATAGATTGACAAATAAAAAACAAGGCTCTCTCTTTTGCCACCTTTAGTGTTTTGTCTTATGAATCAAATGAGAGGACTGAAGTTGTCACAGTGTTTGTACTGGTAATGACATGGGAACAGGTTGTAAGATTCATTTTAGTCATCTCACAGGATCATCACAGATAATCAAAGTTTATCAGTGTCCGAGGAAACAAACTCATTGTTCCTCTCACATCAAGCCTCTTCTGAAAATATGTTAAGAGGCTTATAACCTTAATAAGTAGAGGAAAATAACAATCACCCACAAAACAACACCCACTATCATCATAAATCATAAAATGTTAGATGAAACACACTGAGACAAATATTTTCCAAGCTTTGAACAATGCAAGATGAGATCCACACGCAAACAAGTGACATTGCTTTGGTCCAGTGGTGGACATGAGAGAAAGTGGCGTCACTCTAGATGTTTCTACTGCTGTGGGTAACACAAGACTCCACAGGTGTACACTGCCCTGCACATAACAGATGTTACAACATATCTGCATCAACATTAACAGTAAGTCTCTCTTACTGCCTCCATGATAAACAAACAGACAAACTCACCTGTTTTCAGAGAGGCCTGGTGGAAGCAGAGGTGCTGCGCCGAAGATGGCAAAGATGAAAGTGGTACTTCAACTGTGCAGACAGGGTGGTGTGACAAGGTGTCTGTGTGTGTCTGTGTGTGAGAAGGTAAGAGACCCGAGGATATAAATAATTTATACATTACGTGCATGACAGTATACGTCCTGTAGTTGTTTCCAGTTAACAGCTGTTGAAGCTGGTGTCAATGTTTCCTGTCAAACATCAGTTTTTGTAGATTTAGCTAAAACTCATATTTGAGCTCTTCTCCAGATATTCTGAACAGACCGACACTAAAATGGAGCAGAGACAGTGAGACAGGGAGAGGCAGCGTGAAACAGACATTTGATATATCAAGTTAACATCAACAGGTGTGTGTCTGTGTGGTTGCATGGAGTCCAATTTCTTTTACCGAGTCATGATGGAAAGATCAAGGAAAACTACAAACACACACACAAAAAAATATGGAATATTATCTAATACAACACATTATAAATGTCTTTTTAAACAATCTTATTTAAATGAATAAAAATCAACCAGCTATTTAAAACCTACATTTGAAACATGATGGTTAAAACAAAATGCAAAAAAAAAAAAAAAAGAAAAAGAAAAAAAGAGACTAAACCCAAATCTAAATGATTTATTGTTCAGATCATATCACATTTCTCATCCTGTCTTTCTTTTTCAGTGCGTCTCTTCTTACACGACTTGAAATTACAGCATCTTAACATGTGATAACCGCCCTCTTGTCTTTTCACTTGTTTAACTACTGATGCTTGAGCTGCAGTGAAACATAATTATAAACCAGAAGTCAAAGAAAAACAGACACATTATATTATATTTGTGTATAAAATCGATGTGAATGCAGGACAGGTCAGAAAATATTTTATCATTGCAGGACTAACAACAATTGTGCTGCTTGATTTCAAATACATATCAATAGAAAACTTGATGAGATGATCGTGGTCTTTTACCAAAGACATTTTGTCTTGCCTATATACATAAATGTACACAAAGATACAAATAAAAATAAAATCCTCAAATATTGCCAGAGCTGGAATCATCCTCATCATGTATGTTACAACTTTTGTCACAATTGCTTATGATTGACGCCTCAGTGAGACCAACAACGCCTCTTCTCCATTCTAGGTCTATGAAAAATTAAGTCCATTTTCAGTGCCAAAAAAATAAAAAAAAAAGACATATACAAAAAACAGAGAAAAGAGTAACAGAGTTCTGTCCATGAGGCAGGATTAAGGGAGATTTATGTCTCCATGTCTACAGCTCTGGACAGGACTGTTTGAGAAGAACCCTGATGAACTTCTTCAGCTCTTTGTCTCCTTTGGTCCACCTCACCACCCTGGTCAGCACCAGTCTTCCCTCTTCAGCCCGAGCCAGAGCCAGGTACCATCCACTGGGAGCCCTGTTTCCCTCCTTCCCCGCTTTAGCTTGTCCTTTAGTCATCTGTCCCTCCTCCAGCCTCCTGTCTTTATTTGCGTCTTCAATGTCTAACCCAGGACAAGTACAGGTGCCTCCTTCGTGCAGCCACAAAGCACTGTGGGCCATTGCGCCTCCGACCCCCTCTGCCCTCTCTGCACCTCCCCCTGCCCACCTCAGGATACGGCTTCGGGCCACTGGCACCAGCTGACGGTCCCCTCCCACAGTCGACACACTGCCCAGACGCATCTTAAATGCTGCGACAGAGACAATAAGAACATGAGGCAACAGGCGTCGTTTCAGACACATTGTAAAACGAACCTCTGATTTCTTCTGTGGCCTTTGTGAGAATCAAGTTTTTTTTTAATTGCTGTAATACTCATGAAAAGGTGATTTACAATTCAGATTTTTCTTTTTTTTTTAGATTTTTCTACATCAGATTGTTCTCACCATATGGACTGTCGCAGAAGTTTTCCTGGATGTCGATCTCTCCTTCAGCAGCCAGACTGCAGGCATCACAAATTACACTGCCTGGGGGATGGAAAAGAGAGGTCATTAGATAATTGTGAGTGTCTGTAGTGGAGATGCAACAAAAAAAATCACAAGGCTGGGTTAGGACTGCTGCTTTTCACATAATGGCACCTTAGAGTCAGACCATATTCATGATTTGTACTAAGCCTTGATTGGCTACTTCTAAGACTAACACTGACTGTTCCTTATAAACAGAAAGAAGCACTGACAGCAACACGATCATGACAACATAGCATTTCATTTATTTCATTTTCATTAGCGTCATTTATAAGCTCATTGTATGTTTTAATGTAAAATCACACATCCAGAGTAACTGAATGTCAGATATCAGAATACTCAGATAAACTACAACTAGGCCTTAAAGCCTAGCTCAAAACTGCACAGTATAGTAAATGTAGTCAATTTGAAATGTAGTAGGCCTAAGCTATACAGTAGTCTACTTAGGTGTAGCTGACAGTATGTTCCCTGTATGCATGACCTGACCCAGCTATGAGTTAAAATTAAGTTGCAACTGTAACTAATTTATCAGTCAAATCTCAATCAATGGTTCCTCAGGTATTCATCAGCAATTTTCATAATTTATCGATTATTTACGTCAATATTTAATGTGAAAATCGAAGTTTCTCAGGTGTTACTTTTGTAACTCCTACGCAGCAGATCCGCTCTTAAGAAAATATTCGGCATGGTAATCAAAGTTAAAAGTAATCGGCCAATTACTACTGAGTTTTTAAAGCATAAAACCGACTGGACCCAGACACATCCATCCTCCGACCTTTCAGCGCCTCCTCGTGCTTCACTTCCTCCGCCGTCCGCCCCTCCTGCTCCCCGGTTGCCGGGATACAGAGCTCGGTCCCGCGAGGGAACCGGCTGCAGTTAAACATCTCCGGCCAGGGGAACCCGAAGGCGCTCATCACGGGCACGCAGCCATCCCGCACGGCCTCACACAGGCTCCTGCAGGGGCTGACCGGTCCGCTGAGCTCCGGCAGACACACCGGGGCGAACAGCGAGCACAGGAACTTCTTGGTGTCCCGGTGGCAGAGCTTGGAGATGAGGGGCAGCCATGCCGCCGACTGCTGCTGGGCCTCTTTCAACGAGTCATGGCCGAGCAAGTTTGGGATCCGCATCTCTCTGTAGCCGATGCCGTGGCACAGAGACAGTGTACTCGGGATGGGTTTACACACCGAGCGGGACGACGAACTGAAGCCGAGCGTCGGCGGCCCGAGCTGTGTAGGAGCCCCGGGGTCAGAGGCCCCGGAAGCTCCGAACAGCACAACAACGCCGAGCAGGAAGACAGACATCGTGGGTGTCCCGGTGAGCACACGGTGAAGTCTGCAGAGCTGCAGCACCTCTGCCTGGACTTGACCGGCTTGTAGGTGTAAACAAAGAGGTGTGGAGGAAACGGGGGGTAAATGAGAGGGCAGGCGCCTCCCAGTCACCGTCCCACCCCATCAGACTGGAGCCTGCCTGTCAGCGGGGGCAGGTCAGACTCCTGTTTGTTTCTTTGGTTGGTTATTCGTGTTGTTGACTGAAAACTTTGTGGTTAAGTGAACACAGTGATACAAGGATGGTGCAGTCAAGTACAGACATAACCAGCATTTTTACTTCGCATGAACATTGACCACAATCTAGTTTATCTTCTTACTTTCTTTACATTTCTGGTAAATGTTGTCATAAGTCATTGTTTTCCATCTTAAACATCAATTGGATTTTTGTTGATTATCTTTGTCCAGTCTTGACAACAACTGAAGTTTCATAATGAGTTTAAATGGTGAAAAAGAGGAATCCTTCATTCAATAGATTGTACAACAGCCTATACAGTTTGCTTGTGTTTATAAGAAATTAATATGGTGACTTTGAAGTAAATATGATTTTTTTTTTTTTAATGTGTGTTGCATTAGTGATTGGTACTGGAAATGTACTGACTGAAGCCGTGTGTGTGGCAGTCTTTCATCATACTCAGCCAGAGGGTGTTACAGACTCTTATTTCTTTCCAGGTAGACTGCCACATGTACATTGACAAGCCTCATCCTGCTGCCTCCTCCTCCTCCTGCTGCTGCTGTCTATCAGGGTTGTCATCTGACTCACCTTGGCCTTGGACAGATGTTCCGAAGCAAGACTTGTGGAGGGGAAACAATACAAGTGCTTTAAGAAACACAGAAGAAGATACTACTGGGCAGCCAGACAGGTTTAAAGGAGCCAAAGCTGACAGTCACAGGTGTGCTATGTGTGTGTGTGTGTGTTTTTTTAAATCTTCTCTCCTCACCGGCCTCATGTTCCAGTGTCGCCTCCAGCATTAATCAACATATTTAGCCGACAAGCCCAATAGAGAAAGCCCTTATTGTCTGCTGGCTGACCCACACACCTACAGTTCAGTTGAATTGTTGAATTATTAAACAGTGGAGTAAAATCAGTCACAAAAGCGTATGTGTAACAGCTTGCTGATCGGTGAGGAAAACCAAAAAATTAAAGTGGTTTGGTGTTTGTTTAAGGTTTACTACAAAAGACTAGAATACATGTTGGTGCATGATGATGATAAACAGTGGAGGGATACAGATTTTAAAAAATAACTAAATAAATAAATAACAACATTTCTCACCAAAATGTTCCTTCTTGTTGTCCTTATCTGAATAATAACATTATATGTAATCTCTAAATTATGATTATTATTCAAATGAGGATAATATATTTGCTCTCTGCCCTGGATCATAAAATACACCACCAATTTCTCTACATTGTATGGACTCAGACTGCCCCAAAAAGACAGGTACCTGTGCTGTCATTGAACATTTGATTGCTCTGTAGAATATTAATTGTTGAACTGAAATAAAAATAATCATTATTAAATTTCCACTTTCACTGCCTGCACATTTATATTAGAGCACATTCATTTAAAGGCACTTGCACAGCATATTAGTTCACAACAACTTACAATGTTGTTGGCATCACAACATCTGAATGGCATAACACAAATACTACACAATCAGACGTCAAACCAGTGGCTTGTGCTTTGAAGCAGAGTTTAGAGTGGTCTAACTCAATTTGAATTAACTATTTATTTATCTAAACCATGGATAAACTCGAGGTTGAAATTCACCTCGTCACGTGAGGAAGGCCTGGGCCGCCTCTCAAGTACCGGAAGTGGTCGTTATGTTGTTGCACCACAGCTGCTGTCATGTGATAGCTCGACTGAGGAGCTGCTGTTGACAGTGGCTTCCTACCTTTGGAAGAAGCTAAAACATACCCACGCAGGCAAAGAAAAGTTTCATCTTTGTCGGAGAGGATAAAAGGGAGAAAAAAACACGGCTCCATTTCTGACGGAGGACAGGGAAGCTGGGGTTGTGTAGCTTCGACCCTCGGACGCTGCCATGGGTTGCTGTTACAGCAGCGAGAACGAGACCACAGAGCAGGTAGCCGTTAGCCGCTAGGTGGCTAAAACAGACCCGATAAATACAGGGTGGATTATTAACAAACACTATATGTAATGTCATTTTACTCACATGGGTTATTTCATAGATAAAAGGCATTTGGGAGCCGCGTCGAGGTTATCCAGTGGTCACAGTTTTGTTGGTTGTGGTGGCTAAAGTTTCGATACCTAACAAGTAGCGATTAGCTAACTAGCCTAAGCCTACGGGTAAGGCCTGGTCAAAAGCAACCCGTGAAGTTGGCACTGAGATGAAAAATGGTCATAGATAAGAAGAGCTATACGGATCTGCATGCTTTAAGTAAAACTGTCAGTTTCTACAGACACTTTTACGTCCAGCACGGCCCGGTGATGTGTGGCTAAGTTGGTTTAAATCTTCCCTGTGACCTGTAAAATAGTGAGTTACCTTAAAATTGCTAGGTTCTCAGTCGTGACATTGAGATGCACAATACTTTGAGATGTGACCGATATTGTAGGTACCGTGTTTTTGTTGTGTTTTGTGTCACAAGACTCCTTAGCTATTTTTAGTTTGCGGAAACAACTCCGTTTCGTCCTCATGCGGAATATTTTCCTCATGCAGTTAATCTTACATCTAACAGCTAAACAGTACACTGGAGATTATATTTAAAGCTCATGTCTGTCTTATAGGCATATATTGCATATCAGTGTGAAAATGTATATATTTTTGATTTTTATTAATCATAACACAACAGTATTGTGTTTGTTTAGGACCAAAGTCAACCAGTGTAGTATTAGCTGTTACTGTGTGATTAAAGTTAGAGAAGGTGTACAGGTGACTGTGGATGTTCGTTTTCAATTAGATTTCTTGTTGTGGGCAGTTGAGCACACAGGGGTAGGAAAAATGCTCAGGTAGCCATGATGCAATTAAATGCCATCCTTGAAAAGTTGATAATCTACACTTCTCTCACAACATCTAATTATGTTGTAACATTATCCTTTTATGTGCAAATTGTTGTCAACTGTGCTGTGAGCTGAAAACTTGCTCATCATTCACTTACACTCTGATTGACCTTCTCAAGGATCCTGATGAACGTAAGCCGCTGATCCCCCACCCGAACCCTGTCAGCAAACCTCCAAATGGGACCGACTGGATCACTACCAGCGTCCCATCAGCAAGGACTGATGAACAGGCCCTCCTTACATCCATCCTCCACAAGACCGCACAGTAAGATGCTCCTTCATGCAACCAGAGACAAGCCATACTCTTGATGTGTTTTTAGTCCATCATTTGGTTGTTTAATAATTTTACAATGATTTCTTCACTGCCAGGAACATCATTGATGTCTCAGCAGCTGACTCTGTCATGATGGAGCAGCATGAATACATGGACAAAGCTCGGCAATACAGGTATGTGGGTGAACATTTATGTAATGATGGAAGGCTGATGCTCTTCTGCAGTTTTTGGTTTTGTTTTCTGTGTGTGAGTTTGGGAAGAGTCTCTCTGGAGGTGAGGTTGCTGTTAATGAGATGAAAGCCAAATCATGATTTCAAATTAGTCAGAGCCGTACGATGTTAACATTATTAGTTTCCAAGATGTTGATGTTACGCTATAAGAAGCTGCTTTTAGGCGTAGTGTTTTGTGGTTGTATGATCCACATCAATGCAGTGGCTGAAGGAGTTGGTGAGGGTCAAATAACATACACATATCCACTCAGGTGTTACATTAAACCTCATATCCAGTGACACCTAGTGGAAAGACTTCACAAACTGTGTTTTAAATGTGAACTCTAAATTAGAGGAACAGCTCCAGTAAACCTAAAGAGTCTATTTTTAAATTTCAGTACAAAGCTGGCTGTGTTGAGTAACAGTCTGCCCCAGAAGAAAGCCCTGGCTCTCCCCTCCCTCACCAGCCAGCCCCACCAAGTGCTTGCGAGTGACCTGGTGCCATACTCAGATGTTCAGCAGGTAACCATGATATGTTGGCATATTTTTCCAGCACTGGTGTTGTTTGTTTTCATGTGCAGTTTCGTTGTTGGATACATTTATCATCAGAGTGATACTCTTTTGGAAACAGTATACTCCATGTTTAACTGTATGGTATTTCCAGTGTGTGGGGGGTGCAAGGAAATGTTTGGCTTAAAATAGATCTTAAAGATATCTCATGCTTTGCTGCTGTTGGCCATTTTGCCTCCCTGATACTCTGCTGGCCTGTTGTCGGACTAGTCTTGTTTCTTAGTAACACTGGGAATTTAAGTATTTGCACACTAATCTTAATGGTACTTTTCTTCCTTTGCAGGTGTCCAAGATAGCAGCTTATGCTTACAGTGCAATCTCTCAAATTAAAGTGGATGCTAAAGAAGAACTGGTGGTCCAGTTTGCCATTCCCTGATTCTACGACTCTGGCCTGCATATTGTTCCTCCCATCCCGCGCTCTCTGTGTCACTCCTGCATCCTCACCCTCCAGCCCACCCTTTATTAAAGCATCTTGGTCCTTGTGCTTCTTAGCTATGCCTCCAACTGCTACAAAGACAGAGACAATGTAGGTTTGCACCCTATGGCTGTCCACTAGTGTGCATAATTATGGATCGGTGACAAATTGTCATGATGGAAAGTAGTTTCCTGTAGATGGGCCACCGGGGTATGATCTCATATTTACAACAACCAGGCCTTCTCTGTATGTGTGGGTCAGAGGCTTTGTCAGAGCCAGCTGTGGGATAATCATTGTTCATTCTTCTCAGTGATCTCTCTGATATTCTTAAATGGTTGTCTTTGTGTTTTATTTTGCTAGTTTCCCCAGACTGTTATCCGGAGGCATGGAAGAATGTACAGTATATTCACCTTGGGCAGAGCAGTAGGATTTTTGGCACAAGGCATTGGCTATTGTTGTATTTATTTACATACGTACAATCTCTACTGGAACAAGAGAAAATATTCATCTCTGACACAGAATAATGGAAATTGTCACTGTACCTTAGGTGCAAGTTCAGTGGTTGACACTTCAGTTCAGTGGTTGAATGGTTTAACCATTTACCAGGAGAAAAAAAAAAAAAAGAAACAGAACTTGCAACGTGGCTTTAAGTTTGCACTTCATGTATCTTCAACTGTTCTGATACAGCCCCTTCTCCAGTGTTTCTCTTTGCACATTAAGAAATATGTAAAGATTAGAACGATAAAAAATGAAGAATATATTTTCTGTCAAGGTAAACTTGTCATTATAATTTAAAAGGTTGTAGTTATGTATGTCGGGGTATCAAACATCCTACAGTAACCTGGTGTCACTCAACATCAATCAGCAAAGTAACCTGACCTGAGTAAATTTCACAGATGTTTTTAGCTGTAACAATGTTAAAAACTAACTGAAGCAGGTTGGTTTATTTGTCGCCCAGGGTGTGATCTGTTATTCTGGTTGAGTGAACTTGTCCATGGTTGGTGTCCTATGCTGGGTGAGGATGCAAACACAAGCTGGGTGGGTGCTGAGGGGTATACTAATGTCACAGGGGGAGGGGGACAGGGATGGCTGGAGCTTTCTTGGGGCACGAGTTCTCAAGTTTACAGACAGTAATTTGTCCTCTGCAATTTTCTAGCACTAAAATAATGAGCTGGCCAACTCTTCTAATCCCAGACCTTCAATAGCAGTGGAGACATACAGAGATGAAGGGGGTGGGTGTGTAGAGGGTGCAGGGACAGATATCGTGTATTCATGCCTTCTCTTTGTACAGAATTTTCTGATTGAACATAAAACAGATGATGGATTGTATGAAGTTCTTTTTTTGTAGAGAGTTCATTGGCCAGGATCGGCTAAAGTCTTGTGGTGATAACAAATGTTTTTACGAAACACGAACACTTTTAAGGCCTGCAAAGCTTTTCGCTGCAGATTGTAATATGATTGAGTTGTTCATATTAATCAGAAACTAACCATTGTAGCAGTGTGGGGGGACTCGGGTGGGGGGGTGGGAGGAGGGGTGATAACAATCTACAGTATGTACCACAGCAGATAAAATGATCCGAAACTTTTTTTTTTTTTTTTGTGATTATTTATTTGTGTTTTAAATGTATATTTGCTCTTCACTGGAGAGCACTCAACTATGCGTGGGCAGTGAGCATGGTGAGCTGCTCTTAAGTCTCTAAAGGGATGATCTGCAAGGCTGTGATTATTTCAACCACGCAATTAATTTGAGCTTTTTTGCAAGGGGTTCTCGGCATTTTTTTTCTCCGGTTTTGTTTGTTATTCAAATGTGTAATACTACCTGAAATATGTTTGTAATATCTTAGGCTAGTACCAAAAAGTTTTAAGATTTTGGTTTTTGTTTTGTTTGTTTTTCTTTTTTTGGTTTAATTAATTCATTAAAGACTTTCAACATAATAAAAACTGTGTCTTATTAAATAGTAAGGAGCATACACACTCTTACATTTGGGGGATAATTGGTGCAGTTATTCACTGACAATAAAAACTGGATCTCAACAGCCAAATGTTAGATTAACTTGAGTGATGTTGTTCACATGCTAGCTGCTAAGGATAAAAGCAAAATGTTTCACAATTTACACCCGTGTCTAAATATTAAAGAAGCGACATACAACTATAGTTTGTCAAGAGTTGATATCTCAGAATCGCACACAGTTCACCATCACTGTTTTGTATAGTTATAGCCATGATTTCTGTGTAGAGTATCTAATATTAAATTATTTGTATCAGTGGATAAAAGCATTAGCATCAGTGCTGATAAGACCAAAAACATAAAGGCAAACATGGTATATATTCACTATTACAGGTCAACTGAGTGAACCTGTGATTGTAACACTATGAGATGAGTCAGCAGTCACCGGAGAGTGTCTTTGCTGCTTCTGCTGCGGGTGTAACTGCGATGCCAGATCTTTGCCATGACGCGCTCCTGCCTCGTCACAGCACTGAAGTCCATTGTCTTTAACTGAGGCAGAGCAGAAATCACACGATTCCTTCAGACAGAAAGACACACATTTATACATGTGCACTTTGTGTTTTATTTACATTTAAAATGTCTTCAGAGAAATATACATGATCTCTTATCTATGTATAGCGCCACTTACTGTATAGTGATCCCCTATCTCTATTTAAGTTGTGCTACACATAATTTAGAAGCTGACATATAATTCAATTAAAACATTGTTCTACAGTTCAGTTCAGTTCAGTTCAACAGAAGCAGCAGCTCCTCTTACTCTGTGTGTGCGTGCGTGTTTGTGAGCAGTGTTGCTATGCAGACTAGGCTGTGTAATATGAGCATTCATCTGCACCTGTTACAATGTTATGCACCTACAAGCTTGCAAAGCATGTCTCACATATGCACACACACTCTCAATATAATTCTAGTCTTCTTGTGCATGAGTAGTCTCTCACTCGACAACTCTGAATTGTATGACAGTAAGAGGTTTCTTTGTCGATATTATGTGCTCAATCATATGTGACATGAGATGTATAGGGTGAATTTTTTTAAAGGATGTCTCCACACCTGTAAGCTTTGTTGGTTTCAATGACATTTCCATGTAGAGTGATGGTGTGTAGATGTGGCAGCACTCCCAGTCTGTCCACCTCTGACAGAATAAAAATTCTGTTGCCATGAAGATACAACACACGCAGCTCACGCAGCTCACACAAAACCTGGATATACACAAATGAACATATTCACCCATATTGCAGGCATTTAATTGAACAAGACCCACCCCTGCACTAATAATAACAAGGGTGAGTGATGCCAACAAACAGATTTCTTTTTACAGCATCCATATTATTGCTGTCACATAGAAAGAAAACTCACAAGGTCTATATGTGTGATTTGGTTGAATGAAAGGTCCAGCCAGGCAAGCTTTAATGGCTCAGCCAGGAAGTCACTGACAGTCTTCTGGATGTCATAAAGGTCAATGATGTTGTTGTTATTGAGACGCAGTGAGTGGCTTTGGTATTTCATCTCTGAACTTTCTTCAGAGGCCGCAGGCCACAGTTGGGTTCCTCTGTCCATGCATCTGAGACCAAATATAGCGAAACTTAAATTACAGCAATACGAGACATTCATTGTATGGTAATATTGTCGATATACCCACTTAGAAAAAATAATACAGCCTAACAAACTTATCAAAAATATATTGATAAACTGAAAATGTCTTTATGAAGTAATGAAGTGCCTTTGCTGCAGCACATTGTAATGTGGGCAGCCATTTACAGCTGCAGTTGTGTTAAAATGATGTGTGAAGCACTAAAAAGATAAAACACTTAAAGGTAGGTGACAGAGTGTACTACCTGCCAAACTGCTGATGTGTTTAAAAGACAAATCCACAGGAGCTCCATACATATCCACACCTGTAAAAGATTCACTCACCTGTGGAAGGATGATAACTTACAAGTGAGTGAACTGACTGGTATATGTCATAAAACGCCATATTATAGCGTAAAAAAAACAAACCACCAACTACTCATTGTATTCGCTGCCGGCCTAGTTTGAACAAATACGTTATTATTGGTGTATAATAAATAAAATGCACTTACCCACAATCTTAAGCAATTACTAGCTACGCTATACCAGCTACTTATCCTTGGTTATTTGGATAGCCTAGTGTGAAATTAGCTACAGTTACCTGTTCAAGGACAACACAACACGTCGTCAAGGAAACGGACAGGTACGTTGTGGGATTTGTAGTTGGACTGCCATGGAATGAATTGATTTTTGTTTTTCCTTTTTTTCCTTCACATTATGAGTCTTTGGGAAAAATACATTTCATTGATAAACACAGGTAAACAGTTGGTAACTAGTTGGTTGCTTTTCATTTTTTCAAGCCAGAGTAATACCTAACAATTTTACTAAGGCGGATTTTACCAGCCGGAACTTGACTAATGAAACACACAAACATCAGAACAAAACAAATAAAAATCATGTAACATTGAAAGAGTATGAGGAGCGGCTTTAGAGACTGCCTGGGTGTGGAAAACCTGCACACTGTTCAGATGACGCAAGGCGTTTAAACCAATCCGTGCCGCCTCTTTTCTGAAGCGTCGATACGTGAGACGCGATTGGTTGGTTCAATCTCCAACAGCCCTGTTTGAATATTGTGCGGCGTCTCAGGACTGTTTGATTCACAGCTGTGGGGGCAAGTGGACGTAGTTGCTGGACCTTTTTCCTGATCATTTCAGAGAAGATATATTGGAATAAACAAACTGAAAAGTGGCCAGCGTCGTTGTCTTTTAAGGTGAGTCACTATACATGGAAAGGAGCTGTGTTAACGGCAACGGCCGCCGCTAAATCCGTCTGTGCGCATTTGCTAGCTTAGCAGCGCTGACTACACAAGCTTGTATAGATGTAGTATATTTTCTCTTCCAGGTTGAAATCCCTTTGAGATAAAGGGTCGGCCGAGATGGCGATTAACTTAGGTGTTAAAGCTCTTCTCTCCTGGGTAAGTTGTTTATAACATTAGCTATTAGCTATGTAGTGTAAATTCACTAACTCCAGCATGGCAAATTAACGTTAAACAATTGCAGCTCTCTTGAACTGACTCTTGAAACTCTATTTATAGGTCAACAGCATAAAACTGTCTGACCGAGAACTGACTGTCGCTGATTTACAAGACGGGACGATATTGCTGAGAGTGGTTTATACACTGTAAGTTGGAGAAGTGTGTTGAGATGTTTGGTCTGTGTAAACAAGGGGAGGGTCACTGACCAATAGTCAGCGTTGCATTTCATTTTAAACTCGACTCCTCCAGTGAGTGGGTTCTTGATAGTGAACCTCCCCGTGTATTCATATTTTGCTTTTATGTCATCTCAGGAAAAAGGAGACAAACCCCTGTTTCAGTCATTCCCTTGAGGGCCGGTTCAAACTTATTTCAGACTTTGTGGAAAGTAAGTTTTCTAAACACTTGTTTTGAGACTGTAAATTGTGTATGACCATTTGAAGCATTTTAGAGTACCATATGTTTTCTTCCCTCCAGCTTCTTGTAATTATTGCTAAGAAAGGATCTTCCAGACCTGTCAACGTGTTTACTCCATGTAGATCTTAATCTTTTCAGCTGAACGTTATTATCACAGCATTTAAGTTTGGTGAATTTTCTTGAAATATCTGTGTAGTAGATCAGAGCACCTTTTTTAATTGCTAGATTTAAGATGCAGTTTTAGGTGACATTCTCTGGTTGAAAATTCAAACTTTATTTGCACCTTTCACAACACCTCCTTTCACTGTTGGGTGTGGTCTCACTTGTGTCCTCTTGCACCTGAAACTGTGCCAGACAGTGATATCAGGGTATACAAAACACACCCTGGGGACCATTGTTTTGCTTAAGTCACTCTTACAGTCTTGTAGGATTTTCAACATCACTGTCCTTTGAGAATGAACTTATCTCTCTCTGTTTTGTTTATTAGGGGACTGCAGATTTAGTGCAGCCAAGGGCACTTCATTATCCTGGGACAACATAAGAGATGGCATCAACCTAACTGTAGAAATTGCAAAGGTACATGACAAAGAAGAAATAAATACTTTTAAAAGAAATTAAGAACATTTACCAATTCTGACTCATGATTTGTGATATCTCCAGGTGCTCTTGTTACTTGTATACCATGACATGATGAATGACCGCTGCACTCTCACTAAGTTGGAATGTGATGCAGAAGTAAGCAGAAAGATGTTTTTCTTTGTCTTGTTAGTAAATGAGATGTATCACATTTAATATCTCGTGTTCCGCTTTACTGCCATTTGATTATGTGCCAGTGTAAATGTATTCCTCCTCTTGTCTCTTAGCGTGAGATAGCATTTCTAACCGGTTCCTTTGTGATGGAGAGTGAGGGCTGTGTTTATCTTGCCGATGGACTTGAAGCCCATTTGGCGAGGAAAAGTAAGTCACAAATTTAAATCTTTAGTTTTTTGGGCATGTCATATTCAGTGAAACTGGTGTCATACAGTGCTGCTGAAAAACATACATATACTGGTCTGAGTTTAACTTGCATGTTCTAAAATTACTCAAAAACCTTTCTCTTTCACTCAAGATTTGCCAGTCTCCCGTGAAATATTTGCACGATCACCAACCACCTCCACCTCCAGTGTGCCGACAATCTCCTCACTGTCAGATGAAGACTCACCTGTCTTTCATCGCACACAGAAAATCACATTTGTGGACATGCAAACTGTGGCTTCCTCCTCAGTCAGGTATCTTTATCATAATTCATAAAACATGATTATCATTTCATGATAAATATTAATCCAGTTTCATGTTAATACATTTTCTTGAAAATATGTTTTGTCAACATGTGCAAACTAACATTATTTTTCTTAATAGATAATAATGCACAAATATCTGTATTGAAGTTTTATGCAGCTAGATATTTTCAGTTTAACTGGCTAATAGAAGAAAGCTTTTTGTGTTTTTCCATGGGATCCATGGGATGTTGGCATGTTAATAATAAATCTTTACTTTGTGTATTCTGCCTTTCATTCCCACAGCAAATCTCCTCTGCAGGATATTATGAACACTCCTAAATTCCAGATGAGGAAAATGCAGCGGCAGATGATCAAAGAGAGAGACTACAGAGATGCATTGGAGAGGGAGCTGATCAGCAAGACTGCAATTCTTGCACAGAACGGTACCATTTCGAAGTCTTTTATGTGATTTAAAAGTTTGATGAAATCCCTTGACATTAAATGTCACAAACTTTGGGTGTCCTGTCAAAGTTCTGCTGTATATAACTAAATCTGCTCTGCATAATAATGCCTTTTCATTTCTGTTTGTGTTTGCAAATTTATTTTCTTCAGAGTGTCACATTAACCAGTTACAGTATCGCCTGGATAAGCTGAAAGAAGACCAAGGTGAAAGGGAACAGGTTACCAGGGAACAAGTCCATGATCTTGAGACCAAAAATGACACGTAAGTGTGCACTACAGAGCTCAGTCAATTTATAAAATATAGATTTTTTTTTTTAGCTGTAGTAAGCCCTTTTTGATAATGTTGTGCTAACAACACTTCCTGTAGATAATCATTAGCAGTAAATCTTCTATTTTGTATGCAGAAGAAAATATTTAATGCATACATTATACACATGCTAAGATCTAAGATCTCAGTGGGAAAGTGAAGAAACTGCTTTGCTTTTTTATTTGTCTTAGGTTACAAACACATCTTAGTGATATTTTAAAGCAAAATAAAGACCTGAAGAGCACCTCCTCACTTATGGAACGTAAAGTGGATGAGCTGACAGAAGAAAATGGTGTGCTGTCCTCTCAGGTAATGACACAAGCAATTTTTTTTGTTGTTAAAGAATCATTAACTTATATCAACGTGAACAAACACATCTTGAGGGTGGTATGTGAATAGGCTGGTGGTGTCACGTCTTTTCCTTTTTCTTTTCAGATGAGAGCAGTCTGTTCACAGCTGGCCATCTTTGAGGCAGAAGTTGGTAGGCTGAGAGAAACCCAAACTTCAGCTCAGGAGGAGTGGACAAGCAAAACAAGCCACCTACAGTCTGAGCTTAACCAAGCTAATGCTCAAAAGGTACCATAGGGTCCTATCAATAGATACTGTGTAGTTACTTACTTTTAAGTGTTTCTAAATGATTCCAACAAGGAATCATATCATGATACATCATATTGCTTTGTATAGATAGAACCCAGTTTCTCCTTTCAATTTTAACCCATATAATCCAAACTGATGTCAACCTGATATATTCCTTGTTTCTCAGGAGCTCCTGACTGAACAAATTCAGATCCTCCAGGGAAAAATATCCTGTTTGGAGGAGGAAATAAGCAGGGCTACTAAGGAAGAAGTAGGGGAGAATATGGGGCCTATAATGGAGGTAAAGTACAAACTTCTATGAAAAGCTAACAATATCATTGTAGTATCCAGCTGACTACAGAAATGCTTGATTTTAAAATATAGTCTGCATTTTCCTTATATTGATAGAATGTATTTTTGAACTTGATAGTTACTAACTCCTTATCTTAAATGCCAGAGGCTGTTGGAGACTGAGATCAACGGTTTGAAGAATGAACTGGAAAGCACAATTTTTTCTCTGAAAAATGCAGAGTTGGATATTCAGGCCAAAACTCATCAGCTAGCAGAGTACCAACAAGAAATTACTCAACAGAGAGAGCTCCTGGACCAACAGAAATCCCAAGCAGAGGAAATGATTCAAGCCAAGGATGAGATGTTGGACAAGATGCAAAAGGACATCACGGAGCAGCGAGCAATCCTTCAACAAGAGATCCAGGATCTCAAACTTAAACTTCAGCAAGCTGAACAGCAGAAAGCTGAACAGATGATCAGGCTACAAGAGCATGTTGCCGCCTGTGAACAAGAAATTGAAAAACTAAAAGAAACTAAGAAAGAGAAGGAAGACCTTCTTCAAGAGACGGAAGAAAAGGTGACAGATCTTGAGGCAAGGCTATCTGCTGCCAATTCTCTCCTGGCTGAAAAAGACCAACAAATTAAAGGTCTCAAAGAAGAAACAGAAGTTCTTACAGATGAAACCAAGAAAATTAAAGATGAAATTCAAGCCAAAGAGGAAATGCTTGCCAAATTACTTGTGGAGAAGTCTAATGAGCAAGAAATTCTTCACAGTAAAATTCAGACTTTCACTGTCCAAGTGGAAGACCTTAAATCGTCTCTCAAACAGGCTGAGCAAGAAATTCAACTTAAGCAAGACTTACTGGCTAGAACCCAACAAGAGAATGTCCAACAAAAGGAAATTCTCCAACAGCAGGTTGCAACCCGTGAAGAGGAAATTCAGAAGCTTACTGCAGAGATAGTGGTCAAAAATGAGCACCTTGATATGCTAAAGAATGACAGCTCTCGACAGGCTGAAATGCTTGAGCAAGAGATCACAGGTCTAAAAGGCCAAGTAGAAAGTCTGAATGATTCTCTCAAAAAGGCTGAGGAACAAGTTCACACCCAGTTAGTTGTGCTTAACAAACAGGAGCAGGAGAGTGCCCATCAGAAGGAGCTTCTGGAGCAACAGCTATCTGCTTCTGAAGACAGGGTTAGGAGCATGAGGGAGGAGATCGAAGCTAAAGAGGAACAGATGAATGTGTTGAAAAATCATAGTTCAGAGCAGTCAGAACTACTCCATCAAGAGATCTGTGATTTAAAGAGACAAATTGAGCTTCTTAGCTCCTCACTAAAGTCTGCGGAGGACAATTTGAACTCACAGGAAAGTCAGTTTGCTGAACAGCAAGTACAGAACACTGAGCATATGAGGGCACTACAGGCACAGTTAGTAGCATCTGAAGATGAAGTGAAGAGGCTAAATGCAGAGATTCATGCCAAGGAGGAACGATTGGTTCAGCTAAAGACTGACACATCTACAAACTCCGAATTGCTACAGCAGGAGATTGAGCGTCTGAATAAACAAATGCAAAGCATGAGCAATTCTCTTGAAGTCTCCAAAGAACAGCTTCAGGCCAAAGAAGATTTGATTTCCAAGCAGGAGCAGGAAAGCTCTTTGGAGATTGAGGCACTTAAACAGCACAGTGCAGTCCTTGAAAAGGGGTTGAATCAGCTGAGGGAGGATATCCAAACTAAAGAAAATGAGTTGGACATGCTAAAGATTGAAAAGCACAAGGAGTCAGAGCTGCTGCAAAATGAAATCCAGACTCTAAAAGATCATGTGGAAGGTTTGAGTGAATCACTGAAGACTGCAACAGAGCAGGTTCAGACTAAAGAAAATCTGCTGATTCAAAAGGAATTGGAGATTTCTCAGCAAAAGGATGCGCTTCAAAACATGCTCACAACATCTGAGCAGGAGAAAATAGGGCTAAGGGAGGAGATCCAGGCTAAAGAAGACAAGTTGGACATGCTAAAGACTGAGAAACTCAAGGAGTCAGAGCTGCTGCAAAATGAAATCCAGACCCTAAAACATCATGTGGAACGTTTGAGTGAATCACTGAAGACTGCAACAGAGCAAGTTCAGGCTAAAGAAAATCTGCTGATTCAAAAGGAATTGCAGATTTCTCAGGAAAAGGATGCACTTCAAAACATGCTCACAACATCTGAGGAGGAGATAAGAGAGCTTAGGGAGGAGATCCAGGCTAAAGAGGAACAACTAGTCACACTAAAGAAAGAGGGCTCCTTACATTCTGAGAAGCAACAGCAAGAGATCACTTGTCTAAAAAAGCAATGTGATGATATGGTTGACTCCCTCACAAAATCTGAGGAGAAGGTTCAGACACAACTTGTTGTGCTCAGCAAGCAGGAGCAGGAGATTTCTCACGAGAAAGAGCTTCTGCAGCAACAGCTGTCTCATTCTGAGGAACTGGTCAGGAGCATGAGGGAGGAGATCCAAGCTAAAGAGGAACAGCTGACACAACTGAGGACTGACAGCTCAAAGCAGTCAGATTTGCTAAACCAGGAGCTCCAGTGTTTGAAGGAACAGGTAGAGACTCTTGCGTCCTCACTGAGAAGGGCTGAAGAAGATATGCAGTCCAAAGATGATGTGTTGGCTCAACGTCAAGAAGAGATTCACAAACTAAAGGATGCACAGAGCGACAAAGAAGGCTTCCTCTTCAAGGCTGAGGAGAAACTTCAGATTTTCCAGACTGAGTTGTCTGCCCTCAACACACTCATTGCTGATAAAGAGCAAAATCTCAACACTCTCAAAGAGGAGGTTATTGCCCAGGCTGACTTGATGCAAAAGGCAAAAGAAGAAGCTGAAGCTAATGAGAAAATTGTAGCTGAGACGAGGGAGGAGAGCTTCAAACAGAGGGGTGCTCTTCAGCTGGAGATCCAGGATCTTAAAGTGGAAGTGAATGACATTTCTCAGAAACTTGTGGCCAAGGAACAGATATTACTTGAAACTCAACAGGAGTTCACTGAGCAGACAGACCTTCTCAGGCAGCAGCTTGGTGCAGTAAATGCAGAGCTAAACCAACACAAAGAGAGACAAGCTGCAGAGCTCAAACTGAAAGTGGATGTACAGGAGCTGCAGGTTGTCACTCTCAGGGAAAAAGAGGTTCTTGTTCAGGAAAAAGAAGTACTTGTGGCCAAGATACACCAGGTGGAAAAAGATCACAAATCCCTCCAGAAACAGCTTGATGCTGTAATCTTTGAGAAGGAGAGACTTGTTCATGCCAAGCAGGCCATAGAGAGGGAGAACATAGCCTCCCGTAAACTGGAATCTCTTCTACAGCAAGAAGTAGAAATACTGAAAATGGAGAAAGAGAAACTCTTGAAAGAGAATGAAAAAGTGGAAGAATTTGAACTTCTGAAGAGGGACCTGCAGGAACAGCTCACAACTAAATCAGAGGCTGCAGAACACTACAAGGGGCAGGTTAGTACCAACACAAAACACACAGCAATGCAGATTTACAGGCATCTCTGTACATTTAATTGTTTAAAATTCAAAAGCACATAGCCCTTTTCTTTGACTCTTACATAAGTTTTGTTTCTGCTGTCAGATTAGTTGTCTGGATGGAAGCACTGATATTAAAGTACTTTAATTTTAAGTTTTTATTGTTGCAATGCCACAGTTGGAGAAAGCAGTGAGTCATTACAACAACAAGAAGGAGCTTCTCCAGGAAAGCCAACAGGTGGTGGCTGAACTCAAGCATTCCCTAGAGGTTAAGGAAAGTGAAGTAAAAGCCATTACCATGGAGAACAAGCTACTTCAACGGGATTTGGAGAAGTCCCAGACGAATGAGAAAAAACTCTCTGACACAGTGGCCAGTTTGAAGGCACAGGTTGGTAATGTATGAACTATGAGTGAATGTGAACACTAGCATGAGCAGACATTCTAGTTCAACATTCATTTCAAGCACTTTGGACGTTTCTAACATATTTAACCCGTATTTCTCTCACTACATTTGTCCACCTTCAGCTGGCCACCGCTGACCATATGTTGCGGGCACAGAATAAAATTCATAGCAATGGAGGTAGTGCAACAGACTTGTGTCACTTTGATGTTCCCAACACACGCTCAAGTATTCAGACAAGGGTGAAGAGAACTATGAGCTCTGATAGCCTGGACCAGAGCTCTCTGGAGGACTCTCTGAACAGCACAAGGTAATGGTTCTCCCAGATATGTAGAATTTATGTTGGGTTGGATTTGTTCTATGGAAGTAAATCATCTCTGATAATTTCTATGTCCTTCTTGATGTTACAGCAGTGTGCTGCGTTTTTTGAAATACATAAATGAAATTGTCTTGACTTTGTTTCCGCTACAAAGAGTGCCTATTGTTCTCAAGACTTCTCTCGTAGCTGGCTTTTTACCTTGCCCTTTTTTCTTGCACCATCCATGTAAATGTAGAAATAAAATTGTGAAAAAGGCGATAAAATCTTCAGAGGCGTAGTGGGCATCTGTTGGCGATTATAACCTTGCACAATTTGTTTTTGTTTTTACCTTTTGCAGGAAACTTTTAGCACCAGATGAATCAAGCACACCACTTGTTCGCAGTTCAGAGCGCTTGGCAGCCAAGCGTCGGGGACTACAGGCGGAGTCATTGGAAACACTGTACTTCACACCTATAAACTCCAGACACATTAACAGGTATGTCACAGATGTTACAACTGTGTCCTTCTGTAATTGCTAAAACCATCTGTATCTGAAATTATTTTGTCAATTTTAGAAACTTTGGCTGTTTTTCTTTGAATTTTAGGATTTTAGGCAAGACACAGGCTCAATATCAGTCCTATCAGTTCTTATGTTTAAAAAAATATACCGTTGTATGTTGAAGTTCCCTGTCATCAAATTTAGTGTGATCTTATTCCTTCCTTCATACTCTATAAATTAATTGTATTCTTTTTCATCACCCAGGACCAGTACAGACAATAATATGGAACTAGATTCAGCCCGAAAAAATCCAAGTTCATCTGTCAAACGGCGCAGGACTACGCAGGTTATAAACATCACCATGACCAAGGTGGCGGAAACTCACCTGTGCACTGCATGTTTAGCATGTTCACAGTATTGCACACACACTGCTAAAGATGGTGAAGAAACACTGTACATATTGATAGTCATGGTGGTTTCTAACTTTTTCTGAAATGTAGTGTCATGCAAATAATTTTGGAAATCTTTTTGCATTTTGATGGGTCAGCTTTACATGTTTTTTTTGCTCTGTAGCTTTTTCATGAGTTTTAAAAGTACTTATCTTTGACTAAGACATTGTATTTAGCATTTTAAAATGATGTTTTTTTAGTGCACTGAGTGTAAAAATGCAAACAAATGTTTCCAATTGTCCTTTCAAAACATCCCATACTCTCACTGCAGCATCATTGTATCCATATGTGATTGCATTAACTGTGATCTACAGAAAACCCCAGGGGGCAATGACGCTGATGAGACTTTCTACAGTCTGGTCTCAGCTCGCTCCCAACCAAACCTCTCCAGTGCACGACCGGTGTCGATGGAGCTGTCAGACACACCCGCCAGAACTGGTGCTGATCAACTCTCTGGTCTTCCAGGGTTCAGACGGAGCACAATCCATTCACAGAGTAAGTACATACTTGACTGACTTGCAGGAGGTTGTGTGCTAAGGTGAGAAAATGAGAGGTCATATTTCAAACATAACATTTCCTCACAGTTGCTTTCAGCCAGCTCAGATTAGTTATTGATTAGTTTGATTGGTTTTACTGTCATTCTAGTCAAGAACAGAGATTTTTCAAAGCTATGTATGTAACTTTTTTTTTCCTGCATTGGATGTCTTCAGCCACTAGCACATTCTGTGTGGGAGCAGAGAATGAGCCAGAGGGTGGACCTGAAGATTGGATGAGGATTGCTGAGCTCCAGGCCAGGAACAAGGCCTGCCTTCCTCATCTAAAGAGCAGCTACCCAATAGAGTTTGAGGTGAGAGGGGCAATTAGACAGACAGTGAAAAATTCAAGCATAGAGATACTCATTTGCTACTATGCATCTTGTGATACTGACTAAAATCTGTTACTTGAATTAGCAGCTGACTTTTTGACAAGGCCTAGTATCAGTGAAACCACTAGTTTGAACATGCTTTGCTTGGTAGCTTTGAACATTAGTGTTAGATTGTATTTTGTTGCCTTTCATTCTTTTCCCAGTTGTTTTATGGAATCACTTCCTATCTGTTCCTCTAGACCGGCAATGGCGGTGGGTTCATTTTCACAGACGAAGAACTCCGCACAGGTGACCCATCTGACACAATCCGTCGGGCGTCTATGATGCCTGGCCAGCTGCAAGATTCCCTCTTCTCCCACCGGCACTCTCTCATGATGGGACAGCCAGGTGTTGCAGCCAGTACTCGTTCTCGTCTGTCCCTGATGCCCGGCCAGCTGCCATCAAGAACAGCCAGCTCCTCTCAGCTGAGAAGTCCGAAAGGCACAAAACGGTCTTCATCTACATTGTCTATACTTCAAACTTCACCTGAGGTTGGTTTTATTAAGCGTTACATGTATGTATTGTTATGTCTTCTGTTACATAATCTTGAAAGGTGTTTTTGTTCTCTTTCTTCTCTTAATTTGAAGTACTAGGTACTGTAGTATACGTCTATCTCCGCTCTAAAAAACATAAATATAAATAAATAAATAAATTACTCTTAAGTCTAAAAAGCCTTTTAAAGGCTTTTTAAATCTCTCTCCTACTCTGAGTGTATTTGGATCCTCACACTGAAGAGCACCAGAGGTAGAGACAAAGAGACTAACTTACAAACAACTGATACCCATGCAGCACTTTCACTTCGTGGTGCTCTGTTTGTCTCTTTCCCACATTTTCACAGAAAAAGGTGAAGGCCAGCTGCTTCCCTCGGCCCCTCACCCCTAAAAACAAGAATGTGTACAGTGGACCTTCCAACTCACAGCTCCAGTCTGCTCTCAATCCAGTGAGTGTTATGTATGCACACGTAGTGTGACAGTCATTCATGTCACTGTGTAACATAATTGTGCGTGTTTTTTCATGCAATAATGTCACTTGTGTTATTCTCTCAGGCTGAGCGGAGGCAGTCCGAGATGTTCTGTATTGAGAATACCCCTAAAAGCAACAACTACCTGAAGAAAGGGCTGAATAAACTGCGCAGCTCCACCAGAAAATCTCCAGGAAAAAGTTTAAAGTCACCTGCTCAGACCACTGCACGCAAGTACCAAGAAAACATACCTACAGGAAATCCTCAGGCTAAAGTGGGACGAGTAAGCAGAGCTACAAAAGCACAGAAGTCTCCACAACCCACCAGCAGGTCTGCAAAGTCACCTGGACTGACTGCCAGTGCTCGCAAGGTAAACACACAGACACAAATCCATTCAGGTTTTTACAGGTAGTAATCATTTTAATTTACCATGTGGAGCCTTCAGATTGAACTGTATTTATACAAAAGACAAACTGACATTTAATTACACCTGTTCCCTGGTATTGACATTGTAACAGTCAGTGCTTTAATCACACTTGTGAAGGAAAATTTTTAAAAAACCAAAGAAATAAATTATTTTTTTAAGAAAGGTGAAATTATCAACTTTTGTTGACACTTTGGTAGCGGCTTAAAGGTTCTGTTGTGGTGGACTCCATTACATTGCTTTGGATATGAGTTAAATGTATTTGAAACTCAACACCACTGACTACAGACTCAAAAATGAGAAGAATTGACAAAACTGAATCCTGTACACTAAATGAGTCCTGCTGCATTGGATTGGATTGTACAAGTGTCTCTAATAAACTGGAAATTTTATTTGTCAGAGTTAAAGCATTAGTCTGGAATATGTGTTCAGTCAGTGCATGTCAGTAACTGCTAAATTTGAACACTGTTTTCAGAAGGCTGTGTCTGTTATGGAAGAAAAACCTTCCTGGAAGTCATAAAAGGTCAAATGTCACTTTTAATTTAGTTTATGGGGATTCTGATGTAATGGTGGTGTTTATTAAGTGCTGGGTGACTGTTCTGGTATTATGGCATAGTAACTCACAGTGTTTTTCTTTTTATGTATCAATATAAGGGAAGAGGTGTCCACACTAACACTAACACTGATACTGACAACACACTCTTTCAGCCAGAAACATCAAAGTTATATTGCATTTAAATGGGTATCTCTGACTTTTGATTTGATGATGTTTTTCCTTTTTAAATCCCACAGATGATGATGAGGAAGATGAAGGTGTGAGGACAATTCTTCTTGGTTATACTTCTTTAATTTTTGTTCTGTCCTTCAAGACTGTTTTTAATCTTTAAATCTTCTTCGATTTTATTTCTGTATTATATTTACACGTTTCTTAATAAAACAATTTTATGATACACTGTGGAAGGGTATGCTTGTTGAGTCCTTACCAATCCTCTGAGTCTGAGGATGGTGCAGGTAACCTTGGAAGAGAGATTCGCCTCTTGTTTGAGGCAGGATGCTTTTGCTACCACACATCTTTCAGAGCATCAAAATATGATATTTTCATCTGTTCACGACATCAACTGCCAGAGACATTAGTATTTTAAAGTGAGGAAGCTCATTCTCAATAATTTGGTTTTGGTCCTAAATTATGGATCAACAAATGAATTCACTATTTCATTCAATAGCTACAAGCGTCAGCATTAGCTTATGTTATTATGGCCAATAATGCCCCCCACTCCCACTCGGCCCATACAAACTCTGGCACAGAAACTTTTCTTGCTTTAAGCCCTAATTATGATATATTGTTCTAGTTCAGTTATTGAGCTTAAAGATAATCAGTGCATTTATAACGTAGCAAGTCATGGCATTTTAAAAATGTATAAAGATTTAAATTTAAATCTTTATACAGTTTGTCTGTGAATGTTCTCATTCGCCCAGGTCATTGTTATCTCTCTCTCAAATTAAATCGAAGGCAACTGGACTTGTATTTGTCTGTGGAAGACGTTTCGCCTTCATCAGTTCTTATGTATTGGTCTCTCTAATCCGCACTAGTCTGACCAAGAAGGTGGAGTAGGTATTTAACCTCTTGTGGGTGGGTCCACCAAAGTACCTGTGAAAGTACTGGTTTCACCTGACCATTGTTGTGGTCTCATGTGGACGACAGTCGTTAGGGTCAGGTGACCCTGTTGTTATCCCGTGTGAACGACAGTCGTTAGGGTCAGGTGAGCCCCTGGTGGATGACGATCGTTGAGAGTCGTCGTCGTTTATACAGTTTGTACGCAAAAACATGTACACTATTTTGACCAAAGCTATTCTCCTATATTGTTTTCCAATTTGTATGAAAAAAACAAAAGCAAACAAACAAAATAAAAAAAAAACGTAAGACTATTGTCCATTTTTTTTTACGTGAATGTGAAGATTATATTTGAACTTTGAACTTTGAGCTACACTGCAGTGAAATATTGTTTCTCCACTATTTTTGACTTTAAGAATTCAGACTGGACATGTTTCAGTTGTACAAAAGTCTTGTCGACAAATGCACAGTGTTCACTTCATACACATAAAACTAATGTAATGACATTCACGTCAGGATAAAACACTTTGTTACGTTATTCGTGTCAACTGATTGCTGGTGTTATCAACACGGTAAGAGTACGCTTTTATTCTGAAGGGTGTGAACCGGAAGTCCAACAGTTTCCGACAGAAACCACGCGCTCTCGAAACCGAAAGTTCAGGCCCATCAAACATGGCGCAGTAAGCTGGGAAGTAGACCACCGGCAAACTGACCGTATAGTTCGTCGTTCGTGTTTTGAAGAGACATTTTTCTGTGAAACAGAATCATTTTCGCCGTGTCTTTGCCACTCTGTTAGCTTAAGTATTACCAGTAACATTGTATTAGCATGACGACATAACAGCGACGGCGGGTTTGCTAAGGCGATGTCACTGCGGCGGAGTTTGTCAGTGGGTGAAAAAGTTACTTCGCTAATAAAAATTTAGTGGCGTGGAAGTGATTTAACTGCTGTGGCGTGTGAGTCTGTTAGGACTTGAGACATGGATCCAGACACTGAAGTAGAAAGGTATGTGTTGGGAGACAGCTGATTTCTGCCATCTTTACTATCTGTCGCCTCGCCTTTGACTCTCTCTTTTTTTAAATTATGTATTATTTTGTCTGTCAACTGTCTTAGTAGCTTCTGAATGTAACTTGTTGTGTTACTTATCGGTTTCTAAGTACTTGGTAGGTAGTTATAATTAATCAGAAGCACTTTTTGTGAATCCTTCAATGTCTTGTAACTTTCTACTTCCACATTTATTTTACGTCATATTACGCATGTTGTAAATTAACATGTTTGAATGCACATTCAAGCTTACATTATTATACTTACGTAGCATTGTCAGTTATGCACTGAAATATTTACACTCATTTATGACACCTCTCCTTGAAGAAGAAAAAATACTAGTTTAACATTTCCCCTGTTATTAAACTACCTGATCAGTATTCACCTGCTTTTTTTGTTTTTGGTTCCCTCAGCATCTTACAGCTGAAGGCAAAGATGAGGAGGCCACCCTCTAGCTATGGTTCAATGAAAAGTGACAGTGAAGTGGATGAGGAAGAGGAGGGGTATGAGGAGGAGCAAGAGAAAAGGGGAGAAGAGGTGAAGATGGGAAATGAAGAAAAACCCGCTGCATTACCTGAATTCCTCGCTCCTGAAGCAACAGGGTAAAGTGTCTTTGTTTTATATTTGAGTGTTGTCCTTATGTGTGTTTGTCTTGGCCATTTAAACTCGAATTGCGTGAGAGTCATATTACAACTAGCATAGATAGTTTCACTGTTTGACTTAATCTGTACCCTGTCCCTGCACCTGGGCTGGTGTATTATTTCACGAAATCCCTGCACGGAAGTTTATTTCTTACGATTCATGACCCTTCCTTCTCTGTAAATTTTATTGTACTTCAGCAGGGTACCTTTCATAAGTCTTAAAAGTTGTAAACATAATACTAATTGCTCTTTTCCATAATCAAAGTCTACTTTTTCTCAACAGTAACATTTAATCACTGATCTTTACATGCCTGATCTAATAATGCATTTTTCATGATCTTGTGGAGTTGCATAGCCTGTAGATGTATGAGTGTAATGAGCACGACGGTCTGCCAATGAAAACGTGAAGTCAGTTCATAGTCAAGAAATTCACGGTTAATTTTGATTTCCCTTTCACATCAAGACAGCATCATGACCGGTGCCTTTTAACTGCACACGGTACCAAGAGTAGGATGGACTTGTAAATGCCTATATTCTCTTAGGTTGTTACAGTAAAAACTAATTCCTGTCATTGTTTTCTGTGGAAGACAAATTTGGTTCTTAACACCAAACTTCTGAGTGCATAGAGGATTATTAATTGACTCTGAATTGACTAATATGAGGTTAAAGTGCTCTTACAATACGTATCCCCCATGTTCACTTTTTCCAGGATGCAGTTTATTCGCTCCGAATCTCCAGAGACCCTCTACACTATGACCACGCAGCAGCAACCGCAGGAAGCTGCTGTCATTGACACCAGGTAGAGGACACACGCTCAAACATGCACACATTGTAGATCTGAAAAAAATGTGTAGTAAAAGAATAGTTACTACTCTTTCTTGTTTATTAGAAAATTTAATCACTGATCACGCAACTAAACACAACTCTGATTTCACAGCATCTATGAAAGCTGTAAGTGTAAATAAACATCCAGTGTTCTGCTCTGTGTTACAATTGTTTTTTTAATGTAATATATATTTCTTGAATTTGCATAAATCTCTCCATTGCCTCATAATTTGACATTTACCAGAAATAAAACAGGGTAATACGTGTAATGTGTGACAAAAAGTCTGTTCAGAAAAACCACCAGACAATACTTTGCCATGTGTGTTTTACTTCAAATTCTCAATTTTAGGGTTTGAATGGGTTTTTTTTAATTGATGAATAGCATTTACATTGATAAACATTTTAAATATGCAGTATATGGTTTATTCATGTATACAATTCTGAGAAAACATATACTTGTGATTTTTGTTTGAACTTCTATCAAATGCGATAAAACATAATTGTGATCAGAGGACAATGTTCTGCAGTTTCTGACCCTGGCCTTTCCATTGTCTCTCAGGTCTTCTGATCTGGAGGATTTAGACGAAGACCTCGAGGAAGATATGGATGAGGTTTTGATTACAAATTCCCCAGAACCACCTGAGCCTGTTGAACTGGATGATGCAATGCAGACTGATGAGAACAGCCAGCCAGGAAAATTACACCCAGAGCAAGACCTGCCCCATATATTTAAGGTTGGTGCACCACAGGCTAACCCACAAAAAGTTAACGGCTTGGACGTGTTTGAAACTAGTACTGCATCGTAACTTGATCATTAAATCATTTTGTCTATTTGCTATGTTCAAATACAAAAGTATTGAATATTAAAAAACAGTTAATTTTGGCAATATCATTATTTGGCCTACAGGAGAAAAAGGCAATATGATTTAACTTTTACTAACTGGTGTGTTTTTTCTTGTAAATTGTCTTTCTATAGAGTATCCAGAGCAGTCTATGGATCTCACTGCGGAAGAGCTGTTCAAATTCAAGATGTCTTTTTTACAATGGGAAAAAAACATATCCAAGCAACAGGTGATGGAAGGAGACATTCTTGATTTTGTGGACAAGATGCTGGAGGTCCTCGGTAAGAACACAAACCAAGAGTGGGCACAGTAAATGACACTTAAATACAGCTGTGAATTTACTGTTCTGCACTTTCAATGATTGTAACCAATTTTTTCTGTCAATAATTTGTGCAGGCCTGGATCGTTCCCTGACACACACCATTAATACACTAGAAATGATTGGCAAGGTGTCGGAGTCAGAGGCTCTGAAAACCCAGTGCAAGAGAGGTAAGTGGACATACAGGTTGTTTGAATAGGTTTAATATGTCTAAAACTTGAGATGTTTTACAGTTTATGTGAGAAACCTTTATTAAACGTTGTTCATGTTTCACAAAAGGTCATGGTACAGCAGTTTCTGTAATATGACCTTCAAAACGTATCTGATACCCTCCACACTTTTATTTTTGTAAAACTTACTTTACTTGACATGGCAGACTTGAAGAAGTGAAAATGGAGGATATTTTTGTCCTCCATAGGTGTCATGCAACATGGATGTTTGAAAGGGACAATTGAGAATGTCAATCATAAGGTATAAAACCCATGAAAGAAATATGTAGGACTAGGTCAGAGAATGGGTAGAGGATTTTTACCTTTTAAGCTTTTCAGCAAGTTCAAGTTCATTTACTGTTCTAAAGACACCAAGAACCTGTCATCATGGGAAAGATAGGATAGATGGATGTTACTCGGGTGGAGGTGATATTCTCATTTTCACAGGAGTGATATGACAAACTCCCTGACAGAGCGCAGGTATAGTATCTAGGATTGGTTGTGGCATGTCTTAACCAGTGAGACAATGTGCAGCAATATAGCACTTCTGTCCACAGGCAGATGTAGTAGGTTCAGGCATGGGCAAACTATTCCTCAAAGGGCCATGTGGCAGCAGGTTTTTGTTCCAACCAAACAAGAGCACACAGTTTGACCAATCAACTGACGTATTACTTTTATTTTATCATTCTACACCACCAGCATTGATCCGGTCTTATCTGAAGGAGTATTTGATCAGAAAACACACGGTCATTCGCGAGGGGGTCGTCAGAGCTGGGAAACAGAATCTTCTCAACACCATCTACGTTGAGCCCCAGATATCCACCTGTGGATTTGGAGGCGTCGACCCCTCCCATGATCTCCGGCCACAGCCTCTGTCAACTCTCCAGTTCCCAAGTGAAGATACCTTCGTTGGTTTGAACAATTTGTTCCGACTCCAGAGGCACGATGGCAAGCCGGTGAGGACAGTGGTCACCACTGGGATTCCAGGAATTGGGATGTCAGTCTCGGTGGCAAAATTTGCCCTGGACTGGGCAGAAATGCGTGCCAATAAGGTGAGATATGAGCCAAAAAAGTTCTTCTTTCCCCAATCTTGTACATAGCATCCAGATGAACACCAACTTATCTGTCATATACTGAGCAGTTTGTAGAGTCTAAAATGCAGATGATACTCTTCAGATCAACAGAGCACCTCTCCAAGTGAATGATGACTTTGTTCATTGTCTGCTGGATGCCTAAAGAGACAACGATCACTGTCGTCATTTTAAATGGCTACAAATAAAATGCACAGATGTTTTTTCTTTTACAAACTTCCATTGCCACAGGAGGTGGCACAACACAAACCAAACCAGGTCAAATAACCACAAAGTTTAAACCTTATCTTAGTAAACAACTTCATCCTTGTGCAGCCAGCTGTCAATAAACACCCACCTCAAGGCTTGACAAATTAGGGAATATACCAAACCTGAGTGATAACCAAAAATGAAATGTAGAATGTATCTTTCATTCAGCTCTAGTTGGACTTCTTCCTGTAAGTGCTCAAAAACCGATTCGTGCTGCTTTAATATTGAATTATAAACCCTTATACTTTGAATCTGAGTGACCCTCAGAAAAATTTCATTTATACGTAATGTTGCTCAATATATTGAACCAGGGAACAAATAATGTGAACATTACTTTTGTGATGATATTTAACTTAATTTCAGTTCCCAAAAGTTAGTTTTGATGTTTGAATTTTCTAAGTCTAATACCATTTGTCTGTGCATTTTTTGTGCAGGATCTGCAGTTTGTCATCAAAATTTCCTTCCGCACTTTGTGGTTTCTGCGAAGTAAAAACCTCCCCCTTCTCAGAAGATGTCCATCTTTGATTTCATCATTAATAATCACCCTGAGTGCAAAGATTTGCCATACCTGGAGGACAAGGACTGTAAATTTCTCATCATTATGGACTCCTTTGATTGTTACCAAGCTCCTCTGGACTGGGAGGTATCCATCAGTGCCCACAGAACTCTTTCAAACATCAAAGATAAATATTACAGATACTTTTGAATACCCTTTGTATTTTTGCATATTTCTGCGAAAATACTTACAGCAATAATATGGAGTAACATCACTGAAAACTAAAATAATGTTTAAATGTTATGTTTTAATGCTATTTTTTTTATCAGAGGATACTTATTTTTGTCCATGTTTCACAAGTCACTTGCTTTGGAGTTGAACATTAACAGAATCATATATTTTGACTGTTTTTCCTTGGCCTCTCTCTTCAGATTGCTCCTGTAATAAATGATATGAACACTCAGGCACATCCTGATGTCCTGATTGTAAATATCATCAGAGGCTCTGTGTTCCCTGGTGCCCTCATCTGGATCCTGGGGCGACGGGCAGCTGTCTCACAAATCCCATCTCAGTTTGTTGACGTGGTCACGGAAATCCAGGGCTTTAGGTGTGTGTGTGTGTGTGTGTGTGTGTGTGTGTCTTATTTTTACTGTATGTGTGTCATATTTAAGTTAATTAAGTAATTGAAAGTCAAATTCAGTTTGACTTAGTCTGTTTCAATTAAGTTTTGTTTCTCTTTTTCCTCTTTTCTCCAGTAATGAGATGAAAGATGACTACCTGACCAGACGCTTTAGAGACCCAACGCTAGCAGCGAAAATTGTGGCACACTATAAACGCTTGCCGATGCTCAACATGCTCTCTCGCCAGCCCTTTGTCTGCTGGATGGTGGCCACAGTGTTTGAGCGCTGCTACCGTTATCACGGCTATGGGGTGCGACCTCCAAGACTGACTCCGTTCTACATCAACATTCTGATTGTTCAGATGAATCGCAGGCTGCAGTTCTACTATGGGATGTGTGAAAGTAACCTGGTAACGTCCATCATGTTTTATAATTACTGAATGCAATACAACAACAAATTGCCTGTAACCTATTAGTCATTATTTTATTGCTACTGCGATGCCACTGAAATTTAGTAATATTTTACAAGTTAATTACGAGTTACAATTTAATGAACACCGGTGCCATCTGGTGCGATCTGATACAATTAATCTAACACATTACTATTATGTGTTTAAATTCTACATCTTAAGGTGTTGGATAGTATTATATAAAAGAGACATCTGCCAGGCACACCATTGAATAGGTGATCTTGCGAGAATTTGTAGTGTGAGAATTTGTCCTGTGTTCAACCAGAAATGGTCTGAGAATGACAAGACCCTGGTGACGAAGATGGGGAAGATGGCGTTTAAGATGTTGGAGAAGAAAACCTGTGAGTTCTTCGAGGAGGATATGAAGGAGTGTGGCCTGAAATTGACGGAGGTGACGGTGTGGTCCGGCCTTTGCACTGAGCTCCCTGCAGCAGCCTCGAACGGGAGGAGGAAGTTCTGCTTCATACACGTCACCTTTCAGGTAGAAACCACATGCTTGCACCCTTTTTCCTCCATTGTTGTTAATTGTTATTATGGTATGTTGGGGACAATTTACTGTGCATGTAATTGAGAAATCACTAATAAGGATGTCAATAAAAACAATTTCTATACTTCTTCTTTCTTCAAGGAGTTCATGGCCGCTTTGTACGTCTTTGTGATGTTCCGCTCAGAGTCTAAGAATGTTCTGGACTCAGGGATGCTACCTAAGATGTCCGCATCGAAGTATCAGAGCAAATCAGCAGCAGGCCTTATCCAGTGTGCCCTGATGCGAACCCTCAACTCCCCGCCGGGTGATTATGACATGTTTGTGCGCTTTCTGTGTGGCCTGCTCTCCCCAGAGTGCCACGCCAATCAGCTAAGTGGGTATTTGTATCGTCACAACCTACCGAAGGTGGCTGGCCTGGATGAGGTGCGGCAGCTGCTGGAGCAGACCATTCGGAGTGCTCCAGAAAACAAGGTGGAAAACCTGAATGAGTGCCTTAGAGAGATGACCCAGGAAGATGAGTGAGTTGGGGATAAGATTGCATCATGAAAACCTGTGTCATTTCATGTGGATATAATGGACAAAAGAGAGGCACTTGCTGCTCTGTTATAGTTTCTTTCAAGTTTATATGTCATCATAGAAATCAAGTATCGTCAAAGTGGGACGCTCAAAATGCTGAAAATGGTCGACATATCGCAGAAGTGTCTTGTTCAAGTGTGAAATAGTTGGGGTTTGATGACATTAAGTTTCATACATGAAGTAATTTTGTTTTGATTATGGCATCAAATAGACTGTCAGCAATGTTCCTGTTGCTCCAGACAGAAATAAAATGTTGGGCTATGCATTCCAGTTCAGTGGCGTTTATGCAATACTACATTGTTTGTCATGTTTTACAATGAGCACTAAGGAAAGTGCATTCTTACAAGGGATTTTAAATCACTCAGCTGTCGTTTTCATTTCCATGTGTGGCCTTGCGATTTGTGGAATAAAAACTTAACAACCAGATGTGACAAAAGAATCTGGCTTTGCCAATTGCCAGAAAAATACCTCATGTTATGTTGCATAACACTCTACTACTATTTTGTTTGTCAGAAGCAACACAGCATGAGGAGGAGGAGGAGGAGGACGAGTGATCAAAATCATTATCCTGTCAACCAAGTGTTTTTTCCTGGTATTCAAAGTTTACAAATAGTATCTCAATACATAATGTGATGTATGGGTGAATGCTGAGCTAAGGCTGTTTTAAAACATTAGCCTTTAATGTTGTTCATATATTTATGTGATGGGTTGGGAATCGATGACATGTGCAAGTTAGTTTTTCTATACACTTAGTCTTACCTACAATTGGATGTGCTCCTGAATTTTCTCAGTGCATTTCTCTTGATTTTACATTTGTAGTCTTTCACTCTGTCAAACTACAGTGTAATTGATTTCAGTAATTTCTTTGGTACTAGGAATATTCATTAAAAGCATAATTCTTGACACTGGATTTCATTGAGTAGTTATGTCGCTGACACACAGGTACTATTAAACGTGTGCAAACCAGACTAATAGGTAATACGTTTTTTGAATTTATTTCAGTGAATCAAAAATGTTCCTCCTCTTTCCAGTTCTTTTCCATACATCCTTGGCTTCACCCCTTCCCCAATTCTTTTCCAACTAAAAAGACTTAAAATCATAGTCCCAGTTATAAATTTAATGGTCTTTTGAGCTGAGGAAACTGGTGTTAACACAGGCAGGACACAAAAGTCAACTTAACTTTTGAGCAGCCACCTCCACAAAGCCTGCTATGTGTGCGTATACTTTACGCTTATGTTGGTATAATATCATAACTTACAGCGAGACCAGTATCATATACATTTTTCGACGGTGCGCGAAACTTCCCGAAAGCCTCTTCGGGAAGTTTCGGTAAGAGACGGAGACGGCGCGAGCTGCTGCTTCACGAGCAGTAACCAGACTTGTTGCACATGGTAGAAGCCACGGCGCTCCCACACAGACTGTCAGTACGATTTTGTCTCGGACTCAAGGAATGAAATCAGACAATAAGTTGTACAGCAGACTACTGTGTTGTTTTTTTTTATTTCATGAGCCTGTGGTTTACTTTACTGTGAATGTGAACACGCCTCAGGTGTGCTACAACAGGAGACAGCGGTTTGACCTGGACAACAAACACGAAGGTAACAACATTAAAATATCTTCAACACAACTCGCAGGTTTATCTTGTTGTGCTTCGCAGTGACAGGACTTTTTCATGCAGTTGTTTTTCGGACATTAACGCCTCAATTTGAAGCTCAAAGTCTAATTTTACGCTCCGTTATAATCTCGTATGAAGTGTTCACGGGACGTGGGGATCCAGGTACGTCTTCGTGTCACCATGGTGACTTCATACATTTTATCTTACGCATATGTGGTGGTTATTCAGGCAGTCGATTGGCGTTGACTACTTTGCCTACAGAGTAATTGTTTTAGTAATTTGATTAGATTAAAAGGTAAAATTATGTATTTTTTTAAACATGATTATAGACTAGACTTATGAAGACTTCACCTTGTACTTGGGCATTTATCACTTAAGTACTTATGTTAACCAATATCACACATGAACAGTGGTAAACCTCCCCCCAGTTTGATATCAGACATTCAGTAACACACTAGTCAAGTGCATTGGCTGCATTTTAACTACCTTTGCAACTTTACAGAAACAGACAGCAGACTGTGGAGATGACGTTCATTGTGTTCATTGTGTTCACTGTGTGTGTGTTTCTCCGTGTACAGATGCCTGCATCTTCCACCCAGGGGTGCCTGTGTTTCATGATGCGCTCAAGGTAAGTTAGTTCATCTATTTGCAATAAATGGACAGTGTATGGTCAGGTAAGGGCCTTTCATGTACAGTAGATGTGGAGAAGTTTTTATATGTCCAGCTCACAGTCTTCATCTGTACAGTCTGTCACATTGTATTATGTATTGAGTTTCAGTTGCAAGTATAATTTGTTATTAAGTGGTGAGTGTTTCCAAACCTATTTTCTCCTGTTCAGACACTACAGCTGATTCTGAGTTACCATGTTTCATGTACACATTACTGGGTTGGTTGTGTTGCAAAAGATGCACTACAGACTTCTCAGACTCCCTGTGAGTATATAGAGATTTCAATAGTTGTAACATTTTCATGAACAACAACCAGTTCCCAGTTTAGTTCCCCCCTGGTTTTTACACCTCACGCTGTGTGTTGATGTGTGTAATACAGCAGGGGTCGCCATAACAGTGAGAAGCCAGCAGAGGCTGTGCATCCTGAAGTGAAGACATCAGGCACAGTGAGCATCTAAATGTAGATACTTTGAAAATTCCTAACAAATCCACCGTACGTTTTTTGCAACTTTCACCAAAATGTAGCCCCAATACTCCATAAACTTTTGTACGATTAAATCCACTGCAAATTATGAAGTCCATTTGTTTGACAACATTTTGAATTCTGCTGTCATGGGAACAATTGCAGTCAATGTAAAAAAAGGCATTTTTAAACATCAGATTTTCATTTATGGATCAAATCACTTATTAAAAACACGTGACCAACATTTCCATGCTGTCAAGATGCAATATATGTATTTTCAGATTTTTGTCTTGATAACAGAATATTTGACATTTTGCCAGTTTTTGAAATCTGCCTTGACAGCTGCTGTCAACCTAGTGACTGGCTTAGTCCATTTGAGAACATACATAAATGTCATCTCTAGGCAAGTAGCTCCATGAGTTAGGAGATGGTTCTCGGTGTCAGAGATTGTGAGTCATGCCTCAGCTCATGCAGAATGGATGTTATAATGCTGATATTCTTGTTGTCTTGTTGGCTCAGAATTGCCTAAATTTGTCTAATATTGCCTGGCCCTGTCAATTGCTGCGAAGCAGCTTTAATTAATTATGTAATACCATTTCCATATACTTCCTCTTATCTTGCAATAATCTCATTTTCTCTGTCTTCATTTAAAGTCTACTAAAGGGTATGTCCTTGAACAGAGCTCTGGTGCCATCCAGGTTTATCACAAAAAACAAATGAATTTTTCAGTGTGTAAAGCCGAGGTGCGTGCCTTTTTATGAAAGTCATTTATTAAAAATATCGATATAAATAAAACCCAGTGCCATTTCTGTCATGCCCATCACATTTCTTTCTCTCAGAACAATACATGTGAAAGGTATATGTTTTTTCTCCCCATGTGTTATGGATGGTTTCATTTTATTTGGCTCAGTTTATAGAAAACAACAACAAAACAAACTTAAAAAGCATAGATTATTACCAGCCACATAACAAATCAGAGTCCAGGCAGTGTATTACCTCTCATCACAGTTTGGTGCTTTAGAATAACAGTCAATTGACAGGTCACTCACAAGGTTTTCAGCTGTTCATGCTTGTTTCATGCAGGTGGTGTTAGGGTCATAGCAGCGGCCTGAACAGTGAATGCTGCGATGCTGATTTGACGCTTGACTTCCTCCCAGGCCTTCTCTGGGTCAGCTGAGTTCTCAATGTCGAACAATGCATCATAGATCCCAGGGAAAGACTCCCCTGCATATTTATTATGGCTGCTGGGAGCAAAAATCACATGTCTGGAACAGAGAGGAGGATGTAACGTTAAAGACTACATTTAAGGTACTGCAGAAACTGCAAAAATCACATAATAATCACAACCTATGATATAACTCCAGAAAGAAAAAACAAGACAACTCAGGGAATTCAAAATATCCAGGTAAATGGATAAGATGGACCATGATCATTAAATAAACAAACACAGGACAATATGCTCATGTGAACAACCAACAGAGCAGGTACATAACTGTTAAATCATACTGTTGTAAACCAGCTACAGTCCACATTTGCCCACCAGTGGTTGATAATGAAGTGCACATCTGTAGGCTACTCTCCCAAATTAAAAGCTGGGGATTTCCAGGTGTCCTGTTATTAATATTCCCAAGTACTCACACTTTCCTGTTATTGTATCTCTTGGCCCCACACGCTATATTATCCTTACATGTTCACACAGTCTTTGTCCATTCAGCATCATGTAAACATTCAGTGTACCATAACATCTGCCTTTGTGTGAGACTAACCTGTAGAAAGGTCTGTCAGGTAAGCCCAGGGGGTCAATAAAAGCTCTCTCCAGATACATGAGCTGATCATTCATGATGCGTACCTGCAGGGGACTGATACACACACACATACACGCCAGATGCCGTTAGACATTTCACTGTAGGAAGATTAAACAAATCTTAAACTGTGGAGGGAAAGCAGAGCACATGATCCAACAGTTTATCCTTTTGTTTGGACAATGAAAGAGGAATGAAATGTAAAACACACTCTGCTCTGTTAATAGTCTGCAGGCGCTTGTGGAAATCCCTGGCTGCAACGGTGAAGTTCTCCATTGAAGAAAACAGAGAATCTGGAGGTACAGAAAGAAAAATCACAGCAAATGCAAAGATCTTAGGGTCACTTCTTTTTATCATGTGAACAACTCATAATCTTACTACAGCCTGAGTGCACAGTGACTGAAATCAACTCACCAAATGTCACGTTATACATCTCCATCTCCTCTGAGTGCCTCTGTGCCAACTGTGCGATACTCTTTGTGTACTTCCTCAGTGAGTCTGCGTACTGGTTGGCATCCAGAGGGAGCAGCTGGGAGTCTGCCAGGCTGAAGATGAGCGCACCTCTCACCTGAGCCACCGCCAACAATCTTCTGAAGGTGGGGTCGTAAAACTTCTCCACAACCTCGAAGGTCTCATACACACTGTGATAGACTGGGTAACTGCTGTATTTTTCTGTTTTCTGAATGAACACACACAGTTTACTAGAATAATATTAGGCTGAATTTCATACCACCCATAGATAAAAACACAATGATTACTAAGCATAGGGCACAAATCAACTAAAACAGACATGTGCAAATGTTAAAAAAAAAAAAAAGAATGCAACAGACGCACACACACCCACAATCAGTTAAAGTAAATGAATCTGTATAAAACGGACCTTGTTCTTGGTGTATCTGGCTCGGCCTGCAGCGATACCCAGACGGATGAAATAGGCCTCAAAGTCACTGCCTGAGCCAAGTTTACTGATCCTACAGTCAAACAGAATCAACATTAGACTGGTTCATTTGTGCATTTCATTCATGTTTGTATTTCTTTTTGACTGACTACTTAAGACAGAACAACAAATTTTACACTCCTAAATACAACACACTTGTCAGTTGTCATTTCTCCCATTTCAACACAACCCAAACAAACAGCTGATACTGATGCTTTGTACCTGGGTGCGTCACGGTCATTCGTCCAGTTGTCCCTCTTATGCCAACTCTCATACAGAGAAACTCCCTCCTCATCTTCCTCTGGACTGGCAATCTACATGCAAAAAGAGACAGAGACATTGGACAGGGTGGACAGAGAGACAGGATGACAGGATAAGAGACTTTAAGATGCAGTATATTGGTGCTTTGAATGTAAGGCTGCACTATATGCAAATGAAATTATATTGTGATCATTTTGTCAGACATTGTGATTGCAATACACGTTAACAGTTGACATTGTTGTTTTGCACTAAAAGCGTAAAAAAATGATGTGCTTTTTGTTTGGTCTTTGAGAATATGGAAAATATCATGTGTAGGCTGTTTTACATTTATCAACCAAAGTTGCTGCTACTGCAGTTTAGATATTACACTTTGTCATACTTAGATTTATATTATATTTCAATTAATTGTGCAGCCCTTTTTTTGTAAATCTTCTCACCTGCTTTGTGATGTCATACACCAGTGTGTGCAGAGATGGGGTGCAGTCAACCCGCAGTGTGTACATCCCTGAAACACACACAGTCATTTGAAAACGATTCCAGCCGTTTCACTGTCCATTGAGAGCTGCACTACAAATACACTCACCCTCTATGGCAGAGTCGGCATTGATGTAAGCTACAGCTCTATCCTGCAACAGCTTGGCATTGTCCTGTGGAATAGGATGAAGTGTGGTCAGTGTGTGTGTGTGTGTGTGAGATTGAGAGTGTATGTGTTGACGTGTTCGGTACCTCTGCCCATTCTGTAGATCCCTGCAGTCCAAATTCCTCTGCATCCCAGCTGGCAAATACTATAGTCCTCCTCGGCCTCCAGCCTACACAAACACACACTGAGTACTGACAACATGATTTACTTTTTTGTTAATCAGCACAGACATGTACCTTTACTGAGCAGCCTGCCTGCACTGCGGACATTTTCATGAACCACTGCAGCGCCAGACATGGGATCGATTCCTCCGAACACCCAGGCATCTCTGTGCCCTCCCAGAATCACATACCTGTCTATGCACCACACAGAGACAACGCCCGTCAAAAGACTAGTTAGAAACCAATTTTGTGATTTTTATTAACATTGCTTGTGAAATATTGAGCAACATTTTCTGCCAAGTGATTTAATCCTCTTATTCTAGCCTTTTTTCAGTATTAGAGTCAATAATGGCATTAGCTGTGTTACTTGCATGTACTAGTTGTGTGTAAAATGTTGCAGAAACCCTGAGCAGAGGGTTAGGGCAGGCTGGGTTGCTATACCTGGCTCCAGAGCCCCTCTGATCTTGCCAATGACGTTGTAGATCCTGTTTACCTGGTTGTTAGTGTGGACGTTCATGCGCACCTTACTGGGACAGACAGATTATTAAGAAATGAGTGGTGCAGTCACAAACAGGTGAATCAATGGAGGAGTTGAGCAAAAATGAGGGATGTAAGCAAGACTGGAAAGTAGGATAAGATTCTAACATTTGATGATAAGTAATGTTTTTCTTTCATGTTCTGATGCAGTGTTCATTCATGCAATGAGGGACCCTGACAATTAAACATAGGGGAGCAGAGACAGAGGGCTGACACCATTCATTTTTATGTGGGGTTGCTACTCCTGAACCCCCCCCTCGACTTAGCCTATATGTTCCTCTTGTTGCATGTGGGTATACGCTACATGCTTAATTTGTGAACCGTGCATATGTGTGTGAATGTGTATACATGTTTCCCCCCTCACACACAGAAGCCACAAGGGCCTCCATTGTACTTTAGCTGGCTCGTTGCCACTGGGCCATTAAATGAGAGCTGAACAAGAGAAGAGCAGTGACAAAAAGAGGGAGAGACCAAATACCGAATGCTAAAACACAGAAGGTAGTGTGTAGGAGAGACTATTAACTATTAACTTTCAATAAGACACTGCATAAAAACACTTTTTTTAAGCTCTTACTGGCTCTTGAAGTCATCAGTAAAGCCTGGACCAATGTTGTAGGAGACATTCAGACTTCCTTTCCAGCTGTTGGGTGGAATTTGTCCTCCCATGTTCCTGTTGAATGGTAAATAATTCACATATTCTGTAAATAATACAAATCAGCTGCTCATTTCACTCAAGGACCCCAATAAAATTTTTAGTTTCTTGCCCTGAATTTCAGTTTCAAGTAAAGTTAAAAGAGGGAGAACAACACTTTGTACTTTAGCAGGTGAACGGCATCGTGGAAGCCGATTGGATGCACAGGAATCTTGGGAAGTCCCACTCCATCCTCAAGGCTGAACCTGTAGGTGTATTCTGTGAGGGAGGAGTAAGTGAGATAAACTGACACACACGTACACACTTGTATAGGCTGTAGCACCTGAATAGCACACACACCTTTAGCAGGGTATCCAGGTGTGAGTGGGTCTCCTGCTCCGTTCAGATTGAGAACATTTCCCCTCTGAGCTCCTCCACCAGGCAGATTCCAGCCATCCGGGTAGGGCTACCACACACACACACACACACACACAAAAGCTTTTATTGCTTTTAAGGTCGACCATATGCCCATATTGTCCATTTCATAATCACTCTACCTGGACTCCTGAAGCCCAGTAATCTGCTGGGTCTGAGAACATAATGATCCCCTTTGCCCCGGACAACATGGCGTTCTTCACCTGGTGCATAGACGAAGACAGACACAGAGCAGTATTTATTTTCTGTTTCTCTGTGCCAAAAACTCATAAATGATTCATGACTGGAATGATTTGACTCTGACTGCATCATTTGATTTAATGAATGCATGAAAATGTTTTGAAATGCTACAATGAGGATGTGATTTCTTAATAGCTTTTAGATGCCCAGTGACTGAGTCATCTCACTTCCTACCTTATTGCCTCTAAATATTTTCCCATATCTGACAATGACGATCTTCCCAGTTACATTGATGCCCATCTCCCTCTCCAGCTGGAAGAAGTCTTCTGTTCGACCATAGTTCACATAAACCAAATCCCCCTGGAGACACAGACAGAGAGAGGAGACAGATGGGTGAGTTTGAGTAATGTTTAAAACCCATGCTAACGACTTGTATTGCTGCAGTGAAACTATTAAAACATTGTTGTCATGATAAGTGTGATAAGTTGTGTGTTCTGTACCTCAGGTTGGCCCTTAGCAGAGAAGGCACTGTATGGAGGCACAATGTCAGAAACATCTTCATAGCCCTGTGGGACAGGCTCTGCCAACGATGTGTTAAACACCTGAGAAAGTTACCGATGAAATGAGGTGAAATTAGATGAACTATGATGATATACACTTAGGACATACTTAAAGCTTGTACTTAACTTGTGTATTATCTTTTCAAACATCTTCACTCCCATGTATTGTTACTTAACTAGGCCTATCTCTTTAGCATGTCCAGAAAACTACACACTGTGAAGACGTAACTGTTTATGAAGATTAACAAGCCATACAATCAATCAGTCAATTGATTTGATTTGATATGTAAACCGGCATTGAAGTACCTAACCACATCCTGACTACATATTGTAATATGGCTCTGCAGTAACCCTGGTTTGTTGACAGTTCACCTCTATGATGGTTCAGTGTTTCCACATACAGGACCTGAGCTGTTTTGTAGAGGCAGATTGATGTGATGGAGAGGAGGCCTGCATAAACATGTGGGTGTGTTTTTAATGTAACTGTCAGAGGTGGAAACTAATGAATTACATTTACTCACGTCACTGTAATTGAGTAGGTTTTTTATGTACTTGTACTGGAACACTGGAAACTATGGCACTGAATGATGAAGGCAGGTGGTGCTAATTTAATCATGACAAGGATGGAGACTAGAGTTGCCACCAGCCCCTTGAAATACGTAAATGTCCTGCATTTGAAGATTAAATAGTGCGTCCCGTTTTGAATCAATACGGGATGGGTTCTGAGCTGTTTTGAATGCATCATCATCCCTCCTTCGTTCCGCAAAGGGCTGACCGACTCTGCCTGGGGTGGTGTAATAACCGTCATGCTGGGGTTTTTATGTGTTCGGTTTATTTATGGGAAAGGCAAGAAATGGACTTTGACTGCGATGGTCAATAAATGGTCACTGTGCTGCATCGGAGGAACGGCGCCTGGAGTCTTACTGAACACTATGCAAAGCAAATGGTAGCATATGACAATAGTGAGGTACGTCAACCAGGTTACTCCTAGGTCAAGCATCTCAGTAGCTTTAAGTAGTAGACTTAGCTGCTTCACCTCTTGTCCTTTTTGCACTACACAAGGAAGAGCCTCACCCTGTTAAAAAAAAAAGTAACTAACTTTTACTCTGAGTAAATTTTAAACAAGCTACTTTTTTACTTTTACTTGAGTTCATTTTTAGACCAGTACTTTTACTTGTACTTAAGTTAAAATTTCATCAAAGTAGCGGTACGTAGAATATTGCAGTACTCTTTCCACCTCTGGTAACTCTCTGATCTCCACATGCACTCTGTCGACAACTTTGTCATCTCTCCAAACAGACTGAGGAGCAGTGAGGCATTTTGACTGAATTTGTGTTATTGTTTATGTATGTGATAAATTCACAGTCCCTTTGAGATTTTGGTCATCAGGGGAAATGTGGAGAACGGAGCCTTTCATCAGCAGTAATAAAAAAAAAAGGAAAAAAATTTAAAATCAATAGTTGTTTGGCGAACAGTAAACTCAAGCATAGAGTTCTTTAACAGCAGCTTCATACTGTGATGTATCTGGCTCTCCAGAGGGTGTGACTGCTGTCTAATGCTATAATAGATGGGAGCAGAGAGTAATGATAAATCTGCACCAGAGAATTGTTTTGCGAGGTGTGTGTTTTATACAGGTTGAAATGATATGTGCTCTTTGATTATTATTTGTCCGTGTACATGTAGCTACAGTACTAGACCTCATTGCCCAGCTGATCAACAATGGAGATGTAATTCGGCTGTGATTTGTTGGGGTAGGACAACAGCACGTCGTAGGGGACCATCTCCACTGAGTCCAGGCCGAACTCCTGCCACTCCCTCCTGATCTGCTCCGCATACTTCAGATTCTGTTCTGTACCAGCCAGGTGGGGGAGTCGTGTAAATTTCCTGTGAAGAAGATTTTCCACAGGAGGAAAATATTGTATCCAGAGAGCAGTGCTGACCCAAAGTAAACCTTATGATGTAATTCCTCAAGGAAGAAACTGAATATACACACTGTAAGCCACTACGGAGTTTTTGGTCTGTGGATTTGTTCATTTGTTCATTTGTGGAGTGTTGAGTCAAAGCTTGTAGTTGTGCCTACCGTACAACTCAGTGTGGCATCCCCCTCATCTTACCTTTGGTTTGGTTCTGCTAACTAGTTAAAAATTAAGAGTGTACTGTCTCGATAAAGGTTGTTTTCTTAATTTCAATATTCAAAACCATGAATTGAAACAAATATAAAGTTTAAAAAAAACAGTACATGAATGCAAATCTCTTGCTCATGGTTAGATTTGTTTGAACACAGAATGATCCATGTCTTAAAAGGTCTTTGAGGTTTCTGGGTTTCAACAGTGTTTGGCTGCACAGCATGTGTCTGTGAGTCCATGGGGCTGAAGAGGCTGGAGGTTAGTGTCAATACTTTTAGACACGTCATGCTGAGAGTTGAGTTGCTGTGTTGATGGATTTGCTCTATGGAAAATTAGGTTATAACAGATTTTTGACTCTCTGGTGCTTGGTGCCTGGTGACATAGTATCATCAGGTTGTGTGTTTTTTACCTGAGATGTTCTCTGATCTGGTTTGGCTCCATTTCATCCAGAAACTCCCTCAGATACTTGCTGGAAGAACTGCTGCTTGCAGTGTTTGAATGTGTGGGCTTTGCAAACCAGCCTACAGCACACACCGTTTAAACCTCCAGTCAGTTCAACAACAGTGTAGGTTCACTTCAGACATTGTGACATCACCATACAATTAAAATGACTTTTTCCAACATGTACACAAAGCAGAGGGAACAAGCACATTTGTGTTGGATATGAACAGAAGCTTCCTATTATGTTAGAAAATTTTAAAGGAGTTGAGGTTATGGATAGCAAGTGTTAACCTGTTGTGAGCACAAAGATGTGAAATATGTCAGTGTGGTGACAAACTAAAGCAAACACACAAAACAGCCACACGCCTGGAAGATTCAGCTTACACAGCTATGAGAAGATTTGGTAGTTTATAAAATTATTCTAATGAAATTAATTGAAAAACTCATCACTTTAACCCCGTGTTGTGTAACTGTTTATAATGTAAACAGACATGAGGAGCACACAGTAGCCATTGTTTGTGGATTGCTGTGTTCTTGTTGCTTACCTATAGTGAAGCCCAGGAAGAACAAAGCCGTCAAGACCACAATCCACCAGATCCACCAAACTAACCTTCTCTCTTTTCTCATTGTAGAGCAGTATGTCCCAGAGACTTCCACACTGAGCAACACCACTGCAGACTCTGCTCGCTCGCAGAGATAGAGATAGAGAGCAATTTGTTTAAGTAGTGCACAGTGGGGGCAGAATGAGCGAGTCAGAGAGAGAGGAAGGGAGGGAGGGAGGGAGAGAGGGAGGAGGGTAGGTGACAGTTAGTATTTGGCAACAGAGGAGACAATGTGTGAATGTTGCAGGAGAATACAAAGAGGGAGTTTGTCATTACTGACCACTAGACTAATGGTTACGTCGTGAACCTTGGCCATTCCAGTGCTGACTCAGTAAAACTGAGCCTGAGCCCAAAAGAATAAAAAAAAAAAAAAAACTTAAGTTATCCCTGCAGGGAAATTACTTTGTTACAACTCAGCACTCATTGAAAGAGGACAGGGAAAGTAAAAAAAAGCACAATCAAAGAATAATGATTATAAATAAACACATGCTAAGTATTCAAAAGTGGATTACCAATAAAATGTTCAAATAAGGTAAACTGAATGAAAAGTGTAATGTGGGTCAATAGTCTGTGAACAGCAGAGCACTGATGACGACAGTGATGTTAATTTATCAAAAATATGTTCATCTGGAGTAAGAGTTTGGTGCAATGAGCTGTTAGGATGACAGAGGATCAGTCGATCCTCCCATCTGCTCATTTTAATGAGATGATAAAGTAATTATTTAAACGATATAATAATATGGTGATCAAACCCTGTTAAGAGACAAATTAAAGAAAAAGTTAAGTGAATAGGTTAGGAAACAAAGGACAGTCAGCAGATCCTGGTCTAGCTTAACACATGGGTGGCTATGGGGCAACAAGATTCATGTTCACTCCATCAGCAGAGTGTCTGATGTGTGAAGGATTGATGTCAAAGAGCATCAAAGCTTTTCTGGAGGCTCAGGCTAGAAGTTGGTTCATCAATTAATATGTGACCCATCTACAAATATATTAAGTCCTTCAGTAGTGTATTGATGTAAACAAGTCTGTACCTGGAGCTTAATGTCAGTGGACGTAGTTAAAATTTAGAATGTAGTTGGGCCTCTGCAGACTAGTCACGCTTCAGGAAATATCCTGCGTTGCTCTGTTTAGTCATAGCTGGGAGCGTCTTCAGGGAGGTTCTTCAAATTTTCCTTTGACCAGTGGATGAACTGATGAATTGACAGGCATTGGGTCAAAGGTCATGGGCACTGTGATATCACTTTCTTTGATCATGACTCAAGTCTTCATTTGCTATTTATTGTCAAAATTCACACAAAAAATAATGATGACAATAACAATGAAGTGATGATATTTAAAATCCAAAAGGTCAAAGGTCAGCTTCACAATGACGTCTTAATGTTCTACAAAAGCAATCAGATTGTTCAACAACAGCTGAAAAAGTGGAGCAGAGAGAGAAATTGTGCTGGCTTGTTTACGTGGCTTATATGGCTATATATACTCAGGCACATTTTCCCACACTGTAAGATATGGCCTGTGTTGTGCTTGACCCCTCCTGCTTTTGTTGAACAGCTGTGTGAGGTGGAGGGTGGCTCTTTCATGCGGTGGGCTGGAGCGTGAAGTGGGGAGGAGACTCTGCTCTCAGGAATGTGGGGACGACACCAACCACAGCTCTGCTCCATCCTGAGCAAAATTTATCTATGGAAGAATAACTTCAGCTCAACCAGCAGCCCTGCTGAGCTCGTTCACGGAGGTTGGGTTTGATGTCATTTGTGCTATCTTGTTGGGGACCTAGGCTTTCCTTTAACTAATGTTGGATTTTACTTTTAAATCAACAGAGAAAATTTTTACAGGCTCATAGTTTGTGGTGTTAATATTATTCCCACAAAAACACTATACCTACCTCTACTGTTGGTTTATAAATGATCTCTGGTGGATCGATGCGTGACCAGAAGGAAACACAAATTGACCCCCATGTTAAAAAAACAGAAATACAGAAATAAAAACGGTCCAGATGCTACAAAGTTAAATATGAGACGACTTCATAAAACATTACTGTCTTTTTCCTCCTTTTTTCTGTAGACTCTAAGATTACACCCACATGGGATTAAACATTAAATTTGAAAACCATGGATAATTAATACACCTCTACAAGAACCTCCACTCTTCAGGTTTAAATTTTCCACATTTATGAGCTTCTTTCCAAGAGCTGGCTTCTGTTCAGCCTCAGAGGTATTCACCACAGATGTGGGATGATGAGACCTGGCTCACAGTCGTTATTCAACATTCATTCCAAAGGTGCTGGATGGCAGGGACATTGTTAACCATTAAGCTCTACTTAGGCACAACTCAGTCTGAACTGACTTTGCTTATACTTTAAGCATTAAAGTGTACCACCTATATGACATTTATACTGGGCCACAGCTTATTTATAATGGGGCTCGTGCCCCATTAAAAAGGGTCTGGTGACACCCCTGCTGAATGGTTCAGTTACCCCGTTCCTGCAGATAGTGCCACACAGTTAGACCATAGTGTAACTGCTGCAGCAACAATCACACCCCAGTGGCTCAGTTTATTTCAGACAGCGTGTTTTGTCAGTTGCTCTTTCTAAGTACAAGCACAACATCTGAAACTCACTATGTCATTGCGTCAAATAAAGCAGAGTATAGTTCATAGAGTATGATTTCCCTCTGCTGGAACTGAGTGCTGATCAGGTGGTTGATGTAGTGGATACAGGTGTCTGCATGTTGTTTTGTAGTAGTTATATTTTGTACCACTTGCCTTGATTTACTACTTAACCTGAGGTTTCATGCAGACTGGGTTTCATTCCATGTATTTTCTCCTCCAATTTTGTTGTTGTCGTTATTGTTACCATTATTTAACCAGTATGTATGTTGGTTGTCTTTGTTTTGAGATAAATGTCTGATCTGAGAGAAATTCACTCACTCACCTTCAGCTGTGTTTTGTATTACAGACACAAGATGGCGCAGACAGCTCAGACACATGATGTGTAACATTTGATGCACCTGGTCCTCTCAGACTGTTAAGTGCTTAAACTTGGACTCGTGTAGATAATCAATCAGATCATGAATCCAAAAATGTACACAACGGATCAACCAAACCAATTATAATAGCAATACAACAACATTTTATTTTGTGAAATTACTTACATCTTATACATTTGCATTATACAAGCCATCAGTAACAACCACATTGTGTTGTGAAGTTATGAAGAATCTCAACCACTGGTTTCTATTTGATAATGATGATGATTTTTGGTCATCTGTTCTAAAATGCTTATCGTTGCTTCACTTTCTAATAAACCACCCAGTCTGCAGTTAAACAACTCACTGAGTTTTAATAATCAAATTTGCTATAATAAATACTTAGAGATCATCGATATTGAGGTTGTTTTTTTTTTTTTTGCAAAGAAACTGGAGAACAGAAAAACTATAGCATTTATACCATCATGGAGGGGTGTGAAATGACTATTAATATGATATAAACAGCATGATGTGTTTAAAAGTCATTACTAAAGTTGATTATGTTGAGTTTTAATAAAAAAAAATACAAAACTTCAAAGAACGAAGATAACTAATCAATATTTACAACCTAACAATCAATGGATTGTGTTTCAGCCTCAATTTCTATGTAGCCTATATACTGATTATGGATGGTTCATTAGTCTCTGGCTCCCTCTAGTGTCAGGGAGGAGCAGCGAGCAGCGCTGGATCTTTGTTTATTGTTCTCTTGTCTATCCTGTTATCTTTATTGGGCTCAGTGTAGACTAGTCAGGATGTCTGGGCGGTCCTGCTCTCTCACCGCCGGGCCTGATGTGACACGGGCTGCAGTGAGGTGAGGAGCCCAGCCGCGGTGCTGCTGCGGAGCTCGTCCCCGCTGAGACTTTGGTTTCGGGGGCATGAAAAGTCCAAAAGCGCTCAGAGCGAGCAGCAGACAGGAGCGGAGTGAGAGGACGGAGCAAACACCGGCCGGTCTGTGGAGTGGAGGACACTGCTAGACACTGCTACACACACACACACACACACACACACACACACACACACACACACACACAGAGGCAGCCGGATAGAGCGTAGAGAGAGGGAGCTCCGCCGGGGAGGACGGGTCTGCGCCTCTCAGCCACACCGAGGCTCTGCTGAGAAGTTCGGTGCGGGGGGGTAAGCCGCTCGGCTCGGACCGGACTGGACCGGACTGTGACGGCATCATGGTTGTGTCGCTGCGGAGCTGGGCCGCGAACGAGGGAGGAAAGCATCTGGTCCTGGTGAGAAAAAAAAAAAAAAACTTTCAAAGTTTTCAAAGCTCCTCAGCTGCGCCCGGATCGTTTTTGTCGTGAACGAATTTGTCTGGTTGAGTTGTTAACGCGTTTTTTCTCAAGAGAAATTCTTGGGAAAAATCAACTCAGACACTAAATGAATTAGTTTGACAGTGAGTTTATCATGATGTATCCACAAAACCTGCCACAACCACCACTGTGACACATATGCCAAGGATTAACAGTATTAAGATCCAGTGTAGATAATGATGCCAGTGATGGTAAGACTGATTTGTACATGTTGTGCCATTTGTGGATTGTGAGTGTGTGTAGATGCTGTGGTTGGGGGCTAACACATGGCTGTTCACAAAGACCTTCCTGCTCTACTCCACTGGACAGCAGTATCACTACCTCTACAAGATGCTTGGGGTAAGTAAGACCTGACACATTAACATATGCAGCCCATGATATATTCATTAGTTTTCTTCTACGTTTGGATGCAGAGCTGTTGTATATACAGCACACTCACTGTCACAGAGTCACGTGCTGGTCCAGACTTAAATGTAGAGGTTGCATTAATCTGTAGTAATGAAAGTGCTCTAACTGCTGTTAGTGCGATCATGTATATGGGATGTTTTTAGGTGACTAGAGGCTGACAAAATCCATCACACAAGTGTCAATACACTAATGCATATCTGTGTGTGTTTGACTTAACACAGAGGTGAGCACTAAGTGAACTGCTTGCTTTTTGTGTAGTCAATTCATCAAGCTGCAACCCACAGAAAACAAAAACAGACAGACATTGATGGATATTGCCATGGTAATCTGATCACTGATCAGAGGACACTTCATTAAAGGCTTTTTGTACCATCTGCTGCTTGGTACCTGCACTCCCCTGCACTGCAATAGGAAAATGCCATCATAGAGAATTACATACTGAGTTTAAAACTCAAATAAATAGTAGATTATATACCACTGAAACCGACCTTGTGAGTGTGCAAAGGCTTTAAGATCCTCCCAGACTCATCAGCATAACCAGGTTTCTAGATTTCAATTGTGTGCACGTTGATTGATCCAGATTCTAAAGAGCTGACAAAAAATAAACTAATAAGAAGCTTAAATTCAGCATGGAAGCTGAATATTAAAAACACATCTACAAGTGCAGTGAGTATCACTAATCAGCAGAGAAATGCACTACTTTTCCAATGTTTACGTCTTCATATATAATAAATCCAAATGGGTCATGTGATCCTTTTTAGTGGCCATCCCAGTGACAGTGAGGCTGCAGGTTTTCATCAGTGGAGTCTGAAAAAGTTGACAAAACCTGCTGCTGTGTTCAGCCGCTTCAAAGATTTCTATTAATATCTCTGAAACCAGTTTAGTGATGGACGGTCATCTGTCACATGCAGCTTTAATGAGTCCGAGTTATGACCATAAACTCTGTGACAGCAATTAGCTGTGTGTGTGTGTGTGTGTGTGTTCCCCAGCTGGCCTGTGTAGCACTGGCCTGTAGTGACATGAGCCTTGGCACACACACGCACAGAGAATCAGGATTTTGGTGCATGCTATAACCCACGTGAGCCTTCGTGTAATTGTGGTCACAAGTTCAAGCCTGGTGTGTGTGCGTGTGTGTTTATCTGCGAGTGTGTTTGTTCCAGAGGAAACATTCCCTACTTTTGGAGAGAATCATGCAAATACCACTGACATTACTGTCCAACCACCTGAGACTGTCTCAGCTCAGACAGCTTGACTTCCTTTTGCTTTGCACCAGCTGGAGCTCTGTCATGTTGAAGGCCTGCGTCTGCATCGCTGTGCATTGCTCAACTTATTTTATCAAGGTGTGATTTAGTGGAAGCAAGGACAGCCAGCATGCCTCAAAGTTAAATTCTTACCAAGCCACTCGATCTATCGGCAGCTTCACTGTTAGATATTTGCATCAGGACTAAATATTACACATTGATGATTTCAGTCATCTTCCACTTTAGCATTTTGTTGTGAGTGATGTGATCTGTAATGTGCTACTGCCTTGCAGGTGCAGGTGTGTGGCAGTATTTTGAGTTTTGGTACATAACAGCTGTACAACATAAAGAAGGCAGTATGAAAATCAAACAGAGGGAACAAATGTGTGCAGCATGAAATAAGTGGGAAAATGAGATGTGGCAGCGAGCAGCATGTGTGAGCTATTCATGCACTGCCTGTACAGTGGGAGGCACAGGGGAGTGAGAGAGGGGCAAGTGTGGGCACGCCTCAGGCTTAAACCAAATGCCTTGCCAGAGGGCTGAAGTTTGGTGTGTGTGTGTATGTGTGTGTGTGCATACATGTAGCTAAATGTTCATATATATATATTTATATGCATGAGTATGTGTGTGTATGTCCACAAGAATGATGGAGATATATATCAAAGCGTTGCTGCTGCTGAAGGGGATTTTGATTTAACTTCAAGAGGCATCTTATCTTTATTCACCTGGTTTGTGTCTGTGTGAGAGAGTTACTGTGTGTGTGTGTGTGTGTGTGTGTGTGTGTGTGTGTGTGTTATGGTAGTCTGGGCTTCGGGGATGTACAGAAACCAGGATATCTGATCTCCTGCTTGTGGTTTTGTCGTCAGCTGCCTCTCTTGGGGAAGCTGTATTGAGCGACTGTGTATGTGTGTGGAGTTTTTGAAGGGTGAAGGTATCAGACTTTTTGAGTTCACTGGTGCTGAGCGTCACTTCGCAGGTGTCGATTATAACTTTGACCTGCCTGCATGCTCCATTTTTATAGTTCAGAAACCCTGCTGCACGTCTCACACTTCCGTCTGCTCCTTCATGTCCCCTCCTCCTGGACTGGAGGTGGACTGTCATTTTGTGTGTCTAGTCACTGAAAACCAGTGTGTTACACTTATGAGGTCCGTAGGTGGCAGTGTGTATGATCAATCATACCTCTCCAGATAACCTCCTGCCACTATGAAACACTACCAATATTTGAATCCACTGCTCTTGGATGGAGTGTCCCTTCAGCTTCACACATGAGCTGCCTCTCCTCCCTTATTCCTCTGATCTACACACTCACACACCGTCATCTCACACTAGTTGTTTCAGTTCCTTAGGAATAATCAGAAGAGACGGCACCTGCAGTGCACACGGAGCCTGCCAAGAAAGTGTTTAAATGTGCTGAGTTTAGCAGACGCCAAGGTACATCCAGTGTTTCCGCTTGAGAACAGCTTCGATCATTTAGCTGTAGCTTGAGGTTTGTAAAGCCAGATTACACGGCTGACATCCCCTCCCCATGTCACTTCAAGTAAGCCGCACATTTTTCATCCCGGTCTGGAGATTCAGTGGTAATGTATCAGTGCACTTTTCTTGTTCACTGTCTGAACTGAACCTAACCTTTAATCAGACATGACAAATAATACCAGTTGGCATCACACATCAGACAGTGAATCTGTCTTTGATTTGCCCGCACCTCACCATCAGAGATTAACTGAGAGGTGAGTCACAGCTCAGTCAGGTCTAATCAAACAATCACAATACACATATTTGTAGATTCAAAATGACTCACATTTTCCCTCACCTTTGACGTCTAGTCCAAACAAACAAACATAAAAAACTTAGAATAAAAGATGAGAGCAGAAGGAGTTTACTCTTAATAAACATGTCCTTTCTTTTCCTTTCACCTCAAAGTTATCCAGTGGTAGTTTTCAGTTTGTCCATGGTTAAAGTACAAAAAGGAACTGCCACCTGCTGATTAATTTGTCATGCTATCAATAGTGTCTTGTGCTGTACCTCTGTTGAAAACTTGTACAAATTTAAAATTGTATTCAAGGGGAGGCCCATACTAAAACAACCTTTAGTCAAGTTAAGTAAGAAAGGACAGAAGTTTAAGGATCGTTTGCTTTCAAATGTGTAAATGTAACATTTCTGTTATTGATTCTTTTAAATCAACCCCAGTCATTTAAGATTTGTAAAGGATGTGACGTTTATTGACCAGTGGAGTCCATGTGCTTAAAAGCAAAGCCTAATCAGAGAGATGCCTAAAGGAAGAACACTTCCTGTAGATCTCCATACAGAGAAGGACAAAGATGGTTTTAGAAATCGCTGTGTGGCAGGAAGTCATGCCTCAAGCCTTCAGTGCACACACTAAATAGTCCAGGTCTGAATAGGAACAACTCAAAAGTGTGTTCATAATCTGCCAGACCCTTATCACTTTACATCCGCCAAGGAGCTCCTGTTGCAGCAACTGCCCAACTATATTTGTGTGTGTGTCTTCCACAGCTCGGCCTGTGCATCAGCAGAGCGTCGGCATCTGTGTTGAACCTGAACTGCAGCCTGGTGCTGTTGCCCATGTGTCGCTCCCTGCTCACCTTTGTCCGAGGAACACACACGGTGAGGAAAGAAAAACTGCTGAGTAAAGGGATGATTGGACGAGAGGGGGAGGAGGGAGGAGAGAAAGACAGGGTTCGATTTTGAACCGTGTTAATTCAGCTTTGTTGTCATGTCATGTCTGTTGACAAACCACTGATGACAGCAGCAAAGGAGAAATGATTTATTCATGAATTTTATTTGAAAGAGCGAATTGATCATGAGTTATGTCCACATCTGTCTCTAATTTTATATCCTTCAAAATACAGTCCTTAAAACTCCCATGACAAAACTGTTTTGGATCAAGGAGAAATGTTTTTCCGGTTAATACGCTGGGCGGGTACACCACATGTTCTCTCTTCTCATGTCACATCACAAAAATGTGTGATAGTGTTCTTGTTGTTACATTTTTGTGTAAACCTGCCTAAAAATTAACTGCTGAGAGTCTGATGTTAAAATGCAAGAAAACAGCAGAAAGTCTGGTGCATTAAAAGTAACGTTTCATAAGTTATTAGTGTTGATTTTTAGTTGAAAATAACTCTTTTCTGTGTTGCCACACACACACTCCCACACTCAGGTATCGAGCAGGAAGACACGCAGACTGTTGGACAAGAGCAAGACCTTTCATGTGGCCTGTGGAGTCACCATCTGCATCTTCTCTGGTAAAAACGGTCACTTATCAGCACAGCTCATGTATCACTGGGTGTGTAAAGTGTGTGTGTGTGTGTGTGTGTAAAGTGTGGATAAATGGACCCAGGCTGGCTCAGCATTCCTGGAGTACCAGCTGTGATGTCCTCCCAGCTGGTCATGTATGTTTTTGCTGTCAAGTTGTGTGAGTGTGGTTGTGTGAGGGTGTGTATGTGTGTTGTTGTTCTCTTGAGTCTCTTCTGATAACATCATGGGAGCTCCTGGCAGCTGTGTGTCCACTAAATCTCTGATTTACAAGCTGCTTCCTTTTATTCAGCAGCCAGTGTCTGGCACTTTTTTCTTCTGACGATCAGACGGTATCACAGTTTTTCACATCAGAGTCACATCGAAAAAGATGAACTCAAAGTAAAAGTTTGCAACAGCCACCGACATAATATAACAACCTGCTGTGTGCTTGTGCCTGCTCGGGTCTACAGACCTGTTGACTTGTCGCATTGTGATGGTGGCTAATGGGATTTAGGATGTGGTACAACCTCTGAGGCTGAAAAATGGAACAAAAAACTGCACATCCTTGTTGAATGACCAACAAGCAGAAATATACGTCCACAGCCTGGTACAAGAAACATTTTTCATTTCCTCTCGAAAGAATAGATATTTGTGCAAAACGTCATGGCAAAACATCCAAAAATTTGAGAGACATTTCATGTAAAACCAAAAATGTCAAGCTCATGCTGCTAAAAAGTTCACGGCAGTCACTCAAATATTTCAGTCTGACAACACCATCCACAGAGCCAACATAGAACCATGGAAATAGGAGAAGTGCAAGAGCTGGCATCTGTTCTTCACTATTACATCATCTGTAAAGCTCAAGCCTTCTTTCACTATTGCCATACACACACACACACATACACACCACACACCTCTTCCCCTTAGGCTACGTTCTCATGTTCTAATAGTGGAGTAGTTCTGAGACAACAAATGACATTGAAGACAGAGAGGCAGCAGGGATAGGAGAGAGACATAGACAAGACAGACAGACGGGAGAGAGAGAGAGAGAGAGGAGGAAGGGGGGTGGGAAGTAGTGGGAGTGAGAAAGGATGTGAGTGAGAAAAAGGACCCTTGTGTCTCATGATTACACCCTCTAATTCCATCAGCTGTCGAAGGGCTGCGTGGTTAGCCTATGATGTCAGGAGAGCGTGTGTGTGTGTGTGTGTGTGTGTGTGTGTGCGTGTGTGCGTGTGTGTCAGTGATTCAGGAGGATGTTTTGCTGACTTTCTGCTGAATAGACAAAGAGATGTTTGTACATGTGCTCGCTTGCACTTCATTTTGAAGCTTATTATTAATTGTTTGTGTGTCTGGAGCAGAGGATGTGCGGTGTAGCTGCTGGTGTCTGTGCACGGAGACGTATGTTTTAAATCAGTTATGTATAACCCCCCCACCTCCCTTCTTGTCTCTTCCTCTCCTCTCTAGTTGTGCACGTGTCTGCCCACTTGGTAAATGTCGTGAACTTCAGTGTGAGCTACTCAGACGACTTTCCCGCTCTGAATTTGGCTCGCTACAGGGGAGAGGTGAGACACAAACACACATATCTCTATACTGCTCCTGCAGCCTCTCAGTCCAGTCAAAGACTCCACCAGCTGATTAGTGTGAATGGATTCACCTCATGAAGTGTTGTGTTGGGATGAAGCTGGTTTTCTCTCTGTGGTTCTCAGTGAGCTTCTCCTGTGACATCTCAAACTGCAATTAGTCCTCCTAAAATCTGACATGGAGCATGACATGCACAAACAGCTCTTTCTTTTGTTGCTTTTTCTTCCCAGGACCCCAAACTGATCATTCTGACCACAAGTAAGCAGGACTCCTCTTCCATTATAGTCTCCCTTATTTGTGTTTCTTATTTTTGCTGTTTAAAACACGACCTTTCAGTATAAATCTGGTGTTGAAGATGAGTACATGTATGTGTCTTTGGATGTTTAACTTAACTGTTGACTTGGTTTCTGCTCTCTCATTGGCTGAAGTCCCAGGAGTCACGGGGGTCCTGCTGGTTCTCATCCTCTTCCTGATGTTCCTGTCCTCCTCCTACTGTGTGCGGTAGGTCCCCTTAAACCCCCTCCTTCATCATAATCATCATAGCTCGTCTCTTTTCTTTATGTGCTGTGTCACGGATGTGTTAAGAGAGCTGGATACACTTCCTGTATATGGCGGCGGCATCTACCATTTCAGAGATGGGCCTGTGAAACCCATTGAACTGCAGAGAAATGTATTTACCATGAAGTGTCTAGTTTTTATAATACAGCTGCGGATTTCCTGCTCAAACACATGTGTCTGCCCTGTGTCTTCTCTTCATGCGTATGTGCCTTTGCTTCTGAGTTTATTACTCCCTTGTTTGTGTTTGTGCGTGAGAGAGAGAGTGATGAAGAGAGAGATGGAAGATGGAAACCATAAGGAGACATACTAAGAGCGCTCTGTTTCAGAGCAAATCCCCTCTAAATGTTCCACTCTCAGGTCTGTCATTACTGGGGTCATGGTGGGTCACCCACCCAGCATGAGTGTGTCTTAACTTGTGCAGGTGTGTATGCCTCATGTGTGTGTGTGTGTGTGTGTGTGTGTGTGCATACGTGTGTGCACACTCCTCTTGCTTTCCTCAGTAATTGAACAAAGGATAAGAGGCTTTTCCAGACCACTTAAGGCTTTAGATAAGAGTTTGGCTAAGTGGCTGGAGTGGTGGGATGATGGCTGCAGCACACCACAGGAATACCGACTTAATGAGTCACAATGATCCAGTGACATTAACACACATTAATGTGCTCAAGGTTATTAACAGAGTTTGTAAATGAACAAGACTTTCCATCAGCATTTTTTACCCCTGAACATTAGTTCAGTCCAGTTTGTTTGTCAAAAAGCTGCAGCTCACTGGCACAGGATCAATACAGTAAAGTCAATTTATCAATCAGCCAAACATTCTCCAATTTTAAAATGGAACACAAAGCTCTCAATGTCCCAGTGGATTGATAGTCCCGAGATCTTAACCGTAACAGAAAGAAGGAGTTTTTGCAGGAGGTCAGCCAGTAATAGGGTGAGAAGCTCGGACATCCGGAGGGAGCTTGGATTTTCCTGACCTTGCCCAACTGGGAGAGGACCCTGAGGTAGAGCCAGAACTCACTGGAGGGATCACATATCCCATCCGGCCTGGGGATCCCCCCGGAGGAGTTGGCGAGCATTGCTGGAGAGAGATAGAGAGAGGGATGTCTGGAATGCCTCGCTCACTCGGTTACCACCGTGAGCCGACCCTCCGGATATGAGGAAGAAAATGGATGGATGATAAAATGAATGATGCTGCTCAGTCCTTGAGCAAGCCCTGTACAGAAGCAGGATATACTTAAAGATCACAAACATGAAAGAAGTTGCAGTAAAAGAGGGAGAGTATGGTGTTTATGGAGGGGTCGTTGTGTGTAATGACCCCTTTAATATTGACCTCTTGTGTCCTGCTTACTCAGCCTCTGAGCCGGGAGTCTCTGCGTCTACTCCTGAGCAAACTCTGACTTTGCTTTCATCTTTTGTTGTCTCCTCTCATGTTCTTTCTCTCGTTGTCCTGTTTCCTTATATTTCCAGGTTCTTATTTCACATTTACCTCTGCTGTTTTTGTCGTTATCTCCACCTTAAAACTTCCTGGATCTTTTTGAAAACAATCATGTATGATGTCATTTTGCACTTTTCTTTTTTCAGGGTGTCCCACTATGAGATCTTCTGGTACACACACAACCTCTTCATTGTCTTCTACATCATCCTCATGGTGCACATGGTTGGGTACGTTTCAGGGCTCAGCCCACTGATGGCAGCGCTAGATCTGTGTGTGTGTAGGTGGGTTGGCTTCTGCAGTGATGGTACAGGTTGTCCCCATCTTAACCTTCAGAGTTAAGAATGTGCTTCACTTCAGCTAATGTTGGAGACTCCTGCTGACAGACGGAGACACCTCTGAATCTTTACTCAGCAAATTAAACCTCATTCACAAAGAGCTGAAAAACAAAGTCATGTTTTTCAGCTCTTCTGTCAACAACCACATCAATGTCTGAGTCCTTCCTATTGTCTTCATGAAATCATGCCATAGTTTAGTCAGAGTGAGCATGAAATATCTCCTCACTTCAATATAAAATACCGTTTAATTTCCTTGTTCTACTGACATCAATGTTTAAATATTTCCTTAGGGCAGTTTTTTTTATGAGGGATTTGTCGTGACAGGCCCAAACAGAAAAAAATATACAAACACAATCACGCTAGCCTTACAGGCATGTTTCCCATTGTGGTTGGTTGAATAGACACTGTTGCTCTTAAAATGTATTATTATGTAACAAGTCAGGAAAATAGTGCAGCAAAGTGCACATATTAACTTTTTCGTTTTTGTTATATTATATATTGTATAATTGAAAGCCTAGTATGTGGCTGGGCACTGTGTGAATTTGAGGACATACTTGAAAACCGTTGTGGAGCCACTGTACACAACTGACGCCATTGTGTTGTATTTGCATTCAGTCCAGTGTCAACTGGTTTCAGCCCTTTATCCCACTGCAGGCTGTTCACGTTCCTCTGATAGAAAATGTTTTGCTGCTTCATTTTGGAAGAGCGACAGCCCATCAGGAAACTCGCAACAGTCAGCTAGATGACCAAAAGATGATTTCATCACTCAACTCTATCACTTACTCAGTCAGTCAGAACATTTAAGTTTATAGAGCCCAAGTTACTATTAACTAACCAGACTAACATCAGATTGACTCTTGTCCTTTCCACCAGTGGAGCTCTGAAGTATCAAACCAACTTAGAGGGTCACCCTCCTGGCTGCCTCAGAGCCAATCAGAGCAGTACAGAGGCGCAGGGCAAAGAGCCAGACCAGGGTGAAGGTGAAGAGAGGAGGAGATGCATAGAGGAAGCTCACTTCCAACCGCACTACCCTCAGGTGTGTGTGTGGGTGTATTTTTCCTATGTCCTAGCATTTAAATATATGTGTGTGTCTGGTGTGTGTGTGTGCAGTGCAGTCTGTGATGTAGGGGGTGTGTAAATGTTGTGCATGTGTGCTGAGTTTGAGAAGTGTCAGAGGGAGTTTATTAGAGGCGTAGTGCTGCTGGGGAGGAGCAGACATCCTCTCTCTACATCAAGGCATGTGTTTGTGTGTGTTTCTTCCTGCGTGTGTGATTATGTGTTTGCACATGGTCGTTAAGCAACAAGGTGGTTCCATAAAATCCCCCTTTATGCCCGATTGTGCTCCCCAGGCTTTACTGGAGCTGTGAGCAATTAGTCTTCCACAGGTAACTGCTGGCAGAAGGAAACAGAAACACCACCCACTGTGATGGAGAGGTAGATAGATTTAGTACGTATTTTCAGGAATACCTCTCCTCCTCCACAGCGCCCTTGTGTTAGTGCCATGGGAGCAAGTTGGGAGAAGTAGATAGCCTTGATAGACAGCAACTGATACAGTCTGAGATTCCCAAAGCCCTTCCCGTATCAGGGCCTATTCTTATCATGTCAGGATCTCAGGAGAGATTACATGAGCAGCCAAGTGGGAAACATTTTCAAGACTAGTTGTACCCTGTATCTGCTGTGACCATAAGGTATAAATGTAAATCAACAGCAGTTTCCTGCCTTAAAAGAAATCTACACAACTCTGTACTGACCGCTAGCTGTAAATAGAAAGAGTTTATTTGATGTGCAAAGTCTCAAGTGTGATAACCAGTGTAATTTCTGTGTGTAATTTTGGGTCTTTTTTGCCCAGACGTGGCTTTGGGTGAGTGGTCCTCTCTGTCTCTACTGTGTGGAGCGCCTCTACCGCTACATCAGGAGCAGCGACCCTGTTACCATAGTGACAGTCATCAAGCATCCCTGTGATGTCTTTGAGCTGCGCATGCTGAAGAAGAACTTCAGAGCTCGTCCAGGACAGGTGAACAGACATGACATGCATCGCCAAACATTTTCATCCTCCTTACATTTCCATTGTATCTCATTGTGTGTTTTACTATTCCTACTTCCTTTGTTTCCCACCCCTCCCTCTTTTTCTCTCCCGTCTAATCCCCTCATCCCCTCTCCCTGGCCCCCGGTCATCTTCTTTTTCTCAGTATATTCTTCTTAACTGTCCAGGTGTCTCTTCATTTGAGAACCATCCCTTCACGCTTACAACGGTAAGAGTTTATGTAACTCTCCAACCTGCTGCAACACATTCCTCCCTCATGACACAATGCTACACACACACACACACACGTGTGTGTTTTTACAGTTTCTTAAAATCTCTTCCCCCTGGCAAAGAACATGCAGTCCTTTGTCTGTCTCAACATCCTGCCCCCCTCTGCCCTCGGCTGGCACTTGATTGACAGCTGGGTCGTGCAGTAGTGTTCAGTTTCCGCTTTTTATTGATGTTTTTCAGATTCAGTCAGGATTCTGTGAGATAGAGGCAGAAGATAAAGAAACATATTTCTGCTTAGCCAGCATACATGGATGGGCACAGGCTCATCCACACACACACGCACGCACGCACGCATGCACGCACGCACACACACACACACTCACTCACACACACACTCCATCACAAAGACGCACACACATAAACTGCGTGCATGCCTGCGCCTGGTGTGTTATGCAGCTTTGAGGATGAGGGCAGAGAATCACACTGACAGAGAGCAGACAGACCCCTGAGGCTAGTAACGCTGTCTGCCAACAGGAAGGCTGTGTGTGTGTGTGTTTGTGTGTGTTTGCATTGTTAAACATAATGAAAAGAACCGTAGCTATGTTGTGAGTGCGTGTGTGCTCTGGATTTTGTGTATGTCTATGTTTCTTCTATTAGTTGCATATGTGTTTGTGTGTGTCTGTGTGTGTGCGACTGTATGAATGTGTCTGTTGCACTGACTCATTGTTTGCTCTCTAACTCTTCACAGTGTCCCACAGAGAATAAGGAAACTTTTGGCATCCATCTCAGAGTCGTGGGAGACTGGACCGGTGGGTTCACACACATGCACACCCAAAAAATCGTTTTTCGGAAATACATCCTCCCCTGAGAGGGGAGGTAATGAGGAGGAGGACAAAAACAAAATGACCTCCATCCCGTCCACTCTGATAAGTAACAGCAGGAGCGTGTGTCTGTTTATCTGTCTTTTTGTCTGTGTCTTTTTATAAGTCTATGTAAGGTGTGTGTGTGTGGCTACCTCTTTACCTTGATGCTAGAATGGTTCTCATTGTCTGGTTGAAAAACTTCATTTGAGTACACAACTTCACACAACACACACACAGTTTATATACTATGTATGTCAGTGAAGAGGAAAAGCCAATGGTGTCATTCTACGGTCAAACACAGATTGTCTGTATTTTGCCTGTGCAGCAGTCTCAGTAGGGACTCACTTGTAGAGGAAGTTCTGGCCCTTGGGGGCGTTGTGACAAAGGCAAGACCATGTCCCCTGATTTCCATTCACTACTGTACATATTCTCACACACACACGCACACACACACACACACATGTTTTTAGAGCACAGGAAGGGAAGTGGATTTGTTTATGTTGGCCCCTTAATCTGCCATGACGCATGTTGAAAAGAAACATCGGAAAAAACTGAACTGGGATGTATAGAAAAGACCTGAAACTATGTGTAGTAGTGGTATTTGTGAAGACATAATACTTTCATTATGTTTGACACTCTGTTGTCTGGGGTTAGACCAATGGATTTGTTACTGTGTAATTACAAAGCCTCTCCTCTCCTCTCCTCTCCTCTCCTCTCCTCTCCTCTCCTCTCCTCTCCTCTCCTCTCCTCTTCACAGAGCGCTTCACACAGCTGTTGCTTCCTGAACCAAAGATTGACGTGAAGATCGAGATCCTTCCCATGGTCCAACAGAGGAGATACCCCAAGTACATTTTCTGTCTGTGTCTGTGACTGTGTGAGTGATGTGGCTGACATGATTTCTCATGAAAGCTCAGAATCACAGAGGGGTCAGAGGTCACGACCTCCCGACCCCTGACCCTGTGCTCTTCCTGCTCTGTGTTTGAGAGAGAGGGAGAGAGAGAGAGACAGACAGAGATAGAGAGAGGGAGATTTGGCACCGGAGAAAACACACGTTTGTTTTGTGACAGTAAACCAGAGCTAAACAAATCATCAAATCCCCCCCCCCTCTGTGAAGGAGGCTGAGGTGTGCATTTACAGTCAGGAGAGGGCTAACTTCCCTAAAACCTGTGGTTTTATTATGTTATTGTTATTTTATTACAGGCAGTTTTGGTCCTGTTGTGCAGAACCTTGTAACTTGTTTTTGAAAGGCGCCATATTAAATAAAGTTATTAGTATTATTTACATGTATCCTGCAACTGGTCTACATGTGTATTTAGTTAAACACATGAAGATAAAACACCTCTAATTGAAATCATTCATTTCAGCTCTTTCAAAAAGAGGATTTTTACACTATAATCAGTATCAGAGTATTTAAGTTTAATTAAAGGTTACTGTGGTTGTAAGCAAATGAAAGTGCTTAGAAATCTATTTATCAATAATTATAATGCCTCATGTGGACACCCACAAGAGGAGGCTGCTGTATGAATGCACAATACATTTAAACACATTAAATGTAATTATAGGAGGAATTAAAAATTTTCTGCATACTTATATAGGAGGACTTGATATGAAGTGTGGCTGGATAATAAATAAAAGCACCTATACGACTTTTTTTTCCAAATGTCACCAGTAAACCCACACTTTGCCTTTTTTCAGATTTTCAGCCATGAATAAATGTTCTCAGAAGTGTTAGTGAGCACAGGGTTTGTGATTATGTGAGTGTGAGGCTGAGCCAAGCCTCACTTGGCCATGTGGTGGGTGTTGGGGTGTGAAAGGCTTCTGTAGCATTTCCAGCCATTTTCTGGGCTCAGTGTGGAGTTTCATGTTTAATATATTTGAGTATATGTTGTTCATGCAGAGAAATGTTTTGGTTTGACTGTGCGTGATGATTCTGGATCTGTGTATTTTGTGTATTACACACACACACACACACACACACACACACACACACACACACACACACACACAGACTGTGGGATCTCAGATGCAGGATGTTTATCTGGTTTTGTGTTTTTGACACAGTGGGGGAAGTATAAATAAGTCTGCATATTTGTCCAGTTCCTTGGCTGATGTGTTTCTGTGTCTTTTGTCCATATGTCCAGGCTTTACGTGGACGGTCCATTTGGAAGTGCATCAGAGGACGTGTTTAACTATGATGTCAGTCTGTGTGTTGCCGGTGGAATTGGGGTCACACCGTTTGCCTGTGTGCTGCATGCTCTGCTGTGAGTTGTGAAAATGTCACATACAGGAAAGTGATGATTGCTTTGAGAAGGTTTTGATGTTTCCTCTTTTTTCTCTCCCTCTCTCCCTCTCTGCTCTTTGCTCACCACCCAGTGATGGTTGGACAGGGTTCAGGTTGCAGAGGTTGTATTTTGTTTGGGTCTGCAGGGAGATTCAGTCCTTCTACTGGTTTGCTGAGCTGCTGTGTGCGCTTCATCACAAGGTCAGGACAAAGTCAGCATCCTGTAGCCTACTTGTTATACACATTTTATTAACATGGGAATCAAACGGTTGCTCATACATGTAGAGTGTGGAAATTAACCATTTAGCATTTAGTATTTTCATTTACCTAAGACTTGGCAATTTTGAATTGAACCATTGCCCCACAAACAAATTTACCAGCAAAGACATTTCACTTGCCACAGGCTGTTGAGACCACTTTCCAATGCCGTGTGTGTTTGAAAGTTTTATGGGTTCTAAATGGCCGGAGGAGGTCAAAGGTTGTGAACGTAAAAAATGGCTGATGAGCGGGGGAGCACTTACTGTGGCACCTGTGCATTTAAAGTCGAACTTTGCAGAACACTTACTTTCAACATCATTGTGAGCATTGGGAAAAGTCAGCAGAGCAAGCCCTTGCATGTACATATATAAGTTTAAAGTTTAAGTTAAAAAATACTAAAACTAAAGGAGTAAAGGTCACGTTCTGTGTCATTTTTGTTGTATTTAACACCATCTTGTGGCTGTGACACATGGACTGACAGAGTGTAGTACTTTATCTTTACCAAATAAGTCCAAACAAGTCTCTGCTGCACCACTTTACACTGAACTCTGCATGTTTATATCTGTCATTCAGCTTTGGCAGGAAAACAGACCAGACTACTTGAACCTGAGACTGTACGTCAGCCGGCCAGACAGTCTTCAAGTAAGTGACACACACACACACACACACACACACACACACACAGTCATTTCAATTTAAGTCATCTATTCCATCAGACTTCATTGTATTTGCCCGTCTTTACATACCTTGCCCACTAGGAGGCAGTATATGACAGAGAACACACTATTCTCCACATCTTCTCTTGAGTTAACTTTAAGGCCTGATCCTCATGTTGTCCCTGAGTCCTGAATCCTGAACCCTCACAGATGTAACTGACGTCACCTGGTCAGTGATTGACAATGAGAGGTTACAGGGGCCCAGAATGGTTCACAGAGGAACGGCACAGCACAAACATAATGACAACAATTACAGCGTTGGGACTTCTTATTGTACACTCTTCATTGTTTAATGAAATAATAATGTTCCATTGACAGCAGATCATCACCACAGGACTGATAACTACACATAGCTCTAGCTCTGAATCAACCCTGAGATCATGTGTCATGACATGTACTGTCATTGTTCTTGTAATGTTAATGTTAGGCTTTGTCCCTTTCATGCTTGTTTGTTAACTATTCTTCTTTAATCTTGTTATTTTTTCTGTTTTATGGTTGTGTTAACCATTTTTTATGCTTTAACTTCAGTTCAAGCTACTACTGTAATTGAAACTTGGTGTTTATGAGTTTAACGTTTCTTATTCAGTGCAATCTGAAACAGCAGGGTAAAATGCAGTACATGTAGTACATTTTATCTTTAATTACTACGAAATAAGATTTGTTAAATACAATGTTTTATAAATAAAATGCTGCAGTTCAATATTACTGTGGAGGAGAGGTGTTATTACTGTTATTACAGTATTTCTATTTTAAAAATAGAGAGCATAGGCCGCTGTGATATAAAATAACCCTCATTTCAATCATTTTTTAAATAGAAAATATAAAAAAGTCAACATTCACCTTTGACCTGCTGTTTGCAGATGTAATTTGCACGAATGCTTTTTCGTCTTGTAACAGTAAATCATTTTTGTACCATTGAGATTTAGGTGTTGATTCAAGTTCTTTTTTGCTTTATTCACACATCTCCACAACCTGACACAAGTCACTTATTTTCATTTTTCATTTTCATTTTCAGAGCATGTCTGAGGAGAAGTACCTGCCGCTCACCTCGAGGTTGCTGGTTGGGCGGCCCAGGTGGAAGTTGCTTTTTGATGAGATTGGGAGGACCAATAAGGAGTGAGTGAAGTTGATATTTTTTGTCCTGTGAAAGCTATAAAATGTGAATATCTTTGTCTTACAATGTGTTTCCCTGTGGTTTCAGTAAGAAAGTTGGGGTTTTCTGCTGTGGACCAAAAGGCATCTCCAGGACTCTCCACAGACTGTGTAACTCAAGCCGATCTTCTGGGACGATCTTTGAATTCAACAAGGAATCCTTTAGCTAATCGAAATTCATCACTAGTTCTGCACCAGCAACTTTGGGATCTATGCATTTTGATACATTTTGGGACAAATTTTTTTCAGAAAATTTCTGAATATTTTTGGCCAATCATGGTTACTTGAAATTTTGTCCAAGAAATTGTAGGGTCAAATCAATGCATTATATTTCACATGTCTCACTGCCCATAGTCACATATGGTCGAGCAGGACAAGACCTTAACTTGTAGCAAGAGGCCTGCCCCTCTCTACAGAACAACATAACCCCTTCACAAGCTCCACAAGCTTCAACTTCAGCATCTGATCTGATCAGTGTCTGAGAGAAAAATGAGTTGTTGTTGCTCCCTGATGCTGCCCACTGTTATGATATTACACTATAGGGAGTTCATCTGTGTGTCTGTGGACAAGGACTGAAACATGGCACAGACAGTGAAACTGTTTTTTATGCAGTAACGGTTGCCTTAGATAATGTGGAAGCACACAAACTAATCAAATGTGATGAACACCATGTGCCACTTTTAGTATTGGCCAAGTGGCTGGTTCATTCAACCTCCACTTGACACCAAACTGCCATCCAACAAGCTCTACTGACCAAAAGGTTCTGATTATAGAAAGCCAAATCAGCACCAACCTGACCTCTTGTTACACTGGCTGTTTTGTCTAAATCCAAAGTACCAGGCACTGTGAACAGAGTGCCCTGTTTTGTTTTGTTTTTTGTTAGCATTGAAAAACTACACATCCCATGAGTCTTAGCCTTTGGCATGCAATCACAACACCATGGGAGGTGTAGTTGATAGGTGCTGAATAAATGATTACATCTTACTAGCTCTTTAAAAGTGGGTTAGCGCTGGATCTGTGCGTCCCTCTCATGTAAGCAGAGTTTTTAGTGTCTGAGCTGGGAGACAGACGTGAGGATCTGATTGGTGTATAAGAGTGTCACTCATCAGGATCTGAGAGATATGCTCAAGCAAAGGACGACTACACCTCATGCCAGTACTTTTAGTTAGTTGTTTTTTGAATTTATTTATATATTTTTATAAAGCTATTTGATGTTATGTGAAAAACTTCTGCAGGGCTTTGGCAATTTCTCCACAATTCTCCAATTAAAATTAATAATAGATAAAAGTAAGTTTGACACTTTTTTTAGTAGTTCATTATATTTTAGAGTGAGCTAGTATTTTGAAAATTGCCAAAACTGGAAACATCAGGTTTCTGCAAAAGATTTAACCTCTTTATACTTCTGATTCTTTGATGGAAAAAAAACAACATATCCTCTGAAACTGTAATTAGTTGCCATTTATTTTGCTTTTTAAGTTTAAATAAAATTGAATGAAAAATCTGAAATAAAAGATTTTCTATTTATTTTATGTTGGTTACTTGCATATAACTTAACATTAAGTCAAAAACACATATCCTATAATATCCTGTAATGGCAGTGGCTTCAGCCCATTCGACAAGGACCTGCTAACTAAGCTGGTGTTAAACAATATAAAAGAAGTGCAGGTTATTATTCAAACTACACACAAATTTGATGGATGAACCCAAAATTCCTGTATTATCCAAAGATGGAAGAAAACACAGCCAAAACTTGGATCAAGTCTGATTTTAATGCAGCATGTATGAGTCATCTTTGTTATCATGATGCATCATCTTGGCCTGTGAAACATCCTAGGCATCATAGCACGCTGTGGTCCTTTAGCACCAGTGCTAACACAAAAGAGTGTGTGAGAGTTTTGTGCTGAATACACACAAACTCAGTTGAGAAAGAGGTATTTTCTTGTTGTTGTGACAGGTTTATTCAGTACAAGGGAGCAAATAATGTGAGTTCAACAACCTGAGCAATCACTACAGCTAGAGCAGACCTGGTCTACATTACTTTATTCATTCTCATTTCTAGTTTTATTTAGCTCTGTCTTTAGAAAATGTACTGTATTCACATATTGCGTAGCTCAAAGTGACTGTGTACAGGTCAGTAAGAAGAATCAAAAATGAATGTATTATTAGAAAGGAATAAGATGACATCATTAGTGATCCAAACAGAAGTTCTGTCACTGTGTGCAGAGTATCTTTAGTAAAGAGACAGGGAATCTGCACAACCTGACACAAGTCACAGTTTAAATACCCACAAGAGACAAGTCTGTGTAGTGTATAAATCTGTATGCCATTTGGATACTGTTCCATTAGTATAATGAACATTTAAAGGCTCTGAAAACCTGCCAGTTTGTGTGCAACACAGAAATATCCCTCACAGTTAAATGTGTACATGTTAGGGACATCTTAATGATTTTTGGTTCATGCTCCATAATGTTTTAAACCTCACATCCCCCACTCACAGCCATTCAAACAGGTTTCATTTTCTGAGCTATCTGCTATGGTCTCTTCTGTCACTACCCAAACACATAGGAAGGGAATGAAATAGTTGTTTTTGTTGCATAAAAAAGTAAAGAAGTGGGATGAGAAAATCTTTAAAAATGAAAATGTTTGCAAACTTAGACAAACAAAAGTTTTGCTTGGTAGGGCCTACTTTTTTAACCTGTGAGAACTGGCAATGCCTCTGTGAAGACATGCTCCTTTTTTCCATCTCGAACCATAACAGTATATATCTCACTGTCAACATACATAACTATCTGATAACATGGAGGGGGGAGGGGGTTCTTTAATTAACTCGTCTGTACCTTAATCTGTTATTTGAAAATTTTATATAGATTTATTGCTCTAAATCAATAACAAAGTCTTCAGACTTCAGATTTGCTTGATGAAATACTAAGGGTCCCCAGCTGTTTGTACATTCATGTAGATCTGTATGTGCAGTCACTGTGTGTGTTACATAGTGGTCTGATATGAAGCTGAACCTTCCTCTGAGCTGCTCTGCAGTAATGGCTGTGTCTCTCCGTAGCTTGATGCCCTCTTCCTCCTCTGGTTGCGCTTCCACTTCCTCCTTACAGCAATGAGCACTGCGGCAAAGATTGCAGCGATCAGAGCCCCGAGGATCCCAGCTCCCAGGAGCCACTGCCAGATCTGCTGGGCCTGCTGGAGGTAGGGCGTCAGGAACTCCTGCACAAACCTCTGGCCTGTGAGCACAGAGACAGGATAAGACAGTGTTACACAGAGGAAAAGTTGTAGTAAGACTCAGTTAGTGGACATTGTTTATCTATACCCACCAGGGTCCAACAAGTAAGCGTACTCATATCCCAGAGCCTTGTCGGACAGGAAATAGTCTCCATTCCTATAGAGAGGCAGGAAGGGCACCATGTAGTAACCATCATTGTGGCCAATGGGAGCATTGGCACGTGGATAGTTGCTCCGGAGAGGCTGGTGAAGCCTGAGCCAGCGCTCAAAGATGCTGGAGAAGAAATGGAAAGTACATAAAGAAGATATATTTCCAGTATGTAAACAGAAATAATCAAGAACGAGTGACCATCAGGGTTTGATAACCATAATGTTTGTTCTTTTTGTGTGTAGTCATACCTGTCAATAAAAGCGTGGTGCAGCAGGAATATGGGGTCGTTGGCTGAAGCCTGCACTGAGGACATGGAGCCGTTCATGAAGAGATGCAAGGCGTTGTGCATGGTGCTCTGGCCTGGCACTGCCATACCTGTCTCTGGACTGGCAAAGCCTGCAGGAGAGAGGGAGAACAAAAACAGGAAGGCTCTATAAGAGAGTAACAATGAGAGTTATTGAGTGGAGTGTTTGGAGAGAAAGATAAGTGGAAAAATTGAGACAGTGGGAAATCACATTATCAATAGACAGAACATTTGAACTTTCAACAGAGCTGAATTGGTTTGGATGAACCCAGTTGTAGTGTTTCAAGTGCTTTTTCACTAACTGGAGCTTTTCATATCCTGTCAGACATGGAGGATAAGGCGAGCTGAAGGCCCCTGACTATGGACGCAGTAATACACTACAGTGTCTGTGAGTGATCATCATGGAAATATCCAAACTGGCATGTTATAATTGAAATAAGTGTTTTGTGGGTTTATATATTTCTTCTTGCTGTTTTGAGATTTATGTGTGCATACTGTACATGTCTGTAGTGGAGCTGAATGGTCTGTGTCCGTGCACACAGACACACATGCAACTATACTTCTTTTGCACCAGTGTGTGAACCAAGACTCATTTGCTAGATTAAACTGGTTAGACCAAGGATTATGTTACTGTAATTCAATGGTTAATGATGAAAGAAGTACAGTAATACCAGTGTGTGTGTGTGTGTGTGTGTGTGTGTGTGTTGTGAACCCTACCCTCTAGCACATTTCTAAAGCTCATGTTGGAGAGTCGGTCCATGGCTCCTGTCTCATACTCTGGGAGGTTCACAGTGAATTCCACATCAGCTGTTGTGGGGATTCGAGGCACGCGGTTTGGATCATGGTTTCCAGGGTTACGCAACAGTGGGCCCTCGCCGGTAGCGTTGCACAATGCTTCTCGGTTGTTGTACTCCTCTGGCTGGGTGCAGATCACCTACACACACACACACACACATTAAGTGTTGAGCCTGAAGACCAGTGAAGACAAATGTCTCCATTGTTAAATAAACATCGCAAAGACACAAAATACAATTAACAACTAAATAACAGAATGCAGTTGTTGTCTTGACAGATTTGGAGACAGAGTGTCTGAAATAGGATGGAAACCAAACAAGGCTTTTGCACCAAAAATGATTTTTCAGTCTCTAAATGATGGACTCACCTTCCATGAGGAGAAGACAGAGGCAGGACTGATGAGGTTTGAATTGAGGGGGCTGCGTCCGCCCATAAGAGCATCGGTGCACACCTGGCAGGACTGGGCATCTCTCCAGTCCCAGTATGGGATGGTGAAGTTAAAATCTCCCGTCATCTTCCTTATCTCATTCTCCCAGTGAAGCAGGAAGACTCTGTGCCATGGCAGAAAGGCTGCAGATTCATGAGCAAAATCAATGTCTGTCCATACATTCCCTGGTCCTCCCAGGAGGGCGTCCCGGGACACGTAGTAGTGCATCCAGACAAACAGGTCATAGGTGTTGATGTCGGAAAACATGGGGTTCTCCCCATTTTCACCCATCTCTGCTCTGGTTGCTGTGGCGATGACGTAGTCAGGGCTGATGGTGTTTTTAGCCAGGTTCAGATAAGAGATGAACTTCTGTTGCTCAGCAGTCGACAGAGTCAGGATGTTCCTGCGCACTGACTCCCTGTACTCAGCACAGTTTGAACCCCAGTAACCAAACTTGCACTCTCCACAGTTAACACCTCCATAGTTTCCAGCACAACGACACGTCCGGTTAAAGAAAGCCAAAGGCCAGCGCTCTCTGTCATCGATCCCGCTGTGTGGGTACTGGGGCCCATGGGGCTCGTCTGAGACCAACACCTCAGTGCAGAAACCACGACCTGAAAGGGCACCACAGGCTGAGCCATCGCCCTCCCACACTGGGCAGCACTCTTTGGTTCGTAGTCCCTCTGAGTTGGCACAGGGGCGAGGGAACTGACACACTGAAGTCCCAAGAAGCTGCAGCAGAAGTACAGATACACACAGGCCCCTCATGGTTAAAAAAAAAAAAAAGAAAAATCAGAGCAACTCCAGTCTTAATGTGGAATGTAAACTCCTGTTGAAAAAAAGATGGACACAGGAGAACCTGACGTTTTATACAGCAGACAAGGTTAGACTCAGTAAAAGCAGGGAGGCACAGAGGAACACGTTCACTGCTGAAAAGTTTCTTCTAGTTCTTTAAGCTGAATTCAACAAAATACGATCCAGAGAGGGCTTTCAATGAAAATCTTCAGGTACTTGTATTTATCCAATATCAACCAGTTACTATTTTTTTTTGATTTACCACCCGTCTGTGCTACCATCTACCTCTACCCCTCTACCAGACCTTCCTTCCACCCTCTCTCTCTTGCACCCAGCCAACTCTCTCTTGTTCTCTCTACTCATTGAGCCGTTTGAGGGAAGTCCTCTGACAGAGTGTGTGATCTCATTGTGATCTCACTCTCTCTCTCACCCTCACCCCCCACACATACACACACACACAAGCATGTGCACTCATACGCCATCACATGCTCAGGATAATATTCCTGATACCTCTTTCATTTGGTCTTGAGACCAGCTGACCTTTGCTTCGTTATACCTCAGGCAGAAATGTGTGTCTGTGTGTGTGTGTGCGCGCACACACACTACACCCCTGCCCCTTTGCCAAAGGCTGAACAGGAATTTATGCGTGATCAAGTGTGTACGTGCTGTCTACATACAAATAGTGAGAGTTGGAGAAGAAACAGAAACATATAGAGGTGCAAAACTTACATGGTGTATTAATCTGAATTGTGGCCCTGTGACCTTCAGGTTCGATAGATAGATAGATAGATAGATAGATAGATACTTTATTCATCTCTCAAGAGAAATTCACAGTACATTCAGCCGCTGGGTCAGTTTGTCCTCAGGCTGAAGGAGAGCTGATGGGTGCATTGAGTGGGTCCACTTTGTTTGGTCACTCATGATACTGGTGATAACAACAGGCATTATGTTGACTCCCTTTCAGCTGATGAGGAAACAAAGGTAGATGGAAGTGCATCTGAATCTGTCTTACATAGTTTCATTTGTTGAGGATGAGTTAAATTGAGCTGCAACAGATTCACCTAAACACTATAAAGAATGAGTTTCAGAATATGTGGGGACGTCCACAGATGTGGCAGGCAGAGCTGCAGAGTGAATAATAATATCATTTGTATTTCAGTATTTCGTATTAAAACCCTTATATGGTGCTGTCTGTGAAAAATAAAGCCATAAAAGACACAAAATCTTTTATGGCTCACTTTGAAGAACTGAGGGATTTTTTTTTTTAAATTGAACCTGGTTGTCGCTTGTAGCTGATATTTACAGAACTGAGACACTTTGACAATAAACAGCCAAATTATTGTTTATTCTAGTGTCTAGTGTTGGTCTTTTATAGCTTCATAGAAAGAATTGGGAACTGAGTTCATATTGCAGCAGCACTTACAGTGTCTGAATTTAAAGATCTAAAGTAACAATCTTCTGAAGATCATATGAACCATGTATCAAGTGTCAAAGTGTGAGACAGTATCCAGAGCTAACCCTCTTCGATAAAAAAAGGATATGTGCAGTAACTACCTTTTCTTTGGCAGAGGGAACAGAAGGAACCTTAATCTCTGAAGATCTGTTGTTAATGAAAGACTCGACTTGTGACGTCACATGTCGAGCATGCTGAGGTGAGTACAATCTCACTTCATGCCCCATTAATTAAAACTGTGACTCTTTCGTCCATTACAGAAAAGTGAATGCGTGTTATTGAGAATAAACACAATTTGCATGGACAGCTGAATGTAACAAACGTTTCTTGTCTAATCAAAGGGAAAAAGAAAACCATTAAACCGTAAAACTGTAACAGCCATTTTCATTCTCCATGATGAAGTGTCTGCTTGTGTTGCTGGCCCTCAGGTTTGACCCTCTGGTAGTCTGTTGAAGTGAGAAGAGGATTTCTCTCCGTGGAAATTACATTGTTCTGCTTTTCATGCAGGGCCTAAGTCAGACGTTATTTCATCATGTTGATGCATCTTCTTGCATCCATTCTTGTAAACACAAAAGAGGCAAACACAGAGGTCATATCCAAACTGATAAAAACATCTGTGTCGGTATTAATCAGTAAAAATACAGTGATCATCAGAGGTGGAAGAAGCATTTAGATGATTTAACTTTAGTAAAAGCAGAAAGACAAATGTAAAAAATACTTCATACATCAACATACAATCTTACTCAACTAGGTTAAAACATATAGATAAAGATGTCAAAGCTTTTTCAATCAGTTCATGATGTATGTGTATTTTCCCACCACAATAAGTATTTAACTGTGTTGTCATCATCTGTACTACAGCGTGACCATCATACACATTGTAAGAATGTACTTGGAGACTACAAGGGGGTAATTTTCCCTGCACTCTGCCTCCTCAGGTTCAGTATCTGCGCACAAGCCGACATCACAAGCCGGTCACATGCTGCCGTAGCCAGGCACGGGATGCAGCTTATCCCGGCGCAGGAACGCGGTGGAGCGCACAGGAATGACCATCACAGGGTAAAGCTGTCCGCAGGGCTTCTCTGACAGAGAGGGCCAGACTGCCTCTGTGTGTGTGTGTGTGTGTGTGTGTGACACAATGTGCACGAGGGACAGTTTTTAGAACTTTTAAAGAATTCCACGCTCCGTAAATTACTGAATTCACAGAAGTTCACGCGCCCACAAACCACGTGACATCAAATACAGATTTGAATGGTCTCTCTGATCGAAACCTTCCTCGTACAATCTCACACCATCTCCTCTAGCCGTCTGCCCTAACCAGACACAAGGGGGCAGCACCACACGGTTATTGCCCGAGTCAGAGGAGCACCACGGGTCTACAGTGTTTCACGGCGAGACTATTGAAGGCAGCTCCATCTCCTGCTTCATCAGCTGCACTGTGACAAAATGTGAGGGTGGACGCTGCTGATGTGACCAGTTGCTGGTGTTTCTTACTGTTATATTTGGCTTTCTTTTGACTCCTAGTTTATTCGTATCAACATCCAACCTGCTGCTCTGCAAGATCTGAAAGATGCATCTTCTGCTACAGGGGAGAGACATTGTGTACAGTTTGTTGCCCGAGGAGATCATTTGTCTCTTAGCTCCAAAATTTGAGATTCTGCTTGAAAATCAGTGTGTTCCCTCTCAAACTGATTTTGTAACAGGTGTCTAACAGGACCAGAGAGGCAGAGAGAGAGAGAGAGAGAGAGAGAGTGACAGAGTGTGTGTTTGTGTGTGTTTTCTGCCCACAATCACAGAGCTTGTCAGAGCGTGTGACCTCCTGACCTGTGACCTTATGCCCCCTCATCTGCATCTAGACAGCCAGTGAGGCATATTGATGTATTAGAGCCATAGAGTTACTCAATTAATCAATTGGTTGATCAGTTGACTATCTGTGAATAGTGAGAGGACAAATTGTTTTTTTTTTTTTTTTTTTTTTCTGTTTGTATTTGCCAATCGATTCGTTTGGAAAATTATTGATAGGCTTAGTGATTATGAGAACAGCTGCACCCTTGAGCTAGTCAGATATTTTCTGTTTTGAATGTTGCTCCCTTTTCACAGGGACTTTGAAATGTTTGTTATTTCATATCTTCCGGGTATAAAATTCATACACTGCTGCAGATCCCTCCAGTCTGAGTGTTGTCCCTGTTATCAGGGCGTCCTGGCAGTCAGAGACACCATGACAGCTTGTCAACCTGTGCTGACAGTTAACATCGACACTGAGGCTGCTTTTAGTTTGTCTCCGCACAGACTCTGGAGCAGCCTGTGCCTGTAGATCTGAGGAATAGCTTTCTTTTTTTATGCACATTGAATTTGAGTCTGTCTGAATAAAATATAAACAAACACAGTAGTATGTTATATTACATACTAAACCCACTTTTGTTCCAGTGGGTTTGCGTCGTGCCTTTTGTGTCAAAATGTCACATGAAAAACACTGTTTCTATGGCAGCTATAGCGACTTCATTGCAACCAGCATCTCAATATCATATCAAGGCGACGGGCTTATTAGTGTATAGAAAACCAGGGTGTGAATATTTATCACACGTCGTTACCTTATTGTTTATTTCGCTTGGAATGTGTGACATTAAAAGCCAATCTTCTCTTGGTCAGTGAAGCAGGAATCACATTACATGAGAGTGAACGTTTCATAACTGACATCCTTGTTTCTTTGTTGCCGTTATGCGGTTGTAGTTTTTTTTTCTCTCTCTCTCTCTCTATTTGTCCTACTTAGAGGGAGGGAATATCACAGACAAGTGACAACCCTGTAAATCAGCTATGTGTCTATGGCAACCATGGGTATCCACTGTTATTTTGAAATGCCATTGAATAATTGATTTGCCGACTGTGACACTGACTCTGTTGTGCTTGTGATTTGCAGAGGAGGGTGGCTAAAAAGAGATTTTTACCTTATAGATGTTCATATGCATGTGATGCACACCTGCATATAGCTGCGCACAAACGCCCACACATGGAGTGCAGGTATATTTCATAAGGTTTCCTTGTTGTGTCACTGTAGGCTAATCTTATTATCTTCCAACCAGGGGGACCTGTAGCTATGTGATACACTCCGCTGTAGCCCACACAATTCTGCTTAACAGTATCAGTGTCAGATTATGCATATACAGTGTGGTAACGGGATGATTTTCATTTATGATACCTTTAAATCCAATTCCCTGAGATTTGACACACGCAGTTTCATCAATATTAATTCATTTATTTATCCAACTCGCATCAGTAATGTTCCAAGTGTCCCTCTTAGAGGATAATGAGGTAAATCAGGGGTGTATTTGTGTGCATGAGTGAGCAACAGAGAGAGAGAGAGTCTGACCGCCAACAAACCTGACAAACTGAACTGATACATTGGCTACTTGTTGATTTTGCTGTTTTATTAGTGAAGGGTTGTCATGGAAATGTGACCTTAGTTCATTATGGCATTTCATCCATCTTAAACAGCTCTATTGGAAAATCAAGGATAGGATCTAATATGACAGCAGAGAAAAAATAAAAGCTCCGCTGTGCTGTAGATTGGAACCTGTGTAACTAGAAAAGGCAATGCAAGGATACATTTAGATGTCATATGACATGGTCGATCTAACCTCTAATATTATAACACCTGTTAATGGGACATAAGAGCAGATGACGGATTATCCTACATCTGGATTTAGAGGCTGGATCCTCCGAACTCTGCATGTTAATACCTAATGTGTCACAATTTGTGTTGCTTCTGCTCTTTGAATCTGCAACACACAGGCAGTCAATCATTTCAGCTATTAGTATCTCATAGTCAACTGCAGCCTAGGTAACTCTTTAATGGTATCTTTAGGTGATCTTCGACCTTGTACTCTATTTATTCATTAAATGTGAATATTAGGGTGTGGCTTGGTTTGCCGTGTTCTAGGCTCGATTCTTGAGTGGAGTTTGCATGTTCTCCCTGCACCTGTGTGGAGTATCTCTGGGTACCCTGGTTTCCTGCCACAGTCCACCATCATGTGACATACTGACTCTAAAAAGCCTTTAATGCCAGTATACACTATATGGTGTCATGTGGCATTTTCAGGACTACTTGAACTCATTTATGGACCGAGGACTCCTTCATGTGTTTAAGAATGTGCAACATACTGTACAAGCATAATAAACCCTTAGTCAAGCCTGGGTCCTCTTGGGTCCCTGAGGGTCAGAGGTCTTGGAGCAGTTGCAACTTCACCTGGTTGATTATTCAGCTTTAAGAACATGTAACTCTTAGTTTTGTTATGGCTCATCAAAAGGGGGGGGACATAAACCTACAGCCTCAACAAGCAGCACTCTCTCTCAGACAAACGCACACACACACACACACACACACACACACACACACCATTAATACAATAGTGCGAAAACAAGAGCCTGTTTATGTGTGCACTTGCACTCTGGTGCTTAGTAGTTAGCTCATTTGTCCCTGTCAAAACAAACTCAGAAAGTGAGACAGAGAGTGAGAGACATTAGTCAGGGTCAGTAAGGCTATCACTGCATCAGTTAAAGCTGTCACATCAAGCCTGCATGTGTGTGAATTTCTACTTTATATGTGTGTGTGTGCGTGTGTGTGTCAATGCTCTTTTAATGGTCTACTAATCCCAAATGCATTTGGCTGGCAAATTAATCCAAGCCTGGTCTAAGCCAAGCTTCTAAACCCTTCTCTATCCCACATACCCCCTCTCCCCTTGTCCCTGCCTCTCGCTGTTGCTCTAGGGTTACTCTCTATCAGCATCTATCTCCAGATGGTATCTTGGAGGTAGGTGTGATATCGAGAGAGAGAGAGAGAGAGAGAGAGAGAGAGAGAGAGAGGGGGAGATGGATTGAGAGAGAGGATGACCTGTGATGCGAGCCTCCTCATTGGAGCGCGTGGTGCGGCTGAGAGAGAGGAGAGAGAGCGATAGGGGCGGTTCATTTGTTGCCATAGTGAAAAAGTAGATTAACCATCCTGAGCATGATGCCGTGATGGATGCGTGAGGGATGCTGTGGTTCTCCAGAAACCTTCACCTGTCCTGCAAGCAAAGGTATGCAACTGCTGCTTCTCCTGTTTTCCTATAGGTGCAAAGAAATTGATGTAGTGACATTAACAGCCTGGCAACTACAATGCCCAATGCATTTAAAGTTAATGCATGAGAATGCCTCTCAAAAGTGAAGGCAGAGAGGACACTTTCTCAGGTAACCTCGGGTCACCTATCATGTGCATATTTAGGAGTAAACTCAATACAAACCAACAACAATATGTGGGTAGAGACTGCGTTTGGGGGGGCAACTGTGTGGGAGTTAAATGCAGCCTAATAGCACAGAAAGTATTTTTTAATCCCTCACAATTCCTACTGCTTTAACATTTAAGATAATATGAGTGGCATGGTAGCCTATATTACTGATCTCGATATATATATATATATATATATATATATATTGCAAGGAAATGTTTGACCCAGTTGTGATCATACAGAAAGTCACATTTCCAAACAAATTCCCCAGAGTTGAGAAAAGCACGTTTAGTTTTAATCATAGCCAAGAAGATTAAGATTCATTATTTTAAAATACTAACTGAACTTGCATGACATTATAGGCCTAAATTGTATATGGTTTTCCTGCAAAACCTAAAACAGCCAGTCGTTACTGGCTGTGACAGTCAGTAGATATCGGTGCTATTTAGTTGGAGACGTTTGCAAGGAGGCAGGATGTTTCCATTAGATTTGTATTGATTTTTTTTTTTTTTTTTTTATAATGATTTGATCTCTGTGGGTCTTCAAGGTAGACGCCAGGCGAAGCTGTATAGGTTAATGGCTCGTTACTCCAGTGACCGCTATGAAACTTCAAATGATATCGATCCCCATCCACTGCATCGTTATCCCAGCCCACGGTGTCACCTCTGATGTCTGTTTGATCAGAGAGGAGAGAAGCGATACACCCAGCGGTCCACCTCCAGCCTAACACATTATGGGCTATAACTCGTGGCGAGGAACTACAGATACGGTATGTTTTTGCAGTTTATAGTATCTGGGTCTATTGTTCTGATCAGTCTGTTTGAATGGTAAAATAAAGGCGTCTTTAAGTGGGGGATTTAATTAGGCTGAGGAGAGAGAGACCGAGAAAGAGCGAGAGAGAGGGTAGAGGGGGGTGGTGGACGTGAGGGGGGGGGCGTGTAAGGGTGCGCGCGCGTGCGTGTGAAGCACTAGTCCGACACGTACCTCACTGTCTTTTTTTTCGCTTTACAACGCATATGTCTGTCTTTGTTAATTCCCAAATCACCTAAAACGCACCACCGTCTGATTGGCTGGATCACGCTCGAACCCAGAGCAGGTGTTACGTCCCAGTCCAGTTTCACCTCGTGCCTGTTACGTTTTTGAGTGCGACCCTGCCAATCAGCCACTGATGTCAACTCGTCAGCCATGGTATGAGTTTTGCTAATTTTAAAATAGACCAAATGTTGTATAGGCGTGAAGTTAAACGCTACAGAAAAAGACTTGTTGGGGTTTAAGGTGGAAAAAAAAAGTTCGGTTGCTTGGTAAGGGGAATCACCTAGCCGCTAGCTTAATTTTAGGCACCTGTCAGCCTACTGCGTTGCTAAGATATGGGCTCCATGTGAATTGGCTCCATTTGTTGTTGTTGTTGTTGTTGTTGTTGTTCTACAGTAAGCGTTTACAGCTCACAGACAGCAGCTTGTCTGTTCTCCAAGCACGGTTTTTCTACTTCGCACAGCATCAGACAGGTACAGGTGGATGGACACGAGGATAAGATAAGGCGAAGAAAGCTTAGGTGAGGTGAAAGCTGTTCCGAGAACAAACTGAATGACCCTCAGGAACACATTTCTCCGGAGGATAACACAACAGCCAAGTACAAGGGAAACAAGCGAGGAGAGGAGTGGGGGTAAAATGAAAAGGTGGGTGTTTTGGAGAAGGGGGCAATCAGAGAAGAAAGGGGGGGGCAAGAGGGTAAATTGTGAGAGATTAAAAATGTGAAAGAAGGGCTGTAACGAGGGGAGGGTAATAGAGGCAGAGAGTGCAGGGGTGGGTGGGATAGTGTGTTTGTGTGTGTGTATATGGAGGGAAAGCGGGGAGAGGAGGAGCAGAGGAGAGAAAAGGGGGAGGGATGAAGGCGCGAGGTGTTTGGAGAGAGGCTCAGGTGTGCGTGACTGGAAAACGGAGGAAGCTCGGGAGCTGCACAACACTCAGTGGCAGCTCCGGTGTGTTTGACATTGGACTACACGTTATCAGCCTTATCATTGCTCTGTGATAGTAACTCTCAGTCCCATTGTGCAGCGGGACCGTGCCGGCTGCACCGGGGAGGCGTGTAGGTTCCGTTAAGGTAAGGCTTGTTGGTAAGGTTACAGAAAGATCACCGAGATCCAGTCAGTATAGGCTATCTCTAGGGACTTACCCTGTCTACCCTCCTCTGTATATTCCTCTGAGTGATTTTGTCGCACTTTGTCATTACCTACTGTCCCTGCATATCCATAAAGGAACTTAGTTGCAGTTGCAGCTGGACTAGTTATCCTTGAATTATATTAGAAGGTTATATCCTGTGACGGCGTAACGTTAAACAGCCAGTTGCACAGCTGTGTTGGAGATAACAGTCACAACAGCAAGACAGAGACGCGTCAGAAACCCGGCTTTCATCCGTGCATGCTGTAGCCATGTTCATTTCAGACGGTGTCTCTGTCATGTTTTGCACCATTTGCTCGTTATAAAATTTTCTTTGTGTGTGTGTGTGTTGGTGCGAATGATGGACTCTGATCTCCCATTGCGGCTGACGGATGCAGCGCTGCGCCAGCCAGTCATTGTTGTCTCTGGATTTTATTTCTCCTTGGAGATAGATATGCAGTTTGACCAGACGCTGTACGTGCATGCCAGTGATTAAGTAATTAGGCATATACAAAATTAGCGAGTGAATTCCTCTGGAGGGACGCTACACCAAACAGTAGATAAGAAAATGTAAAGTAGCCTACAATGAGGTCGCTGGAAATCGACGACTGAGGGACTATCAGTGGGCTGCTGGTCCCCGCTGAAACGTTGCAGGGTGAAGTGATTTGAGGTCAGAGCTTGTTTGGGGGGAGTTAATGCAGGCGCCGCTGTCACACCTTGTCTGATGTCGCTGCAGCAGGTAAAGTGTTGGTGCTCCTTGACAACAATGACACGACATGTATCATCGCGAATGTCAAATATCAACAGATAGAGGCAGGCTATAGACAACAGTCGTCTGCTCAGCAGCACGTTTAGACATACTTGTTGGCTATTTGGTGTCGATATTGGCTTTGTCACTGCATGTTGGTTTCAGAGAGATTCATATGGTGTTTGGCATCTCTGTGCCCTTTATTGTTTGATAAGGTCATTTACTGTTATAGCCTGTTTATTTAGAGAGTCTTGTTCAGAGAGAGAGATTGATGGAAATCTAATCAGCTGTAGCAGGCAGACAGTATGTAACACAAGAGGTGTTGCATCCAGGAAAAGGAAATAAATAACAAAACTAGAGTCGTACGAATCTGAATGCTGTGAGTGTTGGTGTCTCCTTATCGTGATGCTTTTCTGAGGACCAGGAGCAGCTCATAGTGGTACTGACATGTGCCTAATTGTTGAAACATGGCTGCACGTAGTGGTGTTGATCTTGTAATCACTCCCAAACTTGGTTCCTGGGGTTCAGGTGCAAAAAAAAAAAAAAAAAAAAACGCCCTCTGACCATTTGGGGACTAGATGCACATGGCGACACTGTCACACGCCCACTCAGCAAAAAATCTCCCCTAAATAACTGAAGCTTCCTCAAAATATTGCTGCTCCCTCAAGTTATGTGCAAAACAGAAAAAAGCGGCCTGACCTATTTTTGATCATTTGAGAAACACAATGACAGGTATAATAACCTCTACATCCCTGATTTACTATAGCGGAAAGGTGGAAGGTCTGTGTCTTCACATTTACAGAAAGACACAGACGTATTCTGTTCTGTTCTATTGACTGATGATGAAGAGAAGGGCACATGTCAAGAGGCTGATGCAAGATCCTCTTTACAATTATGTTTGTGAATGTACATCTATTTGTGTACTGTGTGCAAGGTGTTGTCCTTTTCCACTGGTATGTTTGCGTCTGTGTGTGAATGTGATCGGTGTATAAAAATGCAGTTGGTGCTGTGTAAATTTGTCTTAAGATTATTGATTTCCTCGTAATTAAAACAGTTAAAATATGAAGCCTGCAATATTAAGCTGCTCAGATGATGAAAAAAACAACTAATATCTGTTTTGGAAACTCCAGACACTCCCCCCCTGTCCCGTCATTAATTACACACACACACAAATGTCTGTGCGTCATACTGAACAAGATAGGGAAAATAGATATATTTGGGATGCTATTGAATAAATTGCCGTTGTTTTTTGACCCTGCTTAATGCACAGTAAATTGAATCCTCTGTCAACGCATTAAACAGAGTGTCTGCCGTAATGAAACACATTGAATTCAAGTGAAGCACAGGGAGGGAGAGTGTTTGTCTCTGTCTGGTTTGTGTGTTTATGTCGGTGTAGAAGTTGAGTTGGAGGGCTGTACAATGCCCTTGTGCGTAGTTTGTATAGAACTAGTGATTCAAATGCATAATGACGTGTGGAAGATGTTTGTTTAGGGACTGAGGATTTGATTTTTTTTATATATATGTATATTTTCAAGCCACTGTTAGGCCCACACAAATGTCAGTGAGATGTATAGTTAGAAGTGAAATTCTAAGTGAGCCGATCAATAGATAAAGAGCGTGGGAGACAGAGACAGAGTTACGTCACTGATGGAGACAGAGTGTGCGATCGAGAGCTAAGTTGTGTTTGATTTGTTCATTACCGGAGCAGCAGGTGGCCCTGTCGCCATCCTGACACCGTCATGCTAATTACGTTTAGTGCAACACTGTCCCTTGATGCCTCTTTTTTTTTTGTTCTGCTCTCCTTCTTCCTTCTTTTTCTTATCTCCTTCTCTGTCTGCAACTCTCTTCTCCACACACTTACCTTTTCTGTCAGCCCCCTCCTGTCCCCCTTTTTCCTCCTCTCTCCTTCTTCCGTCCATGGGTTTTTTCATCTAATGTCCTCTGTTTGTCTCTCTTCCTGCATTTCGACATTTCAGTACACCCCACCTCAATTTCTTTCTCCTCCCTCCGCTCTATCTCCTCTTCCTCCCCTTAGGTAACCACCAACATCCCTGTCACGACCTTGATCCTGTTTTGCATAAGCAGTGGATGCTATCCTCTGCTCGCTGAACTGTCCCGGCGCTCCTGCTGTTTATGGTCAATTAAATTGCTACATTGCAGTGAAGTAAAGCATTTTTGTAGCTCTGAGGTTAAGCAAATTATAAGACTCACCCATCCCCAGAGGGATGGCTACTTCAAAGTTTACTGGGTGGGGGGGGGGGTAGGAAACTGTTTGGCTGACTATTAAACACAGTATGCTTGGTGTATTTCTTGTAACTAAATGTGTCCCGTAGGTCTGTTTGAATCATCCACTTAGCTTAGCAAGTATTATAGTACTAATACTATCAGAGCAGTGAGAAAATAGCCAGTGACATACCAAGTTTTATTTGGTTAGGGTTGAGGGGCTGACACTTGAGGAATGAACATGGCTCCTCAATGGTGGAATTAATCTTCAAGGGCTGAAACAAAATGAAATTGAAGAGAAAAATGTGACTGCCAGTGCTTTTATGAGACCTTGTTGGAGCAATAGTTTTACGGATGAGTGTGGCATAAAAGTTGTCGGACAACCAAGTATATTCTTCACTGCAGCTCCAAGGTGTGATATGCTGTTGTATTTATTGATGTTATGTTGACACAGTGGAGAGTGTGATGACTCTGCTCAGTCACAGTGATTTAGAGCTGTTCTCCTGGAAGAACAGGGCGAGGCTGGAAAGATAGGCCAGCATTTGTGAAACCTTCATATATAAATGAAGAGTAGTGAACCAGAGAGTCTGTACTCTAGTCATCAGATCAAGTTTAATAAATATCACAGGGTTTATAGGGTTAAGAGTAATGAGTATCTGCACATTATGTTTTAAACATCAAGTATGATGAGACTGAAATGTGCTGGGATATCACACGGTTGCTTCAAATGAGAGTGAATGATACATGTATGAGCTCAGGCTTTAATCACACTGTTTCTTTTGATAGGTGAGAAGACAGGGTTTGAATGGCAGGTGGTTATAGACGACAAGAAGCCTTTGGACCTAATTCATATAAATGTATTTGGATTTAATCTTAAACTTGATTGTGATTGCTGATGGGTATGTCTGTTCATCTTAGATATACACATCATGGTCTTTTATTATACTTCCTCGTTTTCACATGCACTGGACAATGTATGAAACTAATCTCAGACAGGTTTTACACCACTGACAAACCAGTAGGAGGGTCCCCATCCAACTGGTCCTGACGTTAAAGCATGCGTACACATGCATATTTGTAAGAAGTGCTCTGTTGAAGGTCTGTCAAGCTCAAGTTAAGAGCTTGTGTCTGCAGACATTAATTATATCAAACAGATTAGACCAATAAACTACTGTAGTCTGTTTAGTAAGTATGTTTGCGAAAGCCAGCTACAACAAAGATGTTCAAATTCTAACAAAGTTTTTTCTGCTCGCAGGTTTACATGTGAACATGTCTGTCTTTCACCTGTTACTGTGGAGACCAACTCTGCCTTATAATATGGGGAGCCTGGAGTTATGTCAGCCAATGAGACTTAGCCCAGATTTTCTTTTGAATTTCCCAGGTTGCACTGCTGCACCTGTCTCAGCTGTTGCAGTGATGGTTCCACACTGAATCCCAAACGACAGAAGGACAAGTCAGAAGAAAGGAATATATTAAAGTCATCCATTGTCAAAAACTCCCGTGTGCCAGAAGCGCCTGCCATGGAGAGGAAAATTATTTCTCGGACAAGTAGTTCCCTGTGACGGCTCCACTCAACAAATTTGACACCTGCTTCTCCTTTGATGTCTGAATGGACCAAGATGATGCTTTGGTTGCTGCTAGTTTTGTCCATTTGGGTTGAGCTGGATCATGCTGACTCTGCCCAGTCCAGCGAACGACGGGTTGTAGCACACATACCTGGTGACATCATCATTGGAGCATTGTTCTCTGTCCACCATCAGCCCCCTGCTGACAAGGTACATCTAGGTTTGAGTGTCTGCTTATATGTCTATGAGATAATAAGTGTGCTACAGAGGGATAACAGTAATGGTTTTGTGCATGTACATTTTCACAACTTTCATCTACCATCTTAATTGATTTTCAAAGACGGTATCTGGAAAACAAAAACTGTGGTCCAGAAAGTCGCTTGATATCATTTTTGGCCCAGTGCCAATTGCTCTGTTTACTAGGACCCAATTTGTAGTGGGTACCCCTGTGATTATGAACATTCAACCTCTATTAGCTGACCCACTGGCATTTAAGCTTGGGTAATTGCAAATATGAAAAAATAACTCTATGAACATGGGAGCCATGTGAACATAAAACCAATATTAGTCCAACAATGAAGCAGTTGAGCGCAGTTTGAAAGGTTACTTTTTATTTTGGAAAAAATGTCTGAAAAGTCAGTTTCAGCATCACTAATATCACCATGTAGACAACATTGTTATCTGAATGTGAGCGCAATTTGACTTGATTTTACCTTCCACCATGTCTGCACAGGTACATGAGCGCAAGTGTGGCGCGGTACGAGAGCAGTATGGCATCCAGAGGGTGGAGGCCATGATGCACACACTGGACCGCATTAACAATGACCAAAACATCCTCCCTAACATCACGCTGGGCTGTGAGATCAGGGACTCCTGTTGGCATTCAGCTGTGGCTCTGGAGCAGAGCATCGAGTTCATACGGGATTCACTGGTCTCCTCTGATGAGGCAGAGGAGTGGGGTGGAGGAGGTTCTTGGGGAGGGGGAGGAGGTGGAGGAGCAACAATGAAGTGTGCAGACCCCTCAGCCACCCCAATGCGTGGGAAGAAACCCATTGTGGGTTTAATTGGACCAGGGTCAAGCTCAGTGGCCATTCAGGTCCAGAACCTTCTTCAGTTGTTCAACATACCACAGATTGCCTACTCTGCCACCAGTATGGACCTCAGCGATAAGGTAAGCCCATGCACCTGTAGACAAATTTCTGTGTAACTGAAATTGTTCAGATGCAGGTGTAATTATTGGGGGAATCATTTATAAAAAGACTGCAGTTGATACATCTTTAATTAAATGATCTCAAATTACCCATTAGTTTGGTGAATGTTCTAGATGCTCCTGGATAACTCTGCTTATCACTGGTTTCATTCCCATTGTTTCAGAGCCTTTATAAGTACTTTATGAGAGTGGTGCCTTCAGATGCCCAGCAGGCAAGAGCTATGGTGGACATTGTCAAGAGATACAACTGGAGTTACGTGTCTGCTATACACACTGAAGGTACAGCTACCCCCACATTCACAGCTTCTGCACACTTTGTACCTGGCATTAACATGCATCTCCACATGTGTCTCAAGTGAGCACTGGTGATAGGGACTGAGCAAATCAATGCGCTATCCACAGCTCTACAATGAAATAAGGTTTTAGCCATTTGAAATAGTACAAAAATAGAAAATTAATATGTGGCAGTCAGTGTTGATTTTGTGGTGAGTCAGTGTGTGGGATACACAGTGAGAAGTGTAAAACTCTCTTTGGTGGCTGTAAATGATGTCATTTGAGTGGGGGGATCCTTCACTGTGACACAGGACACATACTCATCCTCCGTGAAGAATGTGACCACATCTGTGGTCCAAGAGAGTGGACCTCAAATACATCAGTGCATCTTGTGTGCATTCATACCTGTCCTTAGAGCTGTTCGCTTGTGATAAGATTAACAGATACACATGTTAATGCCAGGCCTTTTAAACTCCTCTTCTAAGCTTGACATTCATGCACATGTTCTCTCTTCCACTCTGTCTCTGCCTCAATGCAGTGTGTTTATGTATTTACCCTAATATCGTATCCATGGCACTAATGCAATAGTGCTCCATGTCCACTTGTAAAAGAAATGTAATAATAATAATTCAATAATAATGCTTCAAATGAAGGAAATAGTTTAGAAATTAGAACTTAAAAGTTTTTTAACAACACAGGAGAATTTTCAATGCAAGGACAAGAAGAAAGAGGGAGATAAGGAGAGAGGAATATAACTGACAAGATCGGGTCATACTGTAGCAATACTGCCGCAGAGCAAGAGTTGGAAGTGTTTTTCAAAGAGATGGGTTTTATATGTTTGAGACCATGCTTGTGTGTGCAAATAAATCCATTTGGCCGGAATGTATTTATCTTTGCATTTCCTAGGACAAGTGTGTTTGACCTTGGCACTGGTATTCAAGGTCGTCAGCTGCTTTCTCGAACATCATTTATTCCAGACACCAAAAGCCAGAGAGAGAGAGGGAGGATGTCAGAGAGAAGACAGAAAGAATTAGGAAGGAATAGGAAAGTGACAGGAGCCGAGAGAGAGTGATAAGGAGGAGAGGCGAGGGATGAGAAAGGCATCAGAGAAAAGAAGGAGAGGACAAGAGAGATGAAAAGGGAGAGGGAGGAAAACAAAGGAGAAAGGGAGGAAATTAATGGTTTATTGGGGAAAATGGAGGAAGAAAATGGAGTATGAGGGAGAAGACAGAATGTGCAAAGCAATGACTATAGTGCCAGAAAACCACAGAAGACAGAAGTGTGTGCACGCACATGTGTGTGTGGATGTGGAGTGCTTTGGATAGATAAGAGTGTACAGGAGCTGCTGATTCGGAGAAAGATGGTAGGGGGCTTAAGTTTATGGAGACTCATTAATTCTCTGCATTAACATTTTGCATCTGGAGGCAAGAGACGATGGAAGCTGATATGCAAGAAACTGAATAATAAATGTAATATCACACACTAATTACAATGAAGTAATGAAATAACGCTGTTGAAGGGGAGAATACTCTGAGTATTACTCTCTCATTGAGATTTCAGGCTCTGTGGGCTAGACGGTATTTCAGTCCATTTGGGGCTGCAGTGTTAAAATCAATGCGAAGCCCAGTGCTCTTTGCTGGGGTTGGGAGGTCTACATGTAGAAACTCTTTAGCCTAGCAGGTTCATACAGTCATTACTACAAAGGAAATAGTATCAGTTTTAATGCAAGCATCTAGTTTTGCGACTACTAAATAAATATCGAGTCCTTGGACATCTTATAAAGTCCATGTTTTCAAACCTAACCTAACCTAACCTAACCTTGTAGTGCAGTTGATACAGTATCTATGTATGTGATTTTTTTCTGGTGCTGATTTAAATGTATAGAATAAGCAGTAAAAACATAAACACAGAAGCAGTGGCAGTGTGTATGAATTGTAGGACCTCAGTGGTAAGATAACTCTATGAAATTATCACCAGTTCATTTTTTTAAATTTCGTATAATTATTGTTTCATTCACCACAGAACGTGGCCAAATCAGACACAACAGACAGACGAACAGACAGATATTTTGCGGTGCATACCAAATGAGCAGTGTTACATAAAATGTGATTTAAAAACAGAATCAATGGAACTGAAAGCTCATTTGCATAAAAAAAATGTGTATTGTAGGTAAACATTATTCTAGATGTTATACTGATGTTGTCATTGAACTTGAGTCTGTGGGACCTCTCGCTCATGGGGCAAATAGCAGATGAAACACTATGAAACACAGAGAAGAGGTTGTGAAGTCTAACGGACAGTGGAAAGAGGGCTTTGTGGAACACCTCAGGGAGACCAGCCTGAATCTTATAGTGCTCCTCTGTTTCACAAGGCACAGTGAAGGGCAAGTCAGGTGTTGTCCATTGTGCTAGCATTTTCCTTTGATTCACCGTCATCCACTTGAAATATTTATTGTATGTTAATTTGTGTGTATTCTGTATCTGTGTTGTCAGTGTCAACATAAAACAAAATTGACATATCATCATTTAAATAGCTCAGTATGTATTGTGCGGAAGATGATCATCATGATCATCCAGTACTACACTGGGTTTCGTTTGTTTCTCTCTTTCTCTGTCTCATTTCTCTCTGTGTCGCTCTGTTCAATTTAATTCAATTCAGCTCAGTGGGTTTTATTGACATGAAATTTGACATGTCACCCAATCACACTCCAACAGAAATTGATCAATCTCTCAATAAATCAAGATGTCAGCCTTCTCCGCACCCAATCCTCTTTACTCTCACTCCCTCTTGGTCTTTCTCACTTTCTCTCATTTCTTTCTCCTATTTGTCTTTATTGGCTGTTCTGATCCTGACACCATTGATTTTCTCTTCCCTTCCATCATCTCCGTTTTCTCTCCCTCTCCTTTCCCATCATCCCTCTTTGTATTATCATCCTCTTCTCTCTGTTGCCTGACATGCCCTTTGCCAATTTAACTGTGATGGCCTTTGCAGGACTGAGGAAGATGAAAGCGGGGTCAGTTGGAGAGGGCAGTGTAGAGAAAGACGTAATGAATGGGAAAGAGAAAAATGACAGAATTTGCTCACATTTTTGCAGTCGTTTCAGGCAGTGTTGCCTAAGGGTGAAGATTCAAAGTGGGTCATGGGCCAGTTTCTGGTGGCTCTACATATAATAAGAGCTGTGTTTTAATGACTTTGGGTCACGGGACTACATCCACTCCAGTTGGCTCAGGTTCAGGTTTCAGAACTCATGTTCGGGGATCCATTTAACTTTTTTCTACTAACCACAGACTGTCCCCGCTCTCACTGTAGGTCCTACAAAACTGATCAGTTTTGCTACATGCGTAGTGAGCTTAGCTAACTAGCTGTTAGCAGTTATTTTTTTCCAATGAAATTTTTCTCAGGGTGTGCCTCGCCTGAAGGTGCGCCTCTAAACACTATAAAAATTGTTGCCTTACAGTGATCATGTTGTCAGTAAATGTGGCAGAAATCACAGCTCACTCTTTCTCTTTCAGTTGTGTATGTGGTGATTTTGTCAGATGACGTTGCTGTGTAGATATGATCTTAGGTGGTCCAGCCACATACTAGGATCTGACCTAGCCTTGTTTTCTACTTTTGAAGTAATATTATCTGAAATCTAACATTGGTTTATGTAGACTTGTAGAATTTTTATTTTCCCTTTTTAAGTCCATAAGGTAAGATTTTGGGGGACAGGCTTAGCTCTATTTTTAGATTGAGAGTTCAGACGTTAGGTAGAATAAGAGCATGGTGCAAGTGGAGCTTGCATGAAAACAGTGGAGGACACTATGGTTATGTCATGTATAAAAGTGCTTATATGTATCCTGTCTCCACCCTGGAGCTATTTCTACCACACAGAATCAGGTAACATAGACATGCACATATTTTAAATTCATGAAGATAAAACCCACAGCTGATTTTTAATAGGACTAAGAGTCCAAAAGTCCTAATGGTTAGTGATCCCTTGAGGTCTTTCAGTCTTTTTTCCCAACATTCAATTAGTGGGTTGAACTGTGCTACTAATGGACATTATAGCCCTGCGGTATGACTTGCAGTGCTAAAATTAAAAAATAATTACACAGGAATATGTATGTTAGAATAAACTAAATTAGTGATATATAATATTCTCAAGCTTGTATAAGGTCCAGCGAGACTGCAGCCTTGCCAGACCAGAGAGAGGCTGGCTAAATGTTTGCTGTCTGATTTGTAAGTTATGAAATAGATTTGCGTCAGTCATTGGGTGAGTCACTGTCTTAACTGATTTCACTGAACATGACATTAAGCTGTTATGTCCAAATTGCAGTACAAAATGAGTTCGCAAATGAGTTTTAAATGACTAAATCGCAAAAAAGAAATATAATGTAGGCCGATACAGATACAAACACAAATATATTATACAGATTTTGCATCTATTCATGACTATGTGATAAGGCATGTTAGTGAGTATTTGTTTTTATGTCTGTGTTCTGTTCAGGGAAGTCAAGCCATGTCGAATCTTATTTATGTAGCCCAGTATCACAACAAATACAGTAGATTTACTGCACAGCATAGACAATCAGGATGACAAAATGATAGACTTTAAATAAAATGAAATTATAAATTGTATGAGGAATATGATCTTGGGGGATACTGAGCAACTTCCAAGTGTGTATCCTTCAAACATTTGGCAGAAGGAAACACACAGATACAGATCCACAGCATCTGGAATGAGCCAGGGTAGAATGTGAGGTCTCAAGATGAGGGCTAGTACAGCATGGAGAGCCCGACCATCGTGAGAGGACAGGGGCAGGGAGAGGGAGAAAGTCGCACAGTCGTGTGGACACTCATGTGCTTGAGTGAATTAATAAACCCAAGTACATGAGTAAATTATCAAATAGAAGGTAAGACAGGTGCACTGGTTATCAGGACCACATGGATGTCACTGTACACACTAGACTGAGACTGACCCAGGTGGGAGAATGGCAACAAACACGATTCATGAAGTAATCAAAGAATAAGCTGCTAACTGAGTTCAGGTGTTGAGAGTTGTAATCTTAGATTTAAAAGCTTCAGCAGGGGGTGTGTGTGTGATAAAACACCCTGCAGCCGGCAGACAGGAGCCCTGCATTCAGATAGTGAAGTACATGTGATGGCATTAAAGTCCAAGGAGATCAGACAGGTATGAAGGAGCATGCCCATTAAGATTTTTTTTAAAATATCATTACAGGTACCTTAAACTTTAATCTGACATGGACAGGGAACCAGTGAAGGGAAGATGAAATAAGTTGAACATGGTCAGATTTTCTGGATTCGATTCAATTCTTGTAGCAACGTTTTGAATGATTCATTTGAAGACTTTTAGTGGCAGCACAAGTGGAACTGATATAAAAACCTTAAAATAAGGCACAGAAGTATCAGTGTTAGATATGTTGGCTGTAAGATTGTGAGATGTAACGATTTATAGTGCTTTTGAAAAGATTGGAAAGTTACTGTAGATGGTGTTGCTCATCTATCAGCCATGTAATTTGTGTTTGGCAACAGTACATGTGTCAGCGAGCCAATCTTCCCTGGGGTTTTATTGTGGTTGACATTTAGCTGCAAATGTTTGTTACACTCCAGATTTGATTTGGGGCAGTGGTGGTGTCGGTGAGGATTGAGAAAAACTGCAGAGAGGAGCAGGAAGAAGGGGTCACGATGAATAAGAGGAGAGGTCTGTAGGATGCCTTATCATTCAATAATATTTAAAGTTTTACTGCATTTTGCTTTTGTTCGAGTGAAGCTGTGACATGGTGGGGATGAGGCTTGAAAAAGGAAACACACAAGGATGAGGGAAAGGGGAATGGCAGAGAACATATAATTGCATGTAATAGCGCTGATAAGAGTGACAAGAGGATGAGTATGGTAATTGAGAAGGAGTAATGGATGAGGGGTAAAAGGGAGAGGGGAGGGGAGGGGAGGGAGGGGAAGGAAATGAGGAGAGAAATAACACAACCACCTGTGTCTGTAGCTTAAATTTTACTGGTTGTCTTCCTGCTGCAGAGAAAGTGGTGGTAGAAGAAGCACGTAGCTAGAGGTGAAAGCCAGGGACCCTTCAGCTTAGCATTTGATAACCTGTTGTAATGTATTGTAAGATATTAGATGATGAAGAGAGATCAAAGAGGAAGAGTGCAGAAGAGCATAAGAGCACAGTGAGAGTGTTTTTTGTCCTTTTTTAAATCTTTCATGTTTTCTTCAGTTTTTACTTGAAGCTGTTTTTGTTCTTGTTTCTTTTTGTTTATCATTAAATGGATTTAAATATAGAGAAGAAAGGGAGATACAGACAGCAGACAGAGGTGAAGGGGCCAAAAGCACATAGGGGTAAAGGGAGCAACTGTGAATGTGTGATCTTTACGCTGGAGCTCCCAGATGGTTTTTACAGTGGGAGGTGATGAAGCAAAGGACGGCTACCACATGCATGCGAAGAGAGTTTAAAGTAGATATGAGCCCCTTTGCTCCAAAATATGATGTCACCATGGAGCTAATGGTTACTAGTTGTGTCTAAGTGTGTCCAGGCCTGTGTTAGTGCATGGGAGAAACCAAGCCAAAATAAAATCGGAGAGCTGTGAAACCAGAGCAACAACAGAGAGAGGGTAAAGTGAGAGGATGAAAGGCGTGATTGAGGCAGTAGAGAGTAGGTGGGTAAGGTGGACTGATGCAAGCAGGGGGCAGATCCATGTCAAAGCTGATGGGGCTGGGGTGCTCGGTAGTCGAGTTGTTAAGGGCACATCCCATGTTGGCAATGCCCAATGCAGTGATCGTAGGATCGATTCCCGACTGCCGATCTGATCTGTACTGCGTGTCATTCCCCCAGTCTCCCACTTCCTGTCTTTCTCCACTGTCCTGACAATTAAAGGCAAAAATGGCCAATGGGACCATTCAGTGATGTTTTTCCTTTTTACCCATTCTAACACGAAAACAGCATTATGTTCTCTAATATTCCTCAAATTTGTCTCGGCTGTCAGTTTTGCTGAAAGCTTGTAAAAATAAAGTCAATTTGAGGTGTAGCTGTAAAGGAGAGAAAGCGGACTGGGTCCTCCTGTTTTTTTTCTCTTTGTAGCCTCTCCATGTGAAACCAACGAATGTGGCTGTGCCTGGGTTTTAACTTGGGAGGGATGGGAGAATAAGTGTATATGTGGGAAAATGTGCTGGTAATTTTAAGTAGCATGGAGAGACTGAAAAGGAGTGATAAAGAGATGCATGACAAGCTTACAGAGTGAGTGAGAGAGAGAGGGAGGGAGAGAGGAAGACGTCTCACACATAAATCCCCGTTGAGACCAGAGTGAAGTAGGTTACAAGCTTTATCGATTTTGATGATGGTAACAGTATGAATGTGTGTGTGTTTCTCTGCATGATTTTGTGTGTGTGTGTGTGTGTCTTTGAGTGTGCGCAAATGTGTGTGTGCAAGTGTGTGTATGTGCATGGGAAGGACGGTCTGTACCATCTGTCTCCCACTCCTCTCACTGAGACACTAATTACAGGACTTTACACTTCGCTCCACCACACTCATCATTGGCCTGATACACACACACACTCTCAAACACACACACAGACACATGCACGCACGCACGCACACACACACACACACACCAAGATTCACCAGTGGTCAGGGATTGTGGGACATCTACTGCTTTCTATGTACATTCCTCATACTCTTCTTTCCCCTTCTCTGCTCCTAGACTCTCCTTTCCCTTCCTCATTTCCCATCTCTTTTTCCTACTCTGTTTCTCCCTCACTCTTTGTTTCGGTCACTTGACCTCTTTTTCTTTCTCTTTATCAACTTAAGTAGAGAACAGATCAATGATGTCTAATTAGGCTGCATTCTGTTATTTAAAACACACACAGCAAAAAGGAGGAAACATTAGAGATAACAATCTCAATGACTGAAGAAAGAGACAAACCCTGGAAAAAATGTGTGAGAAAGAGAGATTATTTATTGTATCTTCAATTAACACAGAAGAGAAACATGTGAAAGGGAGAAGAAGAGAAATAAAAGAGGGGAATCCTATCATATTCTTTGCCAGTGTGTACAACCCTTCATTAGCATAAATTCCAGGTCACCCACTTTCTCTGGCAAAGATATGGGTGCCACAGTGGGGAGACGCTTTCACTGACATAAATGTGTGCTTTTATGATTAGTGCAGTGGGAGGCGAGTTACTGTAGTGGGCATGGTTTTGATAACTAGATCTATCTGTCTGTCTTTCTCTATCACAAAATCATAATTGAACTGATTAAAAACCCTGACATCTTTGCCCTTTCTTTGGATTTCCAGGCAACTATGGTGAAAGTGGGATGGAAGCTTTCAAGGACATGGCAGCCAAGGAGGGCATCTGTATCGCCCACTCTGGTAAGAGAGTTAGCCCAAGACATCCTCATCCTCGTTTACCTCAGTAAAAACTGGATTGAGTTTTAGGAGGTGTATATTTTAGTGTTTATTCAAACAAAAGTAGTAAAAGTAGATGTGTAACTGCCAGCATTTTAATGCCCAAAGCCGAGTGCCGCTTTGCGTTAGGAAGCGCAGTCTGTCAGGGATAGTTTTGGCCCAATTAGTACCTCTTACATCTAATTTTCTCAACACACACACCATGGCATTGAAGGTGATTTGCATTTAACTGCATTCTCGGCTTTGCAGACCTGCACTAAATAAGAGGACACGTTGTAAGACAGCATGTTTTTAGGGTTTTATTTTCATGGAAAACATTTCCCAATGTGCTTGTCAGCTGTTTGATACTTGAGAAAAATGAGATTCAGGAACACAAACACAAATGAAAGTTAACACCTCAAAAGATAAGCAAATAGAGATCCAAACATATCAGATAGTTACAGACCCTGTTTGCTGTTTAACTTTTCCTCAGGCAAAATCTGGAGCAATGCTGGAGAGCAGAGCTTTGACCGGCTGCTGGAGAGACTGAGGGCCCACCTGCCCAAAGCCAGAGTGGTGGCATGTTTCTGTGAAGGCATGACCGTCCGTAACATCCTCATGGCTATGAGACGCCAGGGACTGGTAGGGGAGTTCCTCCTCATCGGCAGGTCAGTGGAGCAACACAATTCCTTTCTCTTGTTTTGTGGATGTGGCAATGCAGGGTTTCTTTTAAAGCACTGGTTCCCAACCTGGGGTCCGACTTCAGGGAAAAAAGGTTGGGAACCACTGCTCTAAAGAACTGATCTCTGTCTGTGTGTCCTTACTGCTTGTCTTGGTGTTTACTAGGAGGTGGCTCACCTTGTGTGCGTTTTCATAATTAATATCCTATTGGCTCATTATCACTTTGTATTTCTCCTCAATGCGACACAGTGTTAATAGTGTTACTTTTAACAATGTTTCTACACTAGTTGTCTAGGAAACTCTTTGGTTGGGGAATGCAGGGCATCATTGTGACAAACATTAAGTGTTCCCTGGTATCTAGTCAAGCAGCAATATTCAACCTGTGTGATCCATGGGGATTTTACTGGATGTTTTGAAGGGAAGATGGAGCGTTCTGTGCTGTGGCTCTGTGCTCTTCTCCGAAATAACCCTTTTATGAGAGCCACAGATGACTATACACAGACAGCTATTAACATTAAAAGTAAGAGCTTGGCTGGTAAATATTTACTTAAAACTAATTTCAGTCCTTGTATTTACATAAAATGTGTTTGCAGCTGGTGATTATTAGGTAAATTCATCCTGGTGTTTGACTGGGTGTGCTGCTTGGGTTCATCCCTGTTATTCTGCTGACATCCTCAGATGATTGTGATTAAGCCTCACTGCTTACCTCAAATCTTTCCTGAATGAAAGAAAAACTTGAAATGAATTATTTGTTCATTCATAATTTTGTGACACATTGTTGTGTTTGGTGAATCACCATTAATGATATAATAATAGTACCAACAGGCCAGTCACTGTAATGTGCCAAGCTTTGTTTGATTAATGAAAACATTTCTTCTTTTGTCATGAATTTAATCACTGTTTATCTTAAATGGGCATTTTTTCAGTGGGAAAATGAATTTGCCAATTAAGAAGAAGTGGCCTTCTTTTTCTACTGCTGCTATAAAGAACGACAGAAAATGTTTGCATGTATGTGTTAGACAGTACAGTAGAAGTCAGAACATCACATTACCACTGAGCCATCAGAAAATGTCATGGTGATAAAAACTCCACCATCAACTTCACAAATGAATTCTGAACCTTGAAGACTTGGTCTGTGTATTGTCAGTTGCAGATTTTTGTCAAGCTCGATTAAAATGGTTGAGCAGCAACCCTGGGATCACGACCATAGGAAGGCACACTGAATGGTATTAAAGACTTTCATAAATGAATATATATCTATTTTTCAGGCAGCAGGAGACTCTCTCGCACTTTATGTGTTCACAAAAACAGACTTTTTAGTTTTGCAAGTGGTTTTGACATTAAGCTCTGTTCTCACTTGAGAATGTGAATTCCTCCTACAATTCACTTGCAAAAATAACCGACCAAATGGATTTTTATTTACATATCTGTTTGTGTGTATATCTATGTGTGTGCATTTATGCATATGTGTCTATGAAAGTTGCTTCTAGCCCCTTGAGTTGTGGTTGCCAGGCCAACTGAGTAATTAACATAAGATGAATAATGATTTTAGCACCTATGCCAGCCAATATGCAGAGAACAAAATAGACTTTGAATAGATTGGAAGCATTATCATGTGATTACCATTAAAATGCCACAAATATAATTCTATTCAATTCTGTTCTACTCTTCCCCCAGTGATCTGCGCTGTGTAACCAAATCATTGCCAGCATCATTTTTGTTGTCATCACCACCATGATGCTCATTGTGATCATGCTCATCTTACTTCATCATCATCATTGTCATCTACATCATCATTGTCGTCGCCCTGCAGAGAATGAGGTAACATCGTCCACCATCATAGAATTAAATATGCTATGTGTCCCATCACCTTGACATTAGACATAAAAGTAGAAGCAGAAAGAGAACGATAACAAATCAGAGGTTGAGTCAAAGGGATGGGTCAGGTACATTCATAACTTTGATATCTTGTCAGTAATTCATAGAGATTAAGTTGTTTATAAACTGTTATTTGTAATAAAGTTTTACCGTGTCACTACAAATAATTCTACATGGTGACACATCTGTTTTGAGTGCTGACCTAAAGCTGCAGAACCGATGAAAAGCTCTCAACAGTGTTCTGCCCTCTTTGCAATGCACTGCAGTGCAATGCACTCAACCTCCAACTGGTCCACTGGAGCTGCTCAATGGTGAGCAGTGAGAGACCAGGGAAGCCTCCAAATTTGAGTGTGTTGAAGTGGATGAAAGTCAGGCAGGAAATAAAATTCTCAATTCAGAAGACAGAGTTAAAAGAGCGCAAAAATCTCTTTCACTGCTTCAGAAACCTGGTGTTTGTTTCTAAGCAGGGGTAAACTCTAAGAGATATTCTCTGCATGCATTCCAGTAAACCCAGCTTGTGGTTTTGGTTGGAAGCTAGTGTGGGTTCTCCTCCCTGCACCACCAGTTTGTCATTGTTTCTCTTAGTGGTTATACAGAGTGCTCGCATTGAAGAGAGTGGGATCAGGACACAGTGCACTCTTCTGGTGGAACTCATTGCGTCTGTGTAACAGGTTGTGTGCAGAGTTGTGTGCACTGCGTTTTGATGACGAGGCCAAGTCAAACATATCTTTAGAGACCATCTCCACTTAATCAGACAAAAGAGGTGAATACAAAATTCTCCAGCCAGATGTGATTATGCACCTTGAGCTCCTACACAGATTAAGTGACACAGGAATGTGTTGACATACCACACAATAAATACAACCTAGCAAGAAATGTTATGAACGTAATTTAACAGAAAGGCTAAAGCAAATCTCTTTGACCACAATGTTGGTTACCTCTCCAGTGGAGTCACATATTAAGAGGGAACAGTTCAGTGGAGGAGACACCCTTTACAGACAGGATGCCAAAGCAGATTTAGATGTTCTGTCACATATTGACTCTTTTTTCCACATACTAACATGTCAGGTTGTAACTATTTACACATATTCCATGAATTTCTCATAACATATATTACAGTATATTTGACTCTGCGAGACATCATTCTTCAGACTGATCTGACAACTGATGGATAACTCCTCCCAAGGACAGTAAAAATCATGGAGACTGCAGGGAATCAGTACTTCCCAAATAAAATGGAAAAGTAGAGAAAATACTTAAAAGATTAAAAGAAATAAATCAATAAAGAGGAAGATGAAAAGACCAGTTATGGGACACATGCATGGTTCTGAAATTTAGCAGCAGTTTGTTCCACTTCTTACAGCTGAAAGTATTTAAATGTTAACAACTTCAAAGAAATAAAATGTTACATGGCGTTCAATCTGTGAATGTTAGCTGATGCAACTGCCAAATCAAATGAACTTGTTCCAACAGCTTTTGGAATGATCTCACCATCAGCCTCTGTCATGTGTGCATGGTCACTTGTCACAGTAAAATTTCTCTTACAGGGCAAAACGCCATTTCAATCAACTAAAGCTTTCACACCATTTATATTTCCATTTCTTTCAGAGGAAACTGTTTTCTAAGGCTGAATCTAGAGCTTAATAGCTTGTTAAAATGTGTTTTTGGTGCACATCCTGTAGTCCTCTGTCTCTGGCCAGTCTGTTTCGATTAGGTTTGGTTAATTGAATATCAACCCTCACGAGTGTCGGTATCATAAATGAACCGTAGTCTTAAATTGGAGATGGTCACGGGTGGGTGCCCTGCTCACTGGTGGTCTGTGAAAGAATCTTCTTATCAGTCCAATTGAGCCTACACTCATTTAACACCAGGTTAATTACATTACCACAAGAGCTCACAAATAATGATGAAGCACATTATTCAGTTACCTGGGGCAGATAACCATGGGCTTTGGTAGATTTCAGATGGGAACATTTACTCTCTCTTGCCTGGAAGTTTCTAGGTTCTTTGAGTTGGTCAAACCCCCTTCTGCTATAAGTCTGAACTGGTGCTCTCTGATATGACTTTACCACCCCGCTCCTGATAAACACAGGCTGTACAGTCGGTAAATATCATGTAAACCTGCACTGTTTACTGTTATGCGCTTATTATGTAAAGATTGAAGCAACATTTAAATTCTAATGAACTGACTGACTCATCAGTAAATATATACCCATGGTTGATAACACTGACTGACATTCACATAATGGTATGTCAACATTAATGTAACACATAAACCCAATATTTAAAGCTGGGGTAGCCAGGATTTGTTTTGAAAACAAACCTACAGCTCCCACTATCCTTGACCAATCAAATCTGTTCTGGTCTGGGGGTTCCTGATTGGTTGAAGGGCCACTCGGCCCTACTCTGTCTTAACAAATCGGGAGGACAGAGTAGGGCCTCCTGACAAAGTAGGGCCAGCCCCTCAACCATTCAGGAGCCCCCAGACCAAAATAGATTTGACTGGTCAAAGATACTAGGAGCTGTAGGTTTTTCAGGCTGCTGCATACAGAGACATAGAGAAACACTGTGCTCACCCCAAACACACAGACCTTTCCTTACTGATACCTGGGTGGGAAAACACAATTTTCTTGAACAAAAAAGTTAATATTTTGTTTTTAAAACAAATCCTGCCTACCCCAGCTTTAAGTGGTGTAGTGAAGACTTTAGAGGAGACTATTTTAAAACTACTTTAAAAAGCCGCAGCAGTCTCTTAGCTTCAGTGCTTTTCTGGTTTTAGGTTTTTTATGGTGTTCTTCTAGAAATAATCCTAAAAACCCACATTAGTTCCTCAGGCTAACTACCACATCACAAGAAAACTATGTCACTCACACACACACACACACACAGTCTGGATTTGGAGCCTGAATGTATTGATTGCTTCTGTCCTATAATTCCTCATGGTGCCAGCAGGCTACAGACCCATTAATGAATAGATGGGCCGAGATAAATATCCGCAGCCTCATGGGACACACAAACACACCCCACACTTACACTTGTGCACAAAAGCACAGACTCCCATGTCATTAGTTTTTCTCTTAATCTACCCCTTTTGTCTCTCCTTAAGCGAAACATCTCCTTACTTAGATCCAAACAAGACTGTGTTAAGGCACATGTAAATATGTTTCAGCCACCACGTGTAAAATGTAAAATGTTTTGTGTGTGTGTGTGTGTGTGTTTATACACTGTACACAACAATCTAATTTGCATAGATATATGGTATAAGGTGGCTAGCTAGAATCAAATGCACATACACACATGCTCACAAAATACACAGATGCACTGTATCTCCTCGTAATAAATTTTTGCCCAGACCATGCAGAGCTGCCAGTGGTAATAGCTATGACTTATTATCAGGTTGACTTCATGGAAACAGCATCACTGTATTTTATGGTCAGTCATTACAGCTTGAGATATGTTACCCTCTCAAGCACATCCGCTTCATCAGTGCTATTTATAAATGGCCACATTTGTCATTTGTAGCTGTTTCACAACAGATTACAGGAAAACACCCGTAAATTCCTTAAATATCCCTGTGACATTAGGTAAAAAACAAAACAAGGCAGACTATTGGCTAGAAATTACAAATACAAAATCTATAACTAGATAAAAGCAGTGTTGTTGCATTGCCAGGGCAGCCAATATGTAACCAAGGTTGAATCGACTGTGGTAGCTTTTATAGGAAGTAGATTTTTTTTGTCTGTGTTGTCAGTATATTGTTGAATGAATTGAAAGAGAATAGTTTGAATCAAAAGTCAAAAAGCAGCCTCTCTCTGGAGATCATCCCGCACAAGTCTGCACCCCTTCTTCCTGCTGTTGCCATGGAAATATCCCCTACCATATTTGGATGACTCCAGCATAGCAGCTGGGGTGATATGTAGCGCATGCGCATGTGTGCATGCGTGGGTGCTTCTATATATGAGCGTGTGACTATCAGTGAATAAAACTGCATGCCGGGTTTTTCTTTAGCTAAACGGTGCCATTGAGAGTGCCATTAACTACGTTCAGCACTGTTGGAAGAAAGGCTTATTGTTAATGCTAATGGCCATTTCAGTGAAATTTAGTATGAGAACCTGTAAATATCTGTGCTGCTTTTGTATGACCCCTCCGTCCTTTCATCTCTTGTCACACTTCTTCCCTTTCAGTCCGTTCCTTTACCCCTTTCACTTGTGACTAAATCTCATTGTCTCTCACTCTCTGTGAATCCAGCTGCCTGCTTCCTGCCAGAGTGTTAGAGTGTGATGTATGAGAACAGAGACCCTGAACTGATCGTTTAACAGAGGTCAAACCCCTGCAGTGTCCCACTTTACACCACAGCTGTCTCTTAAGACTCCACTTCCTTGTGGTTTTACATCGAGACAAATTTGAAAGAGAGAGATTAAATGCTGTTGTCATGCTTAAATATCTGAGTGGCCCAAGATGTCTCAGATCAGCCCATCTTTAAATTGATTTTAGTGGATTGTACACCTGCAGTGAGTGAGAGGAGATAAAAGACTTCGTGGGGGAAGAAGAGGGAAACTGTGCGAAGAGGAGAAGGAGAATGCAGAGAAGAGTGGAATGGAAAAGAAGGGAGAAGATGAGTGAAAAGAGGAGAGATTAGCTATTCAGGGCAGAGAAGACATGTTTAGTGTAAATGTGTGGCATTCACATATCATAGTAATAAAATATTTCTTATCAGATATAAAAAGCAAATAGCTCACAGTTGGAGCATAATTTTCTCATGACTGCTACATTTGTGATGTATCTGCACTTGCACAAACACTGTTATACAGACACACGCTGACATACACAGAGGTGCTGAGACTAGTCTGTTCCAGTCAGTGTGTGGATATGGAGCTGTTGGTTATTATCATGTTAATTTACTCTTCGAATAAGAGCTGTTTTGTGTCATTTAATTTTTTAAATGATGGAAATTAATTTGTCTCTTTTTTTCATAGCTTTGTAATAAAAGACTGTTGGTAATTAAGCACCAAAATTATGTAATGACTGATGGATTGAAAACGAGGCAGAGTGGGAGAAATTTGTTTTTCATGTGTATTAGTATGTGTTAGTGAGTGTGCACGTTCAGTACAGTGGAAATGTGTTCAACCTGGGTTTAAAAGTGTAACATTGGATATCACTTGGCCCTGTCTGTGCTGCTGTTGTAACAGCCATTTCTATTCGATAGGCAAACCTACACAAAGAGTCTCAGGTGCTGCTAGAACAGTTTGACTTTTTGTTGGTCACCTGTGAAAGAGTTGCTTTTGTGTCTTTCCTACATATCACACTAATGCACGAGCATCACAGTCATCAACTGTCTGGTCCTTTTTACTGATGTCTGTCCCATAGGTGTCACTTCAGTTACTCTTAAATGCCAGCCAGCACTCTTTGTGACTGAAGCTCCTGCCATTCATGCCCCAACAATGAACCATCTTCCAAAATCACTCAGATCTTTTCCTCTTCTGGTTTCAAAAACCAGAATCACCCAGGCTTGCTCAGCAGTTTTATACATGATGCCACAGAGCACGATTGGATGTCAGTTGCTAAAATGTAACATGCAGTACACCTGATATGGAAGCTGCCACATGATATATGATATTTTTATGTTTTTCAACTCAGTTTTTCCTTTAATTTATCACCAGTCTTTTAGTTGTGACACTTCAATGTTGAACTGACAGTGGTCAAGGACTGGTGTCTATTTGGGTTGATGAAAGGTAGTCAAAATGAAATATTTGACAAATACACAAATGTGAAGTAAAAAAGAATCAACACATCACACATAAGATTTTTTTTAAAGAAAATATGATTTGTTTCGTTGTTATTGACATTCTTTTGATATACAAGATCAAGACTTCATGTGCTTTTAACAAAGGAAGGAACACATGAAGCAGAGTGCCTTGGGTCTGTTTTTTTTTTTGTTTGTTTTGTTTTTTTGGTGTCAAAAGTATCACACATACATCAAAGAGCCGATTTATGGTTTATGTCTTCACATTTTAATCCCCCAATGAAACTCTACCTTGACTTTCATTTTGTCTTGTCAGTTTGGGTGAAGTCCTCCAAGACAGCTGATCAAAAGCCTGCTGAACTGAAACTACCCAATATCAAAGAATTCTGTATTCCATTCGCAGGTCTTTCACTCTCTCTCTGTCTCTCTGTCATGGCCTCTCTCTTTCTTTTGCCCTGCATCCCTCTCTGCTCATGGATGTTTTGTTCAGTAGAAGGACTTCCAGAGATTAACAATTTTCCTGTTGCTGCAAGTCCTCGCAAAGAAATGTTTACAATCATATACGGTACGTAAGTATTGTCTAGATACATGACTATAAAACTACAAGAAAAACCTAATTCATTAATTCCAAGCTTTAGAATTGGCACCACATTTACTCCTTAATTAAGAGAAACAGACTCAACAAAACATCTAAATAGAAAAAACTGCAATGAACACAGAGAGAGTTTGTATCCTCACAATAAAACACCCTTAGTTTCACTAACTGCTTTGATGGATAAGATGAGACTTAGGCATATTTATTTGTTTGTGTCTGAGGGTGCAGCATCAGAACATTTCATTCTAACGTTGGTTTGTGTTCATGTGGTTGCTGTATATCAGGGATTAAAACATTAACATGAGCACTCAGTCTTCTAAGTGTGTAAAAATGATTTTCTGATTTCTGAGCTTAGACTGTGTTGTGTAAGATGTTACTCTTACAGTGTCCATTCCCCCTGAGTCAGTATCTGCTGTTGAATTTTAGCTGTGAATTCTTTTAATGAGATCTTGAAATAGGAGTATATCAACCAAGCCAGGAGGTAAATTTAAAGCTGCACTGACCTTGTACCAATAGTAGATGGAATAGTGGGAGTAGGTTATTTATAGCAACAGAATTAAACTTTACTAACCCTGGGATACAGAGGACAAAATGACAAATGATGGACCACTGACAGTCTACATTTCCTATTTTGTACCCTGATATTTTCATCTGCTTATTTGTCTTGTAGGCTATACTTGAAACAGATATTCATTAAGCAGGAGCTTTTTGGGCAACAGCTGGGCCAGTCCTATAAATGTGAGTGTCACTGACTGACTGAATGATCTGATCACACCATTGGAGCAGATGTTAAGGTTACATCATTGATCGCTGACCAAGAATTAGAGTTTTGGTGCGATGCTCTTTCAAAATAATATATATTTTTTTAAATCAAGGACTGTGCACTCATGAGAAATCTGTGTAGTAATCATTTGAGGAAAAAAAACTGTTGTTTTTTCTTTGTGGTTGAGAAGGTTTGGCAAAGCCGTGGCTTTAACTGTTTAGGAAGAGGAAGTGACATTTCACACTTCAGTTTTACAGTATTTCTGGGTTAGATTCAATATTTAAAGAATAAGATTGTTCCTATGTTTGAATTTGCATCAATCATATGACCTTCAAAAGCCTAATGAGAGCAATTCTTACTGGTCCCATACTATCCATCCTTTTTTTACACTAGCATGAGTGGGTGCTTGAAAAAATAAAGTCCAAAAATCAAATCATTAGGCAGTTTTGCTGCGGCACATCCCCTTCATCTTTCTTGTCTTTGTTCCCACTGAGAGAGAGGCTGATTAATGACTACTAGTGATCGCTGTGCAGTAAGAGGGGAGGAACACATAGAGATTCAAGAACAAAAGAAGAACGCATAGGAATTTTTAATGGTATTCCAACTCTCAGAGTCTCTTGACAGGGAATTAAGAGGTTTTCCATATGTAGGGCGGACCTGTGGGCATGTAGACACACACACACACACACATGCACGCGCACAGAACATGTAAACATACCTGTATTCAGTTGTTCATTGCTGACCAACATACGCAACATAAAAATGCATGTGTATGGATAGATACACACACACTTAGGCATGTGCATACACATGAACACACCTACACACACATATTTATCCTCTTATTGCTCTCGCAGGGAATGACCTTATCCTCTTACAGCACTCCAATGGGAAAAGTGCTGGGAATTAGAGAGGATAGGAGGTGGAAACAGACTGACAAGCAGAGGAAGAGACAGACAGACAGTAACAGTAGGAAACGGAAGTACAAAGACAGTTGTCTGGCTACACTTTGTGTTAGTCCTTCTGTGATTTTGCAGGTGCGTTTATGGATCTATGTGTTGGAACTCTGTTGTTTATGCGGTTAGTCTGCTGTGAGCTCTCAGCTCGTCATTTTGCTGCTCGTTTTCTGAGATTTATGCCGAGGGATTAAACCGACTGTGACGTCAGCCTCCAGGCTCAGCATGCTGAAATACACACTCATGTGCACATGCCGTTTTCATAGTCAACGTTATAGTAATCCACACAGGAATCTAAAGGGTTCCCCTTTTGTTTTTCTGTTTCATTGTCAAGATATGCTAATGATCATTAATTTAACTTTTCCCAAGATCCCACTAGGACACAAATACTCTTCATTCCTTCTGACTGCATTTCTACACCTAACTTTCTGTATCTCTCTGCTTTATTTCCACAACTGTGAGCACCTCTTCAGCTTTTTCCTTTCTCCAAGTGAAACACTTTCAATTTCATCCATCTCACATTTGAAAGGGTATCTGTAAAGAATTGCCCTGCTGTCTCCTGAAGTGCCCGGACAGGAAATGAATTGGCCCTTAATTTAGCTCAGACTCTGAACCAGGCAAAGGTAATTAAGAGAAATATGAAGTGTGATGCCTCTGAGAAATAGCAGACCTCTAGTGAAACAAAAGATGGGAATATGGAGCAAGTGAAGCTGTGTAGTGTTTTGTCAGATACAATATTTTTAAATTGTTTTTCTGCTCTCGCGTGCACAGCACAGAAAAATGGGAGCAGTTGAAGAAACAGGATTACATGACATGAGCTGAGAGACACAATGTGACTAATCCTCAGTATTTCAATAACTGTTCTCCTTTGTTGCATTTCTCAGTTTTTAGGAAGTCAGCTCTTTCCGACATGTTAAATAAAACAGGTGCTTCTATCGATGTATCACCACAGGCAATTTGTTCAATTGCCTAATGTGTTAATAGGTAACAGCTAAAAATAGGTCATCAAATAAGGTGAAATATTAACCGAAATGGGTTACCTCGGCTCACATTCTCAAAGATGAATTGAGGAAATGGGACGACTTTTTCTGAAATGACATTGATTTAGTACAAAATGAATAAGTCTTTTATGAACCACATCATTTGTGCAGAGAAAATCTAAAGAGGTGGATGTTTTTGGCAGAACAATATTTAAACATTCAGCTAACCCATATTAGCCTCTATTCATGCAAATATTGTACATAATATGCAAAACATAGAGTTTTGTGTACTTTATTAGCGTGTACCAATAGTATGATGACAAGTGAGAAATTGACCATAATCATGTAAACACAAACACACATCGTGGAATCACACACAAGACAAACTAAGCATGTAACGGCAGCAGATATGATTCAAAACTGTTTTATTTTTGTATGGGCTTGTAGATTGTAATGACATGTGGTTAGCTGGCTTCTCAAGCAGCTGTCTTTTCAATTTAACTTTGAGCACGATGACGGGCCAAAAGCCTGTTGGCCTTTTGGGTCATATCCTCTTTTTTTTTCAGGAACAAGCAAGCAATGATACCATGTAATTTTTCTCATTATTTCTTTCTGTCGTCTGCCAGTGTAGAGTGGCTTATCCGTGATTTATAGATGAGATGAATCCCGGGAAAAAAGAAAGAAGAAGGGAGAGTGAGACAGAGGTTGATTTCTGTTGATTAAAATCTTTTAGAGAAAGTTGTTGGACACTGATGGATGAGCTGTAGGAGTCTGCATCTGACAGTGAATTGGTGGTTAAATTTTTCTCTCACCACTGCATGATGTTAAATTAAGGTCTACTTCACTGTTACTGAATGACTCTGGCGTCTGCTGGGAGGCTGTTCACGGAGGAGACTAGGGGCTGTTTTGCTAAATGATATGCCAGTTTGTATTGTATTCCATCGAGCCACAGATTTTCCTTTTAGTGCTCACCTTTCATTTGTAACCGGACTCTTTAGTACCTATAAGATTTGTATGTAGAATGTCACAAGCACTCAGGGTAATCTACCTGCTGTTAGATTACATAATTGGCTTCGATATGTAATTATTTGTACTACAAGAAAGCTTTTGGTCATCAGGTTTAACCTCTACCCAGGCAATAACAAAATTACGTTGCAGCAAAGTGTTTAAACTATGTTTGGAGTCGTTTGAAACTGATCACAAAGATACTAGTGTTAGAGCTTCAGCTTCACTCTCATTTCTCAATGCTATGCAAGTTGTAAAATCTATCTTTTTAACAGCTACTCAACATCGACACATTTGTTACAAATTGCAAACATTTCTTCAACAGCTAACACACACACACACACACACACACCCAAAACTCATCACCCATTTGTTTCTGTCTCCCTCGTTTTCCTTTTCTTCCGGTGAGCTCAGTGAGACGGGTGTGATGTGTGTCGCATCACAGCCCCCGCGCACAGCTTGTTACCATAGCAACATAGGAGACAGAGCGGGAAAATTATAGAAAGACAGAGTGAGAGAGCGTGTGAGAGAGAGAGAAAGTTTGACGAGGATTGTTCACTTGGGTACTATAAACATGCCTCCATCTGCATCCCTTTAAGATAATGAAGACAGTTTCATTTCACTGAGTAGGTTCGTTTTCATAGATTGGAAAATTTGGGATGGAACAGGGAGTGAAGGAGATAATTCCAGGTGGTGACATTCACATACAAGGCAGCATATCTATGTATCTACGTATCACAGCCCCAGTTATGCCATGCAACCACAATGTAACTCATGATATTGAACTGTGTGTATTTCAGTATGAGTATGAATCTGCTCTGTAAACTCTGAACATGAATGATCTTCAGCTTCTTGACCACCCCAGATTCAAGTAGCACACAGAGAGTGTAAACCTAGCAACTGCCACAATAAAACACTGTTGGGAGAAAGCCATGTGAAAGGATCACCAAAGGGAGAAAATAATAAGGAATAAACCGCTGATATAAAGGTGTTTAGACCAGAAGTGCTTAAATAAAAGATAGCACCTGAGGGTACTGTAACATTAAACTGAAAGTACAAAATCCTGTGCAACACCAGAGATAATAACAAGCTCTTTTAATATGAAAAAATATCAAGGCGTCAAAAATATGTCTTTATCAAAAGCATAACTGACCTCCACCCAAAACTGCCGACAAATGAAGAAACAGAAACTGAATATAAGGACAGAAATCAGCATCAAGAGACTACAATTAGCCCGTCAGAGCGCATATAAAGCTTTTAAATCTCTGAACAGAAGAAAACCCAGTGGACTAGATGTCATTAGAACAGAGATGCTAAAACACTGGAGCCCCAGACTGAGAGAAGACGTCCTCAAGCTGTTCAGCATGGTCCTCAGAGGCAGCTGCTCTCCTGAGATATGGAATAAAGGGACGAGAGAAAAACCTACAGTGAATGCTTAAATGGATCGGTGTAATAATGAATAGACACAAAACGTATATATTCACCTCAACCCCTTTTAAAAAGACATGTTCAGTTTACAGCCAAGACCAACTGGAATCCATTGGTTTCCATTACAAATGCAAAAAGAATGTCATTAAATTCTTTAGCCACTCACCCTGAATTGATCCTGACTCTTATGATGCGGAAAGCCTTTGTGCAGAAACTTAAAAAGGAAGAGCATGACTCAAAAGCTAGCTCATGTAAACCAGCTACATCCATCTCACCAGCCTCAGCCACAATGCCCATAGAAATGAAGAGTCTAGTGATACATCCAAAATAAAATGTACAATAAATACGACAGATCTGAATTTCCTGTCTATTCAGATTAGTTGTCACTCTGTGCTTGGTAAACGTTCCCTCCATTTACCAATAATTCACCTATTTCTCATCTGTAGTCTTTGTTTTATTACATAAACTAGTTTGGCATTAACAAGTGAGGACAACACTGAAGCTTCAGTACAGGAGACCTTGGTGTAAGTAGTAATTCATTAACACTCATACTGATTCATTAATCTTTTCAAAAAGATGAAGCAGTCGAGGTGAGGTGCGATTACCTTGTGTACAGGAAAAACAATGCTAGACAACATTTCTTGGTCTGGTGGTGATGGAATCACACCAGTCCTCTCCGGCACAATTTCTTTCTCAGTCTGACCATCAATGTCACTTTTTGCTGATGCCGAATATCTTCACTTGTGCCTTGAGTGTGAGCAACACGATGCTGATGACTGAAGTACATTTAGCAGTTGCAGTTTTTTTTATTTATAAATAACCAGGGTCTTCTGATTGCTACATAAGGAACCATTAAGCATGCACAGACACCACGAGCACAGTTTTGCCATAGACTTTTGCTATCACAGCAAAAACATGCCCAGAGAACCAAGTAAGCTAACGGCATTAATTGGGATACACAGAGGAGATGCGGCATTTTGCTCTCCTGCTCAGAATATAAACAGGTCGGAGAAATAGACTTCCTATGGTTGGCTGGAAAAATACCAACATAATATGAGCTAAGCTGTGAGGAGCAGATCAGAGCTCTGTGGTTGGTAATGCAGACAAAACCACAAATATCTGCAGATTACGTCATCCCCCTATCAGTTCGGACAGAAACATCTGTCAAATGATATCCTTCTAAATCCATATTTGTAGTGAGTACACTGTGTACATGGATGCAATCCTAGTATCTTTAAAGTTTATATAAAAAATGATTTGATCCATATTCATACACATAAGTATCTGTGTACATTTTCCATTTGACTTTTTGCTCTTTGATTTATTACTAGGTACATCAGTATATCCATGTTTGTTCATATACTGTGTCTATTTGCAACAATTACTACTGACAATTTGTGCAAATGAAGCACTTTTAAATTTGAATTTGGGAAACACACTGAGAGAATTAAAGAGCGAGAATAACAGGAGAGAACTGGATGAGATCTGTGGCACCAGTGAGATGTGGGAGACTCATTAAAGTCCAGAATAACATGCAGTTAATTTACTGTAGATCCGTCTGGTACTCTCTCTTTTTCTCTCTGATGCACACACAGACGCACACACATACACACAAACACACACACACACAGATGCACAGACGCATGCACACGATTCTGTGGGCGATAAGCTGGATGTCTCGTTACTGGGCATTAGTTGCACCTCTCCTTGCTAATCCCTGCTGTCAAACAGACAGGGTGGTTTGTGTCTGTGCTTATGTGTGTGTGTGAGTGTGTGTGTGTGTGTGTGTGTGCGTGTGTGTGTGTGCGCGCGCGTGCGTGCGTACGCGTGTGTGTGTAGGTCCAACCAGTATAATTATTGCCATCGTGTAAAGCAGGGAATAGCTCCAACTGCTGCTTCTAAGCCACTGGCCCATCATTAGGTTACACAATATTGTCCATTAATGGCTGTGTGTGTTTGCATGCGTGCAGACAAGAGTGTGTGGTGGGTGTGTTTGTACAAATACTGAAAGTGGCGAGTTGGATTTAGAGATTATACTGTGTCAAATGCTGCTGGTGTGTGACTTGGTTTAAATTGAACTTGATATTAAAAACCAGATAGTTTTTCAATTACGGTCTTTTTGTCATATAGAAGTAAAACAATCATTTTTAGAGATAAATATTAGTGCAGAATATACCATGCTGTATGTTATTATGTTAACTTTCAGTGCTCTTTAGGTGCCATGGTGTGGGTTTAATAGTCGAAGTCTCTCTGTAGTAATCTTTGTAATAATTTCTTGTGTCCTGTCCAATCACCAATAACTTTGTCACATGAGGAGTATCAAATCAAGATCTTACCGGCTGTATTAGCTGTTTGAAATTGAAAGGCTTTGCCACATAATTACACAACTTTAATTTCAAACTCACCTTACAGTCTGGGCCCAGACTGGGATGTTGCCTTTTCAAGTCTGGTAAATGACTTGGCACAGAGACCTTTGAATGTAGAAACTGAGAAAGTGATAGAGCACTGAGAGAAAAAAAAATGAGAGAGGGAAGGTTGGAAAAGCAAATTTGGAGAGAGTGAGAGAGAGAGAGAGAGAGAGAGAGAGAGTCGGGGATCGGGGGGAAAGAGCAGAAGGCCACTGTGGTGATGAAGATGAAGCAGAAATAAAAGAGACGGGGAGAGAAAAGTAATGTTACATTGGTGGTGTATTACCTCAGCAGGTGTCCGTTTATTACAATGTCTGCTGTGCTGAATATGGGAGATGACACTTTTATGTGTGAAGCAATAAAAAGTGATGAGGCCAGACCAGGAGGAATAGGCAGAATATACCACGTCTGTATCTCTCCGTAACTCTTTCCGCCTCACATTATTCCTCTGCTTCTCCCTCTCTCTGTTCTGTTTCTGTCTGTGCTGCTCAACTCTCTGCGTCACCTCAAACGTTATTGCTCTTCTTTCTCGACCTGCCCAAGAACGCACCCTTATCCAACCTTAAAGTCTGCTTTTTCAGCCCCCTTTCTCCCCTCATTTCAGTCATTTCTATCTCTCCCCTAGGGATCACATCTTTGTCAGTTCATCTCTCTTTTTCTCTCAGTCCTGCCTTATCTCTGCGGACTCTGATGTGTAACCTAACACTCCTGCTCTTTCTCTCTTAAGTCTCATTGTGTGATGCTTGCATGGTCTTTTGAGTTTGAGTGTTTGCCTTTGTCAGACATTACCTGTTGTATTTTCCTTTTTCCAGGCGCTAAGATCACTGATAGTCTGCCATTGTTCTGTGAAATAATGAATAATAACATGGAGAACAAATTGCAAAAGAAGGAATGAGTTGGTCTGTGATGAGGGCCACAAGCCGAAATGTGTTGGTCTGACAATAAAGTTGCTATTGATACTTCCAGTCAAGTTCCCACTGCTCGACTTTCCTGTCTATGTTGACCTCTGTCTTTTGTCTATACTGTTGCCCCTGAAGTTTTTCCAGTCAGAATCTCACAAGAGAGTAGAGAGCGTGTTGAAAGGCCCCAGATATTAAGATCCCACACACCTCAACAGAAAATTCTTGAAGCAAACTATATATATGTGCCTGCTGTTCTGTGTATGTGTTGTCACAGCGGAGTGCATCCAGACAAAGACCCCAGGTGGAGGGAAATAATGTCTGTTATCTGCTCTCATCAATCTTTCTTCCCTTGTGCCCCCTTCTGTTTTATTCTCTGCTCATGCCATCCCTCCATCTCCTTGTTGTTTTCACTTCATATCTTTGACTTCTCCTGCTTTCTTTCTTTTTGTTTGTTTTTCTCACTACATTTGTTGATGGCGTAAAGACGAGTTCAAGTGCAAGTGCAAAAGGAAGTGTATGCTTTTTGTTTATTCATTTAACATGCACAAAAATTCACAACATAATTAAATCACAAATTCAAACAGCAAGCTGCATTTTAAGCTCTTCATGGAAATTCATACAACGTTTTCATACCCCCCTGCAAAACAACCATGTAATACTGTGACAAACAGTGAATGAAAGTGCAACAAAGCTGATATACCATTGTATCGCTATTCAGCTTTTTACTGAAATACATCCTGTTTTGGGTCAGACCAGTGTTAGCAGTGGCATTTCACTGAGCCGTCCTTGGGATTTGTGCTCTTTCATCTAGAAGAGAAGAGTCAGAAAGAAACTGCTAACTTGAAGTGGAAGTGTAATACCACACTTTCTGTGCACAACAAGACATGTGAAATATTTCCACTTAGGCACAGGGGGTTTGTTTTTTATTTTCCACTGAAGTCATGCTAATGAAAAACCTCAGCGCACAATATTGTGAGGTGAAGAAAATGGCCATTTATTGGAACATTGTCATTTTCTTTCCATTAGTGGAATCATGGTGTTTATTTCCCTCTATCTTTTATGTTTTTCTTTCTCCTTTGTCTTTGTCTAAGCTTCAGCTGATTACCACTTGTCTTCTGCCTCGCTAAAATCCCTCTGTCTGTCTTTATCTACTCCAGATTTCCATAAATTGCAAGTGAATTTGTTCAATGAGGAAAACAATTCAAATGGGACATTTTCCAGTGTGTTGGCCACATCGCTGCATTTGATCATATGCATTTGTTGTAGATTTAACTCTAAATGCATAAAATTAGTTACAAAGCTATTCAGTATATCTTCATTTATTTCTTTGTCAAAGCCTTCAGGTCTTGGCTGCATTGTCAGGTCTCTCCACAGATGTTCTATCTGTAGGGGCTAAGTGTTTTGGCGGTTTTGGCTGAGTCACTAAAGGACAGTCAGAGATTTGTCCTGAAGCCCCAACCTGTCATGATGCTGCCACCAGCAGGCATTACTAGAGTGATGGTGTCAGGAACAGTGCCTGGTGTCCGCCAGACACATTTTGGAGTTTTGCCCGAAGGGTTCAACATTTGTCTCATCAGACCAGAGAATCTTTTCCCCTCACGCTCTCAGTCCTTTAAATGGCATTTAGCAAACATCGAGCTGGCTGTCATACGCCTTTCACTCAAAGAAGCTTCTGTCTCACCTCTACAGCATGAAGGCCTTGTTGATGAAGTGCTATTGATCTTTTCTGACTCTTTTCCGTCAGGTTCTTCCATCTCGGCAGAAAACTTCTGAAACTCACTTGGAGTGTCTGTTAAGTTATTGGACACCTCCTTGACCCAGGCACTTCTTGCATGGTTAGTCAGATTAGCCAGTCAACCAACTCTAGGAAGAAGTTCCAAATTTCTTACATTTTACAGTTATTTAGGCCACTGTGCTCCTGGGAACATGGTGCTTTAAAAAGTTTTATATTCTTGCCCTGATCTTGCCCTGGGTAAAAATGACAATTTTATCCACTTGAAATAAAGTGTACATACTCAGTAAAGAGTGCAAAAAGTGAAGGGGTCTGACTACTTTCTGGACCTAATAGGTCCCTGGTGGACTTGACTTAACATAAAAAGCTCAAACCACAGCTGTTTCTCCTTGGTGCTTTTTCAACAAGTCCACATGGTGCATATTTTCCCCTGCTATAAAACAATTCGTCTCCATTTCTTCTGAGGACATTTTGTTGTTGACAAACTGTGATGGAGTGAGTTTGAACAAGCCTGAAGGTCAATACACATTGCTGAAGTTAGCATGCTAAAAATGAAAGTGTCATATAAAAAAGAAATATTACATTGCTCATTATAACAGATTTGAACTGCTAGAGCTTTTTGTTTGTTTTGATGGGATCATCTGCTTCTGCTTCCCTCTCTATCTCACTCTGACCTTCTACTGTCTGAGCCATAGTTTGCTTCAGTGAGTCAGTCCTGAATGAATGAGAATGAATAGAAAGGTATGTTTGAACACGACTTTTAGCTATATCTGAATAAGAGAAGAGTAACAACAGTAATCTCTTCTCACCTTCCTTCTTTCCCTATTCTTTCCTTCTGCCTTCTCTTAAAAGTTTTTCTCTTTGTATTGGTAACTTTTTGGTCTGTATCATTTTCTCTCTTGTGCTTTGACAGATTTGTTTCTCCCCCCCCACCACCACATATCAAGTTGTGCATCTGTTGTTTGAAGCCCAAGGGAAATCAACAAAGTTGCTAAAATCTGACATACACTCTATATGCCTGAACCAGCCTGAATAAAATGTGTGTGGGCAAGTGTGACAAAGTGGGGGGATGTGTACTGTGGGACTTATGTCAGCTTTACAGGGTGCACTTCTGCTGAACCTCACTTTGAAAAATGGTTTATGCCAGAGTTTGAGTTTAAAGAAAGTGTTGAAACTGGGGTCAATAATAATGTTGTGTCACTACATGAAACTACGACTGCTGTAGTGACTGTGTGGTTAAAATGCTCAATTCCACATGATTTATATTTTTGAAGATGAAGCATTAACTGGTCGTTTTGTTGAAACCTTCCTCATCCCTTTATCGATGTTGCTATTTTGTTTGAGTTTGAGTGTTTGCCTTTGCCAGACATTACCTGTTGTATTTTCCTTTTTCCAGGCGCTAAGATCACTGATAGTCTGCCATTGTTCTGTGAAATAATGAATAATAACATGGAGAACAAATTGCAAAAGGCAGAGAGAAAGAATCGAATGGAGGATAAAAGGGCAAGAGAAAGAATGAGTTGGTCTGTGATTAATTAAGAACAAGATAGATAGATAGATAGATAGATAGATAGATAGAAGGATGAATAAGTGAATGGGTGGGTGTTTTGAGAGCAGAGAAACAGGAAAGAATGGAGGTGTCAGGAAAAATAGAGAAAGGATAACAAAGTGTGGCATCAATAGATGAATAAAGGTGAACCTGCTGCCAAGGTAAGCAGCCATGGGTTGTTGCTGCGTGTGTGTGTGTTATCGAATGATGGGCGTGTAATGTGCTCCGATCAACTCACATAATTACACAGTTGCTACACACATGGCCTTACATCTCTCTCTCTCTCTCTCTCTGTTCTCTGTCTCTTTCAACATCAGTCTGAGAGACAGTTCTGACATTTGGCTTAATGAATTTTGCTGTTGTTGTGACCTCTTGTTTGGCTGAGGCTGGTGACTGATGAGGTGTGATTGGTCAAGAGTGGTTGATACTTTCCATTAAAATTACAAGTTTCTTCACATAACTAAAGCTTTGACCAGGTAGAATCTGAGAAGTCACCAAAAAAAAAAAAAAAAATCAAACAAGATGTGAATAACTGTGAAGTAACTACTGCAAGTCATATTTCTCCTCTTTTGAGAGCATCTGACCAGCTAACCCCAATGCAAACCTCTGCACCAAGCTAACATGTCCCATCCCAGTACCTCCATCATACTCTCATTAAGGCTGTGAACAAGCAGACTCCCAAATGCCAAAGTACCACAGCATCACTGAGTTAGTACCTGTATCCTGAAAAAAATAAGTTGCAAGAAACATGATTGCCCAACATTACTGGCATGGAAACACATCACATTATTTTCAAGTACAGGCAGAAAAAATACAAACAAATCCAGACCAAAGTTCACATGTGCCAGGTAATAAGTTCTAACATAAATTATGACACAGCCTTATTGTGTAGGCATAACTTAAGTGATAAGTGCATCATCAACAGGATTTATTCCATTCTTACAATCATATTTCTCTTGGAGGGTCAGAACAACAGATGTGCTGCCACCTAACAATGCTTTATGCACACTGGTGAATCACTGTCTACCATATATCAGTTTGTGATTTTTCTCTCATAAATCCTAACAATGCTGTACTTTTCCTCCAAAACCATAAGTCTGTCACCACTGTCAAACTTGAATTATAACTATCTGGCAGCTGCCTCACTCGCTGTTCAAAAAAATATGCACAAAGTGAGACATGGCTGCTACTTTGCACTTATCCTATTTGGCTGAGAGAGTCTGCTGCACAATGCTGACACAAACTGACACTTGTTGCTGTGTTGTGGTGCTCAGGGAGCCTGTAGCTTAACTTTCTTAACTGTGGGCTTAGAAAACAGCTGTGTTTTAAATTGACAAAACCGAATTCTGTGGGTTTTAACTTCTGAAAGCAGTAAAGCGAACATCTTTGACTTTATTCTATTTTTTGTTCAATTTTCATCATTATTTTCTGTCAATCTGTAACTGCCTGTCTACATGTGCTACATGTTTACTCTCCGTGCTTGTGGTGTCTGTCCAGATAATTAATGCTGTCAGGTTTGGTTGGTGGACTGCTGCTGTGTGTATCTATGTGTGTGTGTGTATGTGTGTCTGTGTGTGTGTAGTATGTATAGTTGTAAGCAGCAGATGCTCATCGAGAATCTCTGCCAGGTTGCCATGGCAGCCAGAGAGTGGGTGGGTTGGGGTCGGATAGCATGTTATTGTTGAACCCCGACATTAATTACTATAATGGCCTATTGCCTGTGCGACTTTTGATCAGAATCAAATATTTTTCCACTACCAAATTTGTGACCTTATTTTCCCCGAGTTAAACCAATCTTTCCACAGTTATCACAGAACAGTTTACACCCTCATGTTGCTCAGCGCTGACACAGAAATGCCTCCACTCGCTACCCTACACTCATCAAACACTGATGAGCATTTGTTTGCCAAAGGATCTAGGACTGTATCGTGACCAAACACATCACGATTGAGACAAAAGGGAAACAATAACACAAATGAACATTCACTGTAGCTTAGGATCCACAAACACTGTGATTCATTCACTGATCAATATCACAGTAGTTCACTGTAATTCGGATGTAATATCAGGGATGGCCTTGTTTAACTGTAGTGGTGTATTGACACAGCTCCAGATTTAGTTGGTTTAAAATACAGAACTCATGGTTTCATACATTAAATCATCTCTGGTAGATTTGGAAAGAAGTCTGAGCATCAGTACAGCGAGTTGTTGCTTGTCGCCACAGCAACAGTCAGTGGAGGGAACTTGTCCATTGACTACTTGGAACTGTGGAAAAGACAGTAAAAACCCACTTTAACAGTCAAACTGTGTCACAATGAGCTCTGCTATTTATCTGATCCCGCTGTTTTGTGGGAAAGGGATTGAGAAGGAGAGAGGAAATCACGCAGTCACAATAATAAAGCAACCGCACAATCAGATGCAGCTGTTCAAATCTGACACAAGGGATAGACTATCGTGCTGTATCAATTTGTTCTGTGTGTTTTGTATCCCTGTAACCAAATCCACCCGGTGTACTGTTGCTGGAATTCAAAGAGTCAAAAACATATGGCTTGACATGGATTTCACAACCAAGAAAGTCCAAGCAAAAACTAATAATAAAATAAATTCGCAAATGAGTCCCAGTTTCTATTTCTACTCTGGATGAAGAGAAGGGAAAGGCAATTGCCCCAGGCCTCAGCGTGTAGAATTGGTTTGTAAAAGTTCTGCTTAAGGTAACGCAGCGCCCTACAACACTGGCATACTGTACTATTATGCAAATAGCATTTCCAATATTGGTAGACACAGGCCGTCTAATGTTAATTGAATAGTGAATAGGAAATTAAGTGTGTGTGAGAGAGAGACAGAGAGAAAGAGAGGAAGAAGGTGTGTGTGTGTGTGTGGGTGTCTGTGTGTGCATACACTTAAAATCCAGTGTGCTTTAATGAGACACAAAGTACAGACAGCAGGTTGAGCGTGGGCAGGAAACCATGGCAACGGCCTTGGGCTCCTAGACATGTGGAGAGAGACACGGAGAGAGACCAAACCAGGATGTCATTAAGAACAGTTATTGTAATCAACAACACTGACTGACTGATCAATAAGCCTAATTTGATGACACAAACACAACAAACAGCACCCACTTTTTACACACATAGATTCACACACACACACACACACACACACACACACAAAACACACACGCTCCTCACTCTTATACATTGCATGTATACATATGGCCTGAAAGCCCTTTTCTTCTGACAGCATCGTGCCCACACAGTTGCATGTTACTGTGTGTATTTTTACATATGCTTGTTATATTTTTTTCAGAATCCATATTGCACACAAGACCCCGCAGCCTGTAGTCCTTTGGACTGTGGGGGGAAAAGTGTGCAAACATTAAATGCATATACTATGAACAGGGGTCATCACCAGTGAATCTTTGTTATGTTTTTTGATTTGTTTTGTTTTTTCAGTCAGCGTGTTCGTGCCCTTAAAAACAGGGTGGAACTGCGAGGAATCAATTATCATATTATCTGTGGGTTTGTAAGGGACTAGTGTCAATCATTGCCAATCACATCAGCCCCTGTCATCCATTTAATGCAGTGCCCTCCCTGCAACAAACTTCCATCACTTAGTAATCAAACAGAATCCTGCATCGTGAAGACAAGCAAAGAGTTTGACATACACAAGTTAACATACTGTATAACTACATGGGCAGTTTATGAAAAAAAAAAAAGCCTATTTCAAGAGTAATGTGCTGTCTTGACACAAGATGAGTCACAAAGATACATCCAACAGTGTAGGTGAGAACAAACTGTGTATCAGAAAAATAGCACTGCATATCTATACATGTCACAAGTCGCATGGAAGACATCTTTTACTTCTGTCTTTTGCAGGCTGGTTTTGGTGTAAATCCTGTGTCAGTGTTCCTTCCTTTAATCCAGGTATTTGAAAAAATGTTCAGTGACAAGAACACAATCAGACAATAACACGAATATGTACTCAAACTCCAATATGTAATGTTATGATTCATTGTCGAGTTCAGCAACAGGAACAAAGGAGACCACTAGACTAATCATTGATTTCCATGTAAACAAACATCCAAAATGTTTCAGTTATAAAATACATAAGTGGGATTCGGTTGAAAATCTGTGGGAGTCATTGTGCTAACTAGGAAATTATTAAAATCACATTTCTTATTCTGTTTGTGCAAGACAGAGAACAGAGTCAATTTAATTTTCTGTGATTGTACTGGGGAGCAAGATAAACATATTACTTCCTGCAGGTGCAATTACAAATTCGCTGATAAAACGCTGCAGATTTTTTTTTTTTTTTTTACCCTGCAGCCACGTGTGTCTATTTATTTTATTTCAAGCCATTTGGACAGATAGTGAAAATGGTGAAGGTCACAGACATCCTCAGCAGCAAAACCAGAGCTGTTTATTCCAATAAAGCAGAACTTTTTAGAATATGTTTGCTTTGAAGTGATGATTAATGCAAGTGTGGCTGTGAGTGTGTTACTGTGTGTGTTTCCAGTGCGGTGTGTCATTTTTGCCTCTGAGGAGCTGCAGGTGTGACCTGCTGGGACGCTTGCCAAAGAGGTGGAAAACCATATAAAGAAAATTACGAGGGAGAGAGAGAAAACCGGAAATGAAGCTGTGACAGTGAAACAAAGAAGTACACCACAGGGGCTAAATAAACTGAGCATGTGTATGTGACAGTCAGTATACAAGTACACAGTATACAATATACAGAAACACAGCACATTGTGTATCCATGAAAAAGACAATGAGAAAAGGCAGGAAAAGGAAAAAATGGAGAAGGGCATAATGACAGATGGAAGCAGTGGAATGTGACAGAGTTGCAAGGTTGGGAGGAAGAGGAGGATGGAAAAACAGAGTGAAGGGGGCTCAAGGGAAAGCTGAAGGTGTAAATGAGAGAGAGTGAGAGAGACAGATGGAGGGAGAGGGAAAGAAGAAGAAATCTATTGACAGGCTCAGAGAATGCTGATTAATGATGTTAATGTTTTCACCGCCTCTGCCCTGTCAGTCTCCCAGATTCTTTCTTTTTTTTTCTTTGAATTACATCTGGAGCGACTCTGGTACTTTGTTTTTAAGCCACAGTACATTTTGAAGTGACATTGTGATTGTTACAGACAATTCAAGTTGTTTACTTGAAGTGATTGAAGTTATTCTGTCACCATTGGGGCCCATTTGTCATTCAAAAGGTAAAAAAAACAAACCTTGTGAGTCCAAGCTTGATTTGGACTTAGTCAATTTAATTTGATTTTTTAAATATTTTTTTTCTCAAACATGCTCCCTGTCCTTGTGACTAAAAGAAATTAGTAAAAAAATTGCTGTCAAACATTATTTTATCAGCTGTTGTCAACTGAAGTGGCATTTCTTGACTCATCTATGACAACAAGCCAAATAAGCATTGGTCTTGCAGCCACTGCCAGCACTACACACAACCCCCCAGCTGATTTCCTTCATTTAAACATATTACATACTTATACACATTTATTCACATGTCTCCAGGTATGAGCTGTCCTGAAATGGATAACTGTGATTTATGACCGTAGCTTGTGGTGCAGAGAAAAGGGAGAATTAGAGTGACACAAACGGTGGCAGAAGGAGAAGTTTATACACACATGCACACAACACTTGAGCTCTCCAATCAGACTGAGCCTAGAAGGACTGTTGTAGGAGAAAATGAGTTTTGTTCTCTGGAGGCTCTGAGAGAGAAAGGAAGAAAGGAAGAAACAAAGGAACAAAGAGAGGGAAGGAAAATTTCCACTGGAAGAACTTTGGATTGTTGTCTTGCTTGAGGCCATGTTGGCAGTGGTTGTGAAAGGAGGAGAGAAGATTTGTCATTCACATCCACGTCTCTCTCTTTCCCTTCCTCCCTTTATCTGCACTCACACACACACACACACACACACACACACACACACACACACACACACACACACACACACACACACACACACACACACTGTGCCATCTGTGCTTCCTTGAGGAGCAGTAAACCCAAATCTTCCTCCAAAAAAATGCAAACTACAGCGATATGTCTCCATAGTTATATTCGTCCTGCTGGTGTCTGATGGGGCATGGCTGCTGAGCTGCAGCCAAAATACTCCATTTGACCTAAATCATCTCAGCACCCGGCTGGTGTGTGTGTTTGTCTGTGTGTGTGCGTCCTTGCATAGTGTTTATGCCTGTTTGTCAGCAATATGATGAATTTTGGACATTGCCCATAATGATGTAAGAGCTCCCTCCCACGTCCTCTGTCTCTCTGCTTATCATTCTGTTTGTGCCTCCTTTCACTCTGCTTCTCCCTGATTTGCTATTTCTGCTCCTGTCTCTCGCTCGCCTTCCTTTTGAATCTCATTCTTTCTGTTTGTCCTTTCCTGCAAAGAAAGTAGAGCAATCTCGATATAATTGCCTTCATCAGTGTGTGTGCGTGCACATGTTTGAGCGTGTGTGTCTGTGTGATACAGGTATATGTGTGGAATGGGGTTTATTTGTTATGGTGACATTTCAGTGCTTCGGCGCTTCACCTCTCAACCCAAACATTTAATTTCACCCAATAACTACTATGTCAGCTGTTCATTGCACATGCACACGCACGCTCACCCATACACAGGGCACAGTTGTGTAATTGTAATTCCAGCTCTATGAAGAAAGCATAGCTCTCTAATGAGCTCTAAAGGCTGACTGTCGTGTTTGCATATGCTGCACATTATAATTTGCATGTTCTCCACATGCTCAGCTAATCAAGTTGATTATTTCAACTATCAGTATTAAATCCTATAGGGGCTGGCCCCATAAAAAGATCCATGGCCCCAGATGGCTAATTAAACTCTTTCCATAACCAGTCAGCACACCCTTGAGATGCTCCTTTTTTTGTGAGATATTACACATTTTCTCACAGAGTCGCCTTAATGGAGACCTGATGAGGTATAAGACTTGGCTGTTGGTGAAATGCCTGCGGTTCACATTACACAGATAGTGCAGGGGAAATGATTAATTGTTATGTATATATATGGGAATTTGTCAAACTCCTCACCTGTGGTATCTTTCACTAGATGTGTCAGTGCCTTGTGTCTCAGTTTGTTAAGATTAATGCAGTAATGCAGACAGGAATGAAAACAAAATACCTGAAGGATGGTTGTTATCATCCATTGTCCATCACAGTTCTAACAGAGCAGTTATACAACAACAACAACAGCAGCAACTTGGTTGTGGTTTGCTCCTACTACCATCTTTCTCTTTGTGTGGTATTCTGCAGGACAAACTGGCCGCCGTGTGTCCATAACACTCAGTTGGACTGTCCTCACGGAAAACAACATGTTATTTGAATTCCATTTATAATAGTTGGACCAAAAATACAAATGACATTGCTCATCATACTACTATCTCAGTCTCCTATCTCTACTCTCACTCTATGTTTTCTGAACAGCATTTGCTTCACAGTCAGCAGAATTATCACAGCTTCATCAGATATTCAGAAGAATTGAAACAAATTTTGTTTTGATTGTGAACTTGTAAATTAATCGGTTGCTTGTCTTTCCTTGTGTTGTTCATTTGTTTTGCAGTGATGGATGGGCAGACAGGTATGACGTGACAGATGGTTATGTTAGAGAAGCATCTGGCGGTATCACCATCAAGCTCCAGTCGGCTGATGTGAAATGGTTTGATGACTACTACCTTAAACTTCGCCCCGAAAACAACCACAGGAACCCGTGGTTCCCAGAGTTCTGGCAGCATCGTTTTCACTGTCGACTTAAAGGCCATCCGCAGGAGAGCAGCAAGTACAACCGTACCTGTAGCAGTGAGTACAGAGACATACATACAAACATACATGGGCAAACAAATGAAAATATTGTGCAATGACAGCACACATTGGCCAGTATTAATGCAAATAACATACATCCACATGACACAGAAGAAGACTAGCTGAACACACACCCACACACCTACACACATACCATATGGATATGCACAGTTTTCCTGTTCATCTGAAGATATCCCTTGTGGCTCTGAGTGCACCCTCCCTTTCTTTCTTTATATTCATCTCCCACCATTCTTCGCTCTCTGTTTCATTCCCTCCATTCATAGGCAAAACAGTATGTGAGAGCTGCATCAAAGGGAATCATGTCTCATGTATTCTAATGAAATGGGATGTGAAATACAAATGAACAGCACAGAGAAAAAGACGCAAAAGAAATGAGATGTGGAGGTGGGAAGTGGCCGATGAGAAGAAATGAGAGGAAAGAGACTGGTCTTTGATGTTTGAAAGAAAAAAATGGAGCCACACATTGTTACATAAAATTAGAAAAGAAATGTGAAATTAAGAGTTGCTTTGATACACCTGACTTTGTCTTGTCCGTCCTTTCCCTCTTCCCTCCAACTGTACCCATCCTCCTCTGTAGAGCGGGAGTCGCTTCGGCAGCAGTATGCACAGGACACCAAGATGGGGTTTGTCATTAATGCCATCTACTCAATGGCATATGGCCTGCATAATATGCAGCGGGCACTCTGCCCAGGCTACCAGGTAGGTTTTGCTCTGATGAGTGAATGGAGGGACACTACAATGCAAAGGGCAGATAAAGGGGTGGGATTGGTGGGCCAAACTCAGGAGCCAGATGGGTGTTCTGTTGCCATTTTACAATAGACCTTGTTTCCATGGGTCCCATTTTTAAATGAATGCAAACTGAGGATGACATGTGATGTTTAAATTGAGAAATTCAGATTCAATTCAAATTCAGATTCAGATTCAGGCAGTGTAAAACTGTAGTATAAGTGTAAAGCTGTATTTTGTTCTATTGAGAAAACACAGTGCTGTACTGTTTCATTTTCATTGGTTCAGTTTGACTGTGCCTTGCTGTGAGAATGACTTAAACCTTCATTGCTTCGGGCGTGTAGACTGAGATGCAATATTTCAGACTCAGTGGTTCAGTTCTGACTTAACAGTTCAGTGTGGGTGAAAATGCCACAGTGGTTGAATGGCACAGTCATAAAGTAGGATAGCAGAATAATACCTGCTACACTGCACATTACAATTTCCATGTCATTTGGAGGGATGTTGGCACAATATGTTAGTTCCATAGTACAGTAATTGTATTTTGGGTAAACTTCTCTATCCTCAACGAGCATTTCCTGTGCACACGCAAAAATCTTTGTGTTTCTTAAGCTTTCGGTCAGAACATCTTTGTTTTATATGACCTGGATGTTGATGTACTTTAAGGGCCTGTGTGATGCCATGCGACCTATAGATGGGTCTACACTGCTGGACTTCTTGATGAAAACGAACTTCACAGGGGTGTCAGGGGAGGGGATTTTATTTGATGAGAATGGAGACTCACCTGGCAGGTAAGTTGTGTAACTGAACACATCTTTTGCAAGTGTAATAGACAGAGGTGGTGCCTGCATGTTTATTTATGCACTTTCATGTGTTTTTTATGCATAGATATGAAATAATGAACTTCAAAAAGATGGGGAAGGACTACTATGACTACATTAACGTTGGCAGTTGGGACAATAGCGGCTTGAAGATAGATGATGATGAAATCTGGCCCAACAAAGACGCAATGATCAAGTCTGTCTGCAGTGAACCCTGTGACAAAGGACAGATCAAGGTAAGTAAGACTTAGGACCGATACAATGTCTGGTTACATCAGTTATGTAGACTCTGTATGAAATATATCAAGGCTGTAACATGCTTTGCAGTAAGTAATGCAATGTGTTGAACACCCAGCATCCTAACATGGGCAAAGTAGGTGCAAATGTCTAATGTAAATGAGACATTTTCATCTGTGGACAGACTGCTTTTTTTTCACTACTTTTGAATTCAATAAACATTCTTATAGGTCAGTGCAAGTCTGAAACAATGAGAGCATTTTCAAGCATGTACATAAAGGTGCAGCAAACATGCACAGACGTGTTGTGCACTTCTGCCCCTTCCAGGTGATCCGTAAAGGTGAGGTGAGCTGCTGCTGGACGTGTACTCCCTGCAAAGAAAATGAGTTTGTGTTTGACGAGTACACCTGCAGAGCCTGTGAACTGGGCTCTTGGCCTACCGATGACCTCACAGGTCAGTCTCAGTATGTTTGTGTTGGTGCATGTTTATTTTGAACCTTTACCACTGATCTCAAGGACATTTCCACTTGAAGAGAAACACTGCACTGAGCACACAGGACTACAGTGTTTGACCATGCTACATAAAAATCCTGTAGTATCAGTGCGGTAGTTGCAGTGCTGTTTGGGGAAAGGTGCACTGTGTGTGTGTGTATGCGTGTTGGTTCAAAGCGTGAAGGATGTTTAGTGAGATGGTACAGTTGTTTCTTCCCTGATGCAGATCACCACTGCATTATTATTGCAAAGCAAGAACTGCACCAATTACATTAGAGAGAGAAACTTGAGAGACGATTCCATCTGTTTCTCCCCTCTGCCTTGCTTTTCCTCTCTCCCCATCCCTTTTTTCACCTCAGTCTCTCTCATCCCTTTAATTTGTTACCAACATGGTCACCAGTGTTTTAATTATTCTGCATCAAGAGCAGCTTTCAATGCAAAATACATTTCAGTTGCAATGATATTTCTCCTCCATTGCGTCCGAAGCGGTTGGATATTGCCTTATGCTTTCAGCTGCTCATTATAATGCTCGCTAGCTCCTCACCAAGCTCAATGATTAAAACATGAATCGGGCCCTGCTGAAAATTCAGAGGGAGCTTCTGTGCCAGAGACAGAAGCATCTATAACCCAAAACAGGGAGACTATGACAAAGAGAAAGTTTACGGAGCTAAAGGAAAGCGTGATTGGGCTTACCCATGTGAAACTTGTTAACTCTGTGGGTGTGTGTAGGTGTTCATCTTTGCATGTTCACATGTGTGAGTATGTGTATGTGACTCATTTCATCACCAATAAGTGCTGCGAGTGTGGAAACAGTAATAATGAGGTGTAAACAAACTGCTTGCCCTGTTCCTCCAGCAGACATTTTGATCTCTCTCCCTCAGGCCAAATGAAAGGAGAGAAAGTGTACGAGAGAGAGGGAGAGATATAGAGGCAGGGGGAATAGAGGAGACAGGACAAGGTCTCAGCTGGCAGGGACCAGAGGTAAAGTGGGTGTGAAAATCGTAGAAGGCAATGGGAGAGCTTAGGAGACAGCAATGCAGCTAAAACAAGAAAAAGGCAGTGATGGAAAAGTGACATAAAAAGAGAGTGAAAATGAGTTTGGGAGATAGAGGGAGAGATGGAGATGAACAGAGGCTCTGACAGAAGCAGCAACCAGGGAAAGTGAAAGGAGCAGAAAACGGGAGAAGGGAGGATTAGCTTTGGGATTTGAGCCTCTCCACTGATGGGTAAAGTTCCACAGAGTGAGTCTAAGAATGTTTGAAGGAGTTTGCCTCAAAACTTTACAGTGCCTGAACCATCTGAACGGTCCCCATCCCCACAATGCACCAGTTTGGCTCAGGGTCCATTATGGTACTATTTCCTGCAGGTTTTTGTGAACTAATTACGTATTAATTTGCCAACATTGCAGATGCTTTTAGACTGATCTGAGATCCCACCCATGAGAAAAACACTGATCTGGGATTTTCAGCCCCAACATTGAGACTCATGTGGGCAGGATTAATTGGAGCTAAACTCTCAGCAAGTTCCTCACTTTCTTCCCATCATGTATTTTCCTGGGTGGGTGGTCCTCACCCCTAATGGTTAACAGGACACTTACTGTAGTCCTTGTCTTATTATTCTGTTGCATGGTTTTCAATAACTCACCCTATATTAGTTTATGATTGATAGAGCATTTGATCTGAAATGGGGCTTGGAGCTTTTCAGTGATATAAGGCAGAAAATGAGCCACATCTGCTGCAGAATGACTCTAGCTTATTTTCTGTCTGTTTGTTACAGTCCCCTTGGCTCTCATTCTGCAGTTAGGTTGTTGCTGATGGCCCTAGACCTAACCACATCACTGATTTAATAAGCTTTATTGATTGTGTTAAAGACAAAGTCATTAAATTACTTAAGTCTTTTTTAATGAGTGTTCTGCCCCCCCTCTTTGCAGTACTGTAAACAGGTGTGTGTGTGTGTCTTAGAGAGAGAGAGAGAAGCATTAAGAGAGAAAGAAAGGAAAAGAAAGCAAAATGGAGAGAGAAGAGGGAGTGAGTGAGAGAGGGAAGGAGGAAGACAAGCAAAGCAAGACAGTGATAACATGCAGTGACAGAAATTTTTCAAGAGACCTGTGCACCTGCTGCTCTGGTATGTCTAGACCAACCAGCCGCATAATTTCAGCAAGCGTCACGATGGATCATAATTAGAACTGTCCCTTTAATTTATGGCACATGATTTCCCTGCCTAGAGGGAAGACAGAGATGGAGGAAGGAAGGAGAAGGGGAGAATTAGGTAGAAAAATGGGACAGGTAAGGCTGACAAGAGAAAGGGGAGATGTTAGGGGGAAGAGAGGGACAGAGTGATGGATGAGAAGAACAAAGAAAAAGAGAGTGACAGGAAACAGATCAAACAGAATATAGAGAAGAAGGGAGGGAACAGAGACAAGGCAAAATAGCAGGGAAAGAGGTGTGTTGGAGAACAAGTGAAATCTTAACTAACAACAGCACAACACTGGCTAACCAAGGTTGTGTAATTCACACATTATACATGTTTTATGAATGGACTGGAAACAGATTGATAACTAAATAAACTAAAAACTGAAAAAAAAAAAAAAACTAAACTACAGTTGTGTCACATTTTCACATAATAAGGGATAATTCCCCTAAGTTTTTTTACACTTATCCTAAATCTAAATCAAGATGTAAACAGGACTCAGGGTTTGTCTGCAGGCAACGCTGCTCAGTCTGTTGAGACTTAGATCCAACCCAGCCTGACCTGTGTGCTCAGTTGTAGGTCAAATGAGTCTGACAGTTACAGGTTGAAATCGGCATGGAAGTCTTGCCTACAGTTCACTGTGCTGTTCAAATATATCCCCAGGCTGTGACCCAATCCCAGTCGAGTACCTGCGGTGGGGAGACCCCGAACCCATTGCTGCAGTGGTCTTTGCCTGCCTCGGTCTAATGGCCACTTTTTTTGTCACTGCTGTTTTCATCAGGTAACAAATCTGTGTCCTTAGTGTGAATTTACTGTATTTCTGGTTTGAGTGTCATGTTTGTGCTACTGCAGATGACTACTTATCTGTATATGTCTGTCTTCAGGTTCCGGGACACCCCAGTGGTGAAATCTTCCAGTAGGGAGCTGTGCTACATAATACTGGCAGGGATCTGCCTGGGTTACCTGTGTACCTTCAGCCTCATAGCCAAGCCCCATGTCATCCACTGCTACCTCCAGCGATTGGGAATAGGTCTGTCACCTGCCATGAGCTACTCTGCACTTGTCACCAAGGTAAAGATTGAATTAAGAATTTGTGAATAAATTATGAGATATAGGCTGCAGCAAGTGTGAGAGGTGTAGGGTGGAGGTGGGTGGGTGGAAACCAAGCCATGGATTATTGTGGAAGAGGAAAAAGAAGTGTCTCTCTCCTGATACTCAAGATTATAATCCCCTTTAGCCCTTTTTTGAATAGAGTAAGAGAATATAGGTGCCATAATTTCAAAAGCTGGGGTATAGGTCTGTTATGCCTCTGTCCAATAAGATTTGAACAGTAGGTTACAGCTAGGTTGGTCTCAACAGTGGTCTCAAGAGCTGCAGTAGCCTCCCATAAGAAATTATTATAGCACTAGAGTTTGACTCCTGTGTGCAATTATTATTATACCCATGTTTTTTTTAATATATAATAGGTTCTCACTAATGTAGAGCAGATGGCCAGAATATACATTTTATATGGTAGTGATCAGTATGTTGTCTATTAAAATGCCTTCATGATGTTTGCCATCTCATCCCAGACAAACCGGATTGCTCGGATTCTGGCAGGCAGCAAGAAGAAAATCTGTACTAAGAAACCTCGCTTCATGTCTGCCTGCGCTCAGCTCATCATTGCCTTCCTCCTCATTCTGCTGCAGCTGGGCATCATCGTGGCTCTCTTCCTCATGGAGCCACCTGACGTAAGCTGTGTCTGTTTTGTGTTGTGAGTGGGAGGGTAGCTCATTGAGAGAGGCTTAGGAGTAGACAAAATAGAAGGCATGAAGAAAAATGAGTTGCATGAGGAAAAAAGGGAAGTTTTTGTTGTATCAGATATTTTTTGAAAGCATTTAACACATACAACAAGAGATTAATGAGTGGGTCGACAGGGACTACTTTACAGAGTGCTTCTCTCATCCACAGGCGCAGGAGTATTAACCAAAAGTGATCATTTAAGGTGATCACGACTAGAAGCACTAATTCTGATCAACCAGTCACTTATTTTTAATTCAAATTGTTGATAATGATCAGGGTATTTTTAATGGGACATTTGGCAGCTGCCTCCTACGTCTCCTCTTAAATGCCTCTGTTGCCTCTGTCTGTGATTCTTGTAACAATAGCCTTGTCAATCTTTTTATTGTTGGCATGCCCCATTCCCTCCTCCATGTCTACAGGTGATCCATGACTACCCCAGCATTCGCCAGGTCAACCTCATTTGCAACACCACCAACCTGGGTGTGGTTGCCCCGCTGGGGTACAATGGCCTTCTCATCCTCAGCTGCACCTTCTATGCCTTCAAGGTACCCGCTGAAGTGTTTCTAATGATTGTACAGTTTTGAGTTATAGTATTGAATATGCTGATAAAAATGAAATCACAATTGATATTTCTTGTTTATGAATCTTGTAATGGGTGCTTTGACGCTCCGAGGATGCATTTATTAAGTGGTTTAGGTTGTTAAATGCAAACATGTGTATACATACCAAATATCCAATTTGTAAATATGTACAACACACATCTTACACCAGTGGCATAATGTGAAATGCTATGATGAAACCACTGTTGCTGCTCTACAACCTTTCAACTGCAGCAAATTAATTTTATAACAACAAACACATTAGAAAATCAATGTTTGATTATTGGTAGCCTGCAGCTATCCATTTTCTGTCGAGTGAAAGCAGAAAGGTATAAAGAGGAAAAAAACTGAAATGCACTGCACAACAATCTAATAAACTGACTGTGTTTATGAAGCACTGCGCCAGAGCAAAGCACTAGAACTCTATTAGTGTGAGGTTATGGCCCCACGTTGTACCTAATCTTCTTGCACATAACGGTGAGGACAGTATTGCAATTATGGTTGTAAATAGGTTACCAGTGTTTATTTTGTTTCTGCGAAGACTATGTATCAAAAGTTGTGCCTATCATTGCTTTAGTTTAATAATTTAGGGCAGAATACATAGAACAATTAAACCACAGTATAAAACTGCTTGAATATTTGCTCACATTTTCTTTTTCTCTAACTTTCTCTCCCTCTCTAAGACCCGCAACGTTCCTGCTAATTTCAATGAGGCGAAGTACATTGCCTTTACCATGTACACCACCTGTATTATCTGGCTGGCCTTTGTGCCAATCTACTTTGGTTCCAACTACAAAATTATCACCATGTGCTTCAGTGTCAGCCTCAGTGCTACTGTGGCTCTGTGCTGCATGTTTGTACCCAAGGTAAGGCTGAAAATTCACCCATATACTTCCTCACACCTTCTTTCTTCATAAACATTGAGTGTCTGCTTTGAGCCACAACAATTTTATTTTGGTTGAGCAAGGTATACTGTATTGGCACACATTGTAACCATAGCAACTATACCTATATTTTATGCAACATTACCTGTCAACTCTCACTGTAAGTGCAGACCTAACCACCAGCTGGCTAACTTTTGTCTTTTGCAAGTGGTCTTAATTTATGAGTGCATAAGTCCTCAGAGTGTTTGGATATTGAAAACCTTGGACTCAGCAAATGTAAGGCAACGATTTTAAAAATATGATGATAAAGCACAACAGAATATTTTTTGAATAAGTAATTACAAACTTGAAAATAAATCTTCACTCCATTGAAGTGAAAAATCCGTTTGAAATGTTATCACGTTTCATGGTTTCTCTATTCATACACTAAAAGCTAGATATTCACACCGCTTCAAGGACTAGGTTTGTGTTTAAAGAAGAGCAGGAAATCAATAAAAAACATTAGCAGCTGCCTCTTTTGAGAATTGTCTTTTTATTACGGTTCTACATTTATGTCATGAAAGCCTTTAGCACGCCTCAGAAAAGGAGTGTATCAAAAAACTGTTTGTTGTTGGCAGCGTCAATGTGTCTGTAGTTACTGGCACAGTGCTGTTGATCTTTTCTCTTTGTAAACATGTTGCAATCAAGCAGTTCTTTTTTTTGAAAGTTGTTTGGCTGTGGTTAAATATCTGTTTTTTTTTCTTACCAGGTGTACATCATTTTAGCTAAACCAGAGCGGAACGTGCGCAGTGCCTTTACCACTAGCACAGTGGTCCGCATGCACGTGGGCGACGGCAAATCGTCCTCAGCCGCCAGCCGTTCTTCTAGTCTGGTTAACCTGTGGAAACGCAGAGGCTCGACTGGAGAGACGCTCAGGTATATCTGTGTGTGTGTGTGCGCGGTAGAGAATTCTTGGCCAGGTTAATGCCAGGTTACTCCGCAGTTACAGTCAAGGCACCATTTCTATAATGGTCCCACTTAGAGACTATTTATGATCTGTGTGTTTGTGTGTGTGTGTATGTGTGTGGGTGTGTGGGTGTGTGTGCGTGTGTGAGAGCTCGCTGAGAGATTGATTCTCTGAAGTCCACTGAGTCTGCCTAACTGTTCCGCTGACCCTAACATGAACTGCAGACAATTGCCTAATGGAGACATGGCAAAGGAGAGAGACGGGAATGAACCGAGGAAGGCAGGGTATTGAGAAAACTGAGAGAGGGAAAAAAACTGATGGAGGGAACGGACAGAGAGAGAGGGATGATGAGCAGAGAAAAGATGGAAAAGAAAGAGAGGAAAATGCTAAAGGAATAGTGTGAAAAGGAGAGACATAATAACATTTGTGACCAGCTTAAGGCCATCCTCAAGTCATTGACTGTGACAAGAAACCGATCAAAGAACACAAAGGGAGTGACGCACAGCCACTTGGCCAGACAAAAAAGGAGGGGGGAGACTAGAACACGTTTTCGTTTGTCAGCAGGTTACTTCAGCTCACCCTGTTTGGCAAGCAAGATTTCAATCTCACTCTTATGAGAAATGTCAGGAGTGTTTCCATCTTCGTTCCTTTTATTCCTCTCTTCCCCTCTCCATCTCTTTTTGGTCCTGTCTCCCTCTGTGGGTGGTGGTAATTGGCAGGGCTGTCTATCTCCTGAGTGAAACGCTGGAAGCTGTTGCCTTTGAGATGCTGTCATTGTGTAGTCTGAGCAGATGCAGACAGACATGAAACCAGGAGACCACAGGGAAAAAGAAGAAATATTAAAAAGAAAGTAATATTTGACTGATGTCTAAACTACTGAAAAGTGCTTGATTTAGCTTCAGCAGTCATTAAACTCACCCTCAGAGCTGGATGCAAAGAAGATACAGGTCTGGCTTGGTCCCACCTCACTACAAAGCCTCCCCATGGGATCAGACAACATCATAGTGCATGTGTAGGTCCAGATCGACATGCAGTGTATGGATGTGTGTGTATGTGTGGACATGTGTGCGAGTGTGAGTTTCACAGAGTCAATGTGTGGGTGTGAATATGTGTGTGTGTCTCTAGGGTGATTTGAGTTCTTTTCACCCCTGGCCACGGTGATGTGAGGTTTAATCAGAAGCTCTACTATAGATTAATCACACTAATTAACCTGACAAAAGGATGAGAGGAAGAAAAGCAGGGAGGAGGCAGGGGACGGAGCACTGTGACAAATGTGAGGTAGAGAAAAGTGGAAGAAATGGTATGAATGGAGAAAGAATTAGAGAGGAAGAGAGAACCTGACAAAGAAAAATGAAGAACATACTGGTGTGAAAAAATAGAACAGAAAATTAATTGTGATGAAATTACTCTTCATGAAGTCCAACTGATTCTCTCCCTTTTCTCTGTTTGAGTATGTTTGCATGTGTAAACCACATTAGTCATCTAGGATAAGAAATTAGGACTAACTAACTAAATGGTTTTGCCATATGTGGTTTACTGTAGTGCAGTTATCCCTCATATTGATAAGTGACCAACCACTGCTCTTGGATTTGTTTTACAAAAGGTGTTTAATTGATTTGTGACGTTAGTTTTTATTTAAAAAAAACAAAGTCTAATTCAGTAGATAAATGACCTGATATATCAGGACAGACTGATTGTAATCAACAGGGTAATAAATTAACATCAGTAATGGAAACAAGGAAGTTCAAATGACAAGTCCCTAACATCACTGGTGTAATAAGGAATGTCTCGTCTAAATTTTGTATGATGCAGTGCAAAGTAGAGCTACAAACAAATCAGTGAAGTGTCAACAAATGTAGTCTGTTTGTTATATAAAAGAAAGAGCAAATAATATTCTGCATATGCACAACGCCCAAATTCAGTTGCCAGCCAGAGAGTACTGAGTGTTTTGAGTATAATGTTCAGTGCAGACACCTTCATGTTAAAGTTGAGTTTGGAATTGATGATAATGTCAAACACAAACAGCTAAATCAAAAATTGATTTTATTCTGCATCTAAAGTAAAGATAAAGAATTAAATGCTGTACCGTCTTATCTTTACAATCACTTGTGGTAAATGTAGTTTGTTTTAGATTAGAGAAACAACCTTTTTGTCTCTCTTTCCCGCCACGTCCTTTCTGTCCTCTAGCTCCAACGGTAAATCAGTATCTTGGGCACAGACGGAGCGCAGCAGTTCACGTGGCAACCACCTGTGGCAACGGCTCTCCTTCCACATCAAGAAAAAGGAGAACAATCAGACCGCCGTCATCAAGCCCTTCTCCAAAACCTCTGAGGAGCGTTACCTCGGAGGGAGTGACCTGCCCCCACATGTTCCACTGCCCTCCCTCCCATCCATGTCCTCCCTGCCCAGTCACCCAGATACTGGCACAGACAAGACCCTCTACGAGCTCTCGGAAGCAGAGGAGCGCTACTCGATCACATACAGGCCCCAGACACCTTCTCCAATCAGCACGGTCAGCCAGAGACTAGGTGCGGGTTTAGGGGAGGAGCCTCTGATGGCCGGTATACCAAAGTACCCGAGCAGCATCTGCAGCGGCGGCAGCGGCAGCAGCTGTGGTCCTCCCAGTAGCGGCTCCGTTGTGGCTGGGAACGATGGCCGTTTGGTCATTGTGGACGATCAGCCAGGACCGCCCCAGAGCTCACTGATGGATCAGATCAGCTGTGTGGTGAACCGCTTCACTGCCAACATCACCGAGCTCAACAGCATGATGCTCTCGTCCTCCCCGACTCACTCACACACACACAAACACACACCTCCCTCTCCACACCCCACTGACCCGTACCTGTTACCCCGTGAACTGCAGATGCCCCCAACCCTCACCACCTACGCAGATGTCCAGCCCCTCCCACCCGTCGAGTCTAGCTTGGGGGGGCGTGGTGGCTGCCTCGTTCACCCTGTCCCTCATTCACCTTACCCACTGCCACCTCCTCACCCCCAGACCTCCCCGTCTCTCTCCCCGATGAGAGGGGGCCTGATGACCTGCCTCACCGACTCCCCTCTGAGGAGGGGGGAGTTGGAAGAGGAGCTTATTGCTTTGACTCCTCCGTCACCCTTCCGCGACTCTCTGGCATCCAGCAGTGGCTCACCTGTGTCAGAGACAGATCTGTGTCTCCCCCCAGTCCCCTCCCATCCTCCCCCGTCTCCCCCTTCACCCAGGTATAGCAGACTCGCGCTCAGAAACTACAGCCAGAGTTCATCCTCATTGTGAGGCAAAGATGACAAGTTTAGAAAACAGAAGTGAAGAGGAGCACTCAAAAACAACAGGTCATGACGAGAAAAGAGGATGGATGGACTGAAATCCATTTGTTCCTGCGTGGAGTGAAAACATGAAGCGAAGGAGCAAAGGAGGGCTGGTTGGTGAATGCACCGAGCTGTGTTTGTGTTTACATGTTCGAAGTGAGATGGACGTGTAAGAAGCTTGCCCACGTTGTATTTTCTTAGTGCTGTTTCTCACAAGTGAAGATGTGAAGAACTGCAACAGTGGCCACTATAACTTTGCAGTGTTTTGGTGTCTGTAAAGCCAGAAATCAATCTGGAAGGTCGAGAGCAACACATTTAGGTTTGGGAAGTGGCCTTAGGTAACATGGCTATCAACTAATTACAGATTATGAGTGTGTCTGTGTGTGCGTGTGTACATGCGTGCATAATTGTGAAAGTTAATGACAACATAAGAGTATTGATGAGGTAAGACTCCTAAAGTCTGTGTGGTTAAACAGAGGCTTTCAAGGGCACATATTTACAGTATCTGCTCATACATACACTCACACATACACACACAGTCACAGGCACACACACAAATACATAAGTGGGAGCACACACAAACAATGTAAGGGAAAAACACTGTAAATATATGAGAGGTTATGGATTTATTCGTGATGATAAAATCCAACATGCTTCTGACAAAAGTGCATTGCGTTAACATACCAGGCTGTATGTTACTCTGAAGAACTTTCTCACAAAAGCATCTTTTGATTCATTCAGCCCTCCGATCTGTTCCCTCTACATAGCTTTCTTTTCCTCAGTCCCTCTTTCTCTTGCTGCTTTCTTTTATCCTGCCAGTATTTCAGTATTTTCTACTCTTCCAGTTTGTTTTCTTCAGAAGTTTGAATGTATATTTTCTACATGATTCCTGAAGCAGTTGGGACCAAACCTTTTGTACCTCTCTGTCTGTGACTTGAGAAAGAGGGAGAGGAGGGATTGACAAGACCGGGCCTTGTTTTACCATAAACAGCTTAGTCATCAAATTTCGTCCCGGTGAATGATTGGAGAAAAATCTGACCTCAAAGCTTATTGTTGGTGTGTGACATTTAGCAGAGCATTATGTAAGGCTTAGCTGGATCCCAGTCATGACATTTTCTCTATAGACTTTGTCAGCAGGACGCTCTGTCACTCTGTTTCATCAAAGACGGTGCTTTAAATGGAATTAATTGGAATCACAGTCATCTTTAATGTTAGCGGGCACAGTTTGACAGATTCAGTTTCAACCGGGGCCATCTGTCGCACAGGTGCTGCAGAGACCCTGCTAAAGGTCCCCATTCTTTCAGACATAGAGGGACAGACCCACAGAAGAGGTTCATAAAATAAAACCAGGCTTTAGAGGGGCTTTTCATATATTTTCAGAAGTTCAAGCCCCAGATGAGACTGACGCTACATTACTGTCAGTGTCACAAGATCAACCTAGTAGTAGGAGATGACCGACATCCAGTTTAGCCAGACAAAAATATTAGCGTTGCCGAAATAGGCAGATTTTCAGTTTATTGCCAAGAGCTTGATGAGAGGATGACACCACTCTCATGTCTGTCAGGTGAAAGGGTGAAGTCTGTGGTCTGGTAACATGTTAATTAGTTATAGCTTCAAAGGTGCTGGTAGGGACAGGCTCGCTATTGCCCCTCTTTTCCCTGGGTTTATTCTAAGCTAGCTTGCTGCCCGTTGTAGCTGTGTATTGAATGGATAGACACGACAGTGGTTTGGATCCTCATCTCACTCTCAGCAAGGAGTCTGTTGCTTTAAAGTAACACTTCTTCAATTGGGAATGAAATGTTTGAAGTGGATTTAATCTTTCTTAGTAATTTCACAAAGTTGGTTTGTATGCAAATGCTCCTTATGGAGAGAATGACTAATATTAGTGTGCAGGTCAAATTCAGGCCGTGACACCTCCTGATATTCCACTTATAGATGTCTATGTAGATGGTGAACAGAACTGAACTTGCACAAGACTGAAACACCTAAAATGTCTAATTTGACTATTTAATATCTGGTTAAAACGTATGCCTTTTAAATGGAGTATTGGAGTACTTATACTGTATGTGCCAACACAACAGAATTGGGAGGACTCAGTTGTACAGGGATATAGTGTGAAATGTGCCGATGAATGCATTCACTAAGATGCTTTTGAGAAATGGGGCCTCGGCATCGAGTCGGCTCCCTCCACCATGGAAAACACTCAGCAAAGTAACGACAAAAAAACAAGAAATCTAAAGTTACAAGGTTGAGAAACACAACACGAACATTTTTATACATTTTATATGAGGAATGTTATGTGGAGCAAAATCGTGGATTTGGTGAATTGAGGTTAATCAAAGATAAATTCCACTGTTGGTATCACAACAATAATGAGAGCTTCAAAACGCTGTGATATTGTCCACCATGAGCTCCATATTCTCTGCAGCGTGTGCGTTTTGTCTGCTGTGACAGCTGACTGACGCAGATGCAGTCCATCGGTCAGATTATTTTGGAGTGTAGTATTTCTGCTCTACAGTAGCCAGCAAGAACAAACTCAGACAAAGTGATCCTGTAAATAATAAGGGCATGCAAAGACAGTTCTGTTTTGTTTCAGATGAAAGTACATTTATTTACATATCAACAAAGCTGAAAAAAAAGAAAAAAAAAAAGATGTTTTTAATCTATGTTAACATACAGTACCAATATGTGTTACGACTACAGAAACTGTGTTACTACTCTGAATGTGTGAGTGACCATTCCTATTCAAATGTCTTGTAATTCAACAATATAATAATAATTAATATGAATATGATTATTGTGCCAAAGGGGTTAGGGAGGGTCTAGTTTACTAGCTTGTGGGTAAATACATGGTTTCAAAAAAAAAAAAAAAAAGGAAAAAAAATGTAAATGTAAAATGGTTTCTATTGTTTTGGATATTTTCTATATAAATATTCCACATTTTCCAGTGTAAAAGCAATATTATCCATGAGTATACAAGGTGCACATCTGACGGGTTTCTTATATCATTAACAATGTTTCTTTTTCATTGCTCTGTAATCTTTGGTGGGCAACAAAAAGGAAGATAGCGGGTAGATAAATAACATTTTTCTTTCACATTTTTTCTAAATCTATATTTAATGAAAGGGAGCTATTTAGTAATTTCTAGTTACAAAGGTGCAATTCCCTATTTTTGCAACGTTCTTCTCACTTAGGGCCTGTAGTTCCACTTTTTCCACCTTTTATTCCTGGTTCAGTGTGATTTACTGAAGGCCTGGGCACAGTGTGAGATAGTAAAGGAGGAGATCTGGGTGTGCCATTAATTGTTGTTTACTTTTTTCGTTTTTTGAATAAGTGTGCTGTGCACTTGGTCTCATGTCCTCAAGCAAGCTGCAGTTCAAAGCAAGAGATTAAACTTCTTGATTCCCAAATGGGCATGTATATGTATATTAAAAAAAGCAAAGTGGATACGCACAATCAACATCTTAGATAGGTGTACATAGACTTTCGCTTATTATACGATAAAACCGTAGAAGAACAACACATGAAACAAGAGCCATCGGTAATAGATGTGCACATAATTGGTCCCTGTCTTAAAGTGCTGTCTGTGCATTAATACCTCCACATCTGCTTGTCTAATTGTGCAAATCTGGGCACTGACCTGTTGTCAAAAAAAATTAACCAGTGCTATTGTTGAGATGTGATTGGGGAAGAGCCGGTTTATGTGTTGCCGCCTGTCACTGACATTGTTTATAGCATTCTGGGAGCTTGCTTCAGCACCTCAGCTGCGTGTTATCCCCCCTGGGTGAGGCTCGACAGTTGTTGCTGCCTCTGCAGAAAAAGACAGGATCAGCATTTACTTATACTGCTATCTTATCCTCTTTAAGGGCTCAGAGCATCCTACTTCTAAATCACACATGATGAGTAACAAATAGTCATTCAGAAGGGCAGAGGTCACACGAACTCTGTATTTGGTATTAAGAACTAATGCAGGTATTAACCTGTAAAGTCAATGAACCAAAGGGAGATGAAAACTAATCTGTGAAGTCATCTCTGTGCGCTGGTCGAGTCTGATTTTTCAGATGTACTTGTTCCTGCTACCTGCTGGCACCTGATCGCAAATATTTGGCTGTGCATGGGGAGTTTTGCTCTTTCTAATCTGTCATATTGTAGCATTTTGAGGAAATAGGTTTTCAATAGCATTTAAATCTGACTTGTTGAAATGTGTTGTAATCGTCTCTGTGTGTAAATGGAACACAGTAGTAATACAGATGGGACAGTGTCCTGACAAACTGTGAGACATCTGCACTAATACCATGGCTCCACATTTTAGCCCTACCTCAAGGATCACAGAAAGCTACCACTCATTTTAATCTGGGCTGATCTCTGTCCCCTCATATTCTAGACAAAACATGATGATGATGAGCAAAATCTTATGCTGGCCAGGAAGACGATCTCCTGATGATGTCTACCCAAAATGCCGTTGGCTCACTTATTTTCATAAATGCACTCTACAGAATTGGATTGATAATCCCTGCGTTCAAAAATACTTTTAATCCAGACATGTTTATCTGCTGATAGGAGGAGAGCAGACCCAAGGTCATTTATTTTATACTTTTAGAATGAAAACATGAACAGTTGAGGCTTTTATCAGCCACTCCCGTCCCTCATTTATCTTATCAGATAGAAATAATGGGGTTGTTTCAGGTTTTGGGGTTTTTGATGATGTAGTGATGATGGATCATCTGTAATAGTGACGCTCTTAAACAGACTCTGACTTCTCTGTAGGAGCAGACGGCGCAGAGACAGGGATCCACACAGATAAATTATAAACACTGTTAATTTAGATTATTGTCAGTGTGCCATGAGGTCTCTGGTGAGACAGAGTGGCCTCTTCAACTGCTCTGCCTGAGCATTTGTTTGATTAGATACAGAGCACAGAACTATGTTTACTATGTAAACAGCACCACAGACGTATGGCTGCATACGCTGTGAGGCAGAGTGGGAGAAGTTTGTTTTGTCAGGCCACTCCGACGGTCAAATAAGTAAACCTCGAAACAATTAGATATAGACAAAAACACAAGATACACATAGAGATGGAAAGTATTTGCACCCCTCCTCCAATCAGTGAATCTTGTCACATTTATTAGTGCTGTGGGGCTAATGCACTGAGGCAATATTGTTATCCTGTGGATTTCCTCTTCTTCTTCTTCTTCTTATTATTATTATTAATCTTCCATACCAAATTTCCTCTCCTACACACACACATTTTTGCGCACACTAGTGCACATACATATGTAACTTTATGCGATTACAGTCACACACAAATGCACAGAAATAGGTTGACAGCTCCTCAGTGTCAGTGCTCAGAGAAAGATGGTCATGTGTCTGTCTGATTAGCTTTTTCTTGACCTTAAGGTCGTGGGTTTGATTCCCATGTTGACAGAGGTGGTATCCCCAACAGCGGTCTCTGTGGCCCTCTCAAAATTTCTGCCTAGAATTTTTCTATTTTTAATTCGACTGTTCATTTTGTTTGTTTGTTTTCGTGCATTAATCAAAAAACACCAACGTGCAATGTTGACAAAATCTTAAAACTATCATCCCTAAGAGTAAAACTGATCATTTACCTTTATTTGTATTTGTATTGATTATTATTTGAGTATAAACCAGAAGTGTGACATGATGTGAAATGATAATGATCATTTTTGGACAATATCCAGCACTTGCGTTGAGAATGGTATCCTCTTAAGGGCTGAACCAAGAATTTCCAAATCAGCTGATACAGTAACTAACTTTAAATGTCATTTTATAAAATAACCTGGCAGTCTGCATTTTCAGGATAAACTAATGGCAACTAGACTTTAAACTGCGCTGTACAAAATATTACCAGATACATATCATTCTCCTGAATATTAAATTCCTGTAGGGACTGGATGAATCCACTTTTGCTGCAGCAGGTTGATTGAAACCCAAGTCCCAGAAGCCCGAGTGGGTGAGGATTCGATGTCTTAAAAATGATCCAACACTATTTTTGTAAGTTTGTCCGAAGCTGCTAATTTGAATGTTGCTTTTTATTGCTGCATAAAGAGCATGTGTGTGTGTTTTCATATTTGGTTGTTTCTGTAGCCCGTAGAGTAAAATGACAGATTTTAGGTCATCAGTGAAGAGAAGATAAGACGTTAGGTTCTGTATTATACTGATTTGAAATACTTTTTTTATTTGTCTTAAGGATTTATGAGAAAGCAGAATATCTTATGAGGCAGGTCTGTGTGTGTCTGTAGGGTGTTCTGATGGTTTGTTAAATAGACTTAGTTAAACAGACTTATCCTGTGTTTCTATTGGTGATCAGATTAAACCAAACTGAACTGTGATATTTAAACTGTATGACACAGGCGTCCTTGCAGGGTGTGATGAGTATCAAAGAAATGCCAGTGTGGGTGATTTCTTTGGTTTTATGCTGTGTGTGTTTTTTAAATCTTCCTATAGATCAGCATGTGTGGATTACTGCTGTGGACACAAGCATAATTAATACCCCTGCTTTAAATTCTGGTGAGATGGTGAGTGTTTTCAGTAGAGTGTTTTGACAGTAGAGTATTAGCGATATCAATAAGGAGATGAATGTTGCCTATAGAAGTGATGTTTACATTCTCACTGCTCACTTGAGATAATCAAGATTATCATGTTTAATTAGGAAATTCAGTTGTGGAGACATTTTACAAGCTTGTGGAACATACACGTTTTTATGTTGTTTTTTTTCTGCAACACTGAGGAGGGTGATCTGAGCGGAAAAACAAATTTAACTTATTCTTGACAAGTGCAGCTCATCTGCATGTAAATGAAGGCCCTGTGCTGTGTGCTCCAGTCTCGTTACAACCTGCAGACAGACGGCCCAGAAGTTTAATTCAGCCCAGCTCATTGAAGCAGCCGCTTTGGTTCTGATAAAACAGGGAATGATGATGGGTTGCCGTAAACACAATTAAAGGAAAAAGGAACGAGCTGAATCCCCCATACTGAGGGTGTGGAATGTAAAGTGTTTTTTTCTGCATGCGTTTAGAAGTGTTTATTCACTCCAAGCAGAAAATGAGTATTACTGAACTGAAAATGTATATGGTAAATGTATATTCATTATTTATTTTCAGTGTTAACAGCAAAGTCTGGATGAAATTACCAGTGTATTCCCAGACCAAGAGTGTTTTTTTGTTTTGTTTTGTTTTTTTTTGTTGTTATCACAGTGTTGTCAACATAAGCTCCTCCACTCAGTGCCAATTTTCCCCCATCTTTTTTTTTTTTTTATTTCAGGTGCTACTGCATTTTTAGCTGGAATGGATAAACACTACAAAAAATGATTAAACTGACGTTTCTGTGGGGAAAGTTTCTAATTACACACATTCATAAGCTGTTTAACAGTGCCAACATCTTGTTAATGTGGAAAAAATGGCTTAAATTACATTTTCCAAAGAAGTCCTTGTGGTGTTTATTCAGCCTTGGGAACTTTGGACAGTAAGTGAATTAGTTTTAATGAAAATCACTTTTTTTAAAAAAAGATTTGTTCATTTGTTTTTTTTCCTTATGTTCAGAACTGTAGAATGTAATTTGATGCTATATATTGATGTGACAATGGAAGATGGTTTTATATTTGGATATTTGATTATCTACTGAATATTTTCACTCAGCTTTGTAAAGTGTAACATGTGAGAATATATGGCTCTAGCTGTTTGGAAAATGTAGTAGGTTTATATGTGGCTTTTTTTTAGTAGGGGGGTTTGTGATTGGTGAGATGATGGGGAGTTGGGTTATAAATCTGATCAGGCAGAGTTTATGTTCAGTCACTGTTGCAGCTCACGGAGAAGCTTCAGAGCAGCCTCGGTGATTACAGTCCAACAGGTTTGATGTTACTCTGTTGCTTTCAGATTGTGCTGGGATCCAAATTGTTTGTCACTGACACTGGGACCTTGTTCACAGGCTTTTTGGAGGCTCCCAACAGACCTGATAGTAAGAACCAGAGCAGTTTGAGCCAAACACAGTTCTTCTCATGTCCTAATTAATGAATCGTTATCTAGTCGCTCCAAATTGGCCTGGGGTGATGCTGATGAAGGTACTTCTGTGGGCTGATCTGTAGCCACTGGGAGCTGTAAACTGAAAGGACGGTGTTAACAGGATGCTGCCTGCTCTCAATACAACCCCAGGTTTAGTTTTTTTTTTTTGAGCAAAAGACACGACAAATTAGATGCAGTAACAGTTTTCCAGCTTCTGTAGTTCAGGACTTAGAACAAACACGTGTAACATACAGTGCATACAGAAAGTATTCAGACCCCCTCCCTTTCAATATTTGTTTTGTTGCAACTTTATCAGTAACAGTTTTTTCCCTCATCATCTACACTTAGCATCTTATAATGACATCAAAAACCCAGACTTATAGATTTTTTTCGAACTGATTTAAAAAAGGAAAGCTGAAATATCATTTGAACGTAAGCATTCGGACCCTTTGCCATGACACACGTGTGCCATCCATTTCTTCTGATCATCTTTGAGATGGTTTTACATCTTCACTGGAGTCCAGCTGTGTTGAATCAAATAGTTTGGACATGATTTGGAAAGGCACACACCTGTCTAAGGCCTTACAGCTCATAGTGCATATCAGAGCAAAATGAGACCCATGAGGTTGCAGGAACTGCCCCAAGAGTGCAGAGACTGAGTTCTGAGAAAGCACAGATCTAAGCAAGGCTACAAAAAATCTGCTGCACTTGTTGTTTATAAGAGCACAGTGGCTTCCATCATTCTTAAATGGAAGAAGTTTGGGTCAACTAGGACTCTTCCTAGTGCTGGCCATACAGCCAAACTAGTCAGTTGGGGGAGAAGAGCCTTGGACAGAGGGGTAATTCAGAACCCAAAGATCACTCTGGCTGAGCTCCAGAAAAGCTTCTCCTTAGTGCAAGACACATGAAAGGCTGCACAGAGTGTGCAGAAACCACCTAAAGGACTCCCAGACTGAGTAACTCTGTCTTGCACTGAGGAGAGGCTTTTGTTGGGCCACTCTGCCAGACAGCCAGCTGTAGGAAGACAACAAACAACAAACTGACCGCTCCAGAGTTTGACTGTAGCCGGTTCTGAAATAACCACAAACAGGGGGTTATAGTCTTTCATATTCTCCTCTCTATGACACTTGTATCTTGACCAGTATTTTGGTTGCATTTGCTGATTTTCTAAACGGTACACAAAACTTAAACTGAGGGGGCAAAAAATAAAACCGAGGGGGCACCACCTAGTTCCACTGGGATTTCCTGTCTTTCTGCAGGGAGTACCGTCGCGTTGCACAGTGCCATATGCTCATGTTGTAGGTGATCAAGGTTTGGAAATTGGAAAATGTGCTTGTACTTGTTAGTGGGCCCACGCATCCATGCATTAAAGCATGAGCTGTCAAATAGAAAATGCAAAAAGTTGGATTCCAAAACAATTATGCTTAATATTTAATATCTTGTTGCCCTGTGTCTCCTTTTCGGAAATGCCAGGTTGCTCTGATTCCTCCATCACTGCATGTCATCCTTGTTTTTCTCCCCTGGGTCATGAGTGACAGGTACAAAGACGAGATGCAAGGCAGGGAGTGCAGATACACTAATGGGGTCTGCAAAGAACCACAAGCCTCCAGAAGCCTGTGCAGAAGGGAAAGCAGTGACTATACTTGTTAAGTCAGACCAGCATTAGGCAGCAGCCACACAGCCACAGAAATTTAAGTGTGCTCGGTAAGGGAACACACATGAGTTGAAATCATCTGTTGACCACTTCTCCTCTTTGCTGAAACACTATGCTATCAAAGCACTTTAGCATTAACAGGTGGATTTTCTAAAAGTCACCATAATGTGACTCACTGCAGTTGAACACCCACCCTCTGAGCACCAAGACAGAGCTGGCTTTGCCTACTAGAAATGGAGGAAGAAAAAGTCACAGGGCATTCATTAACTCTAACTTACAGCTCTTCATGAGTCCTGGTTCTCTTTTTGTTTTTTTCTAACTGGGATGTAACTCGGTGTATCTGGAAGCCTCCAGTGAGAGTGACCACCACACAGCAGTGCTGTGAAGTCAGACAGGAGATGGGATATGGTGAGTGGTCAAAACTATCAAACAGACAAAAAAGGGTTTTGCTTTTAATTTTGTTTTGCCATTGATAAATCATTGTGTACGTGTACTACAGAGTATCTTTGAATCACTATTGAAATCATTATTAAAAAAAAACTATGACTGATTTTCCTGTCTTTTCTGTCTCTATACTCAGTCCTAACAGGAAATAAGGTTGAACTACCACAAAGTTCTTGTTAATATGAGCTCTGGTGACATAGATGCAGTTTACAGAGTGGGCGGTCAGCCCATGTGTGAGGCTTAAACATTTGGTCAGTTGATTTATATATAATGTTATGATTTATTTGTATTTGAGCAGCCAGGCTAAACGTTTCAGTCATAGGTTTACAGTGGTTACAATAATCATATAGTTTTTATTTAAAAAAAAGAAGAAGAAGAAAGTCCAGTGCAAAACCAGGTTAAATCTTGGGTCCCATAACATTTAGACTGACAAAGCTCAGATTGAATCTGCTTTCATCTCAATGAAGCATTAATGTTAGAATTAACAGGAAGGATCCTATTAGAGCAGTAAATGTTACTCTTTTGCTTGAGAAATGAAGGGATTCGTCGCAAAGGTACAAAATAATGTTAACTGCTGTGGTTAGTATACAGATTTCATTTTAAATGAATTAATGACAGAGTAAGAAATGTGTTAGATGTTGTAAAATGGATAAAAATAACTGAAATCTTTCACCTACAAACATATGAAGACCCTTAATGCAGTGATTTGTAGAAGTTAAAGTAGAGCTTTGAATCGACTTGGATGAGTCTCTTTTTTGCACAAATGCAGCTGGGCAGTTAATCTCTCAGACTGGATGCAAAGCATCTGTCAGTTGCCACATTGAGCTCCCTCCACAGATGCTCAATGGCTGGATGTTGCTGAAACATAAACCATCGCCCCAGTCTCAGTCAGATCATGTGCACTCTGGAGCAGGTTCTCTCTCTGTATTCAGCTGTAGCTATTCACCCTTCATCCTGACCAGTCTTCCTGTCCCAATAGATGCAGGCTGTTCTTGTCAGTGTCACTGTGAAATGTATTTTTTCTAATACTAGTACAGCTTGGTGACTCCGTTTTTAGTGCTGCTGCAGCAATCCCTGGGCTAGTGTTGTCTTACATAACAGTCTCCAAAGAATTCCTCTCAGTGAGATTTTGCAGTTTTTTTTTTTCAGTCTAGGAAAAATAGAGCACTGTTATGGTCTTGTTTGTCTGAATCAGCAGATACCGTTGGCATCATGGGAGAAGAAACTGGACCAGTATATCCCTACTTGTACTTGAAATCCAGCTGCTGCGTCATGAATTGTACAAAGCACTGCATTCACTGACAGCATCATTTAATTACAGTCTTTGAAATGTCTCAGTAAAGAAACATAGATCTTCAGTAGGGTGCAGACTTGGAGACTCCATTCTGGTCTATATTGAACCCAGCAGCCTGTGAGTGTGTGACCCACAGCACATTGTCCACAGTCAGTGGGAGCCGCTAGACAACACCTTGACAGCCCCGGATATATTTGCTTCCCCCTTCCATCTCCTTCAGTGTCGCAGTGACATGGCAGGCAGAATGACAGAGTGACTTCAGCCGATGAATCAGCCCCCAGAAACATTTCATTCATTTAACTGAAGACAAACAGGTCAAGAAAATGAAATTACCCTGCCATCTTTCATTCGCTTTTGGTCTTCCCAATTCACACCCTTTTATTTCCCTCTGTCACTCTGCTCCACCGTCATTTCTCTCTGCGCCTCTCAGCACAGAAATCTCCAAATTGTTGCCCATTTTCGCATAAATGGAAATGATGATAAGGTAATAATATGAAAATGGCAAAGAAGGGAAGGGGGTAGACGAGCACATACAGCTTTTGTCATTACACTACAGGCAATTTAGACTGGAAAGTGTACATGCAATACACAGACAAACACATTCAATCAGGCATTGATGAATTTATTCAAGTATCATGACTACATCAATATGTGCTTGTCTCCTATGGGATTTTCAGGTGTGTGGTTATCTCTAGGGAATTTGTATTGATTCAGTGCTCAGAGACAACGCCTCCGCCTCTTGGTTTATTGACGTTGGACAACAACATGAATATCTTAGATTAGTTGTGTCACTGTCTGAGCAAACCCATGACAAGAGAAACCCAGTTAAGATGGGGAGGCCGTTTCCCACTGATCCAGGCTCTATCCTTCTATGCTAAGCTAACTGGCTGCTGCTTGTGGTAAAATCAGATTCACAATAAAACGACAGTAGCCAATCAATCCTCTCCCCAAAATCTGATTTTTCCAAAAATGTTGCTTCAGCTGGCAGGTTTGATCTCTGCTGTCTTAATTTGCTAGTTGCTACATAGCTAACATTAGCATTAGCAACTCTTACTTGGTATCGGAAAGTGCTGGAACAGCTTGGCCAAGTGGACCAGGGCTAACTGGTAAGCGTGCGAATTTCAGCAGAAGAATAGAAGTGGTGAAAATAGCTGTATATATGTAAAATATATGCAAGGATATTGTCATCTTATAGTGCCCATCACATCTTCACCACCATATACTGAACTGTGATAGAGTAAATCCATCAGTGAGAGATGTGTCTTTGACTTGCAACATCTGTAAATCAATAAACTTGCTTTGTTGATGAAGGTGCGATTAACAAACAAGAAAAGGATCAAACCAGGAAATACACCGTGTAATCTTCCTTCACCCTCCCACACCATACATTTAGTGCAATCAGTGCTGAGTTGTTTGCTCACCCAGCATGCATAGGAGCGTGCTGGGGGTTCAGTGAAGTCAAATGGGCCCTATATATAAAGCCTGTGTGGGCAAGGGGTGTCATGGCAGCATGTGGTTAACAGTCAGTGTCATGCTGTGTGTATATGTGAATGTGCATGGAAACATGTATATTTGCTGTGTGTGTAGTATGCATGTGTGGGCATGAGCATATGTATGGAAGGTGAAAACATTTGATTGCACAGTGTTTGGTTCTCCTTTAGTGTAGGTGTATGCGTATGGCTGAGGTAACTGACCATGAAGCCACTCCAGAGGACTTAATTTAAATGTGAAGGGTGTAACATTAACACCACAAGGCTCGAGTGGCCAACCCCGCTCTGTGATGGAGTGGCTCCGCCCACACCTCCAACTTAATGAAATGCTGCTCCTGCATCCTTTTTCTGGGTGATCAATGGTGGTAAAAGAGCAACAGAAAAAGCAGAGAAAGGCAGTGACGTTAGTGCAGCTGGGGCATGTTGTAAAACCCTCTCTGGCCCGTAAAGTGGAAGTAAAACATGAAGAACACACAAATAAATAATCTAATCAACACAAATTTAGTCATATTAATGTAGTTGTTTCAGATAAATTTGCCCTTGAACAGCTAATATTATTTCAAGGTGACATGAGCAACACAAGCAGTCAAATGGCTTTCAAAGAGTGCACCAATACTGTATATAAATGAGCAGCACTGCAGTCACACATGTTCAGCAGGTTTTCAATAGCTGCCACTGTGACTCGACCAGACTGAACTGAGGACTGGAGCAAGTAGATTCATAAATTACTGTTGGTATTATGCTGATATCAATTTCAGTCAGTCATTCAGAGTTTAAATTGACATTAATGTAGCACAATTCCTTAAAATGTAGAGGTGATCAGGCTCAAACGGCTGCTGCATGCTTCAAGGAAGAGAGTTTCTTTTATGTGTGAGAGAGGAACTGCTCAGTGAATACAAAGAAGGGAAACAGATGAAAGCATGCTCTGCTCATACACATACAGTGCTGTACACCTGTCGAACACTGATGTGTCCTGGGCATTTTGGGTGCCATGCATATAGATGGGACACAGACCTATAGGGTGGGGCCACGGCTTAGCATAACTTCAATGGCAGGTGGCCAAAACATGTAATTACAGACACAGAAGAAGACACAGATACAGAAGAACCAATGCATCATATTTGTCTAATAAAAATATGATCTGTGATGCTAACTTTATTCATCTTCCCAAGAAAATGTCTTTTAAAAGCCCAAGATGCAACCAGGGATGGTCTTGTGTTGCAACTTGGATCTTGTAAGTATGGATGTGCTGGAGGTAGTTTCGGAGGTACTGCTAATAACACTGGGACTCCCCGATTAATCACATAATATTTTAGATGCTGGTTAGCTGCTTGCACAGCTCTGGGGCTCAAGTCCATCAGTTGGAAATGGCAAACTGGTTTTATCAGTGCATCAGCTGTCTTCATTGATCATCATTGATTGACCAGTGTCTGTTCCACTTTATTCAGTTGATGAACAGATTAGTGAGATTGCCTCAGTAGTTGGGTAGTCATTTTTTAAGCAAAAAAACATAGTATCTCACATAGTTTCTTACTTCTCAAATGAGATTAATTGTAACAGTTCTCTTCATTACATCGCTGCAAATTTAAGATATTTGGATTTTGAACTGACAAAGCCAGACATTAAAAAATATCATATTATTACGTATTAGGAAACTGTGATTGGCCTTTTTGTATGTATAACATTTAAACCAAATAAGAGTCGATAAATAAGGACAAAAACTGAGGAGGGCGTAGGTTCTGTGGTGCATGTTGTGTATTAGGAGGCTGATCTTGAGCTTGTGTGTGAGTTGGGGAAAACATGACACAAGTTTGAGGAGCATCACTGAGCAGCTCACACAGTGGAAAGGCTGAGGGAATGGCATAGAAAGGGAAGAGAAATTTGTGGTACGGTGAGAATAAACCCAGCATGCAGGGAACAAATCTGTGGGTGCCAATATAACAGAACCGAAAGTCACTTCAGTTTTAATTTCCTGCCAGTGGAAGCGAGAACAATATCAAGATTGAAACATTAGTTTCAATGAGTCACTCTTAGAGGGAGCTCAGTGGGTTCAGGCTGTTAACATTCATAACATCATCCCTCCATCTCTGTCTCTCTGCTCCCTGCTCTTCCAGTTTGCGTTATTGCATGGACACACACACACACACACACACACACACACATGCTTATAGACACACAAGATTGTACACGTGTGCCCACACTAATGCACACATACACTCACTTCCACACAAACACAGTGTAATGGCACTAATGAGACTGCATGACTAATACATCTTCAGTCGCTTCTTCAGATGAGTGCTTATTATGGTCTGTCAAGGAGATGAGTCAGTCTATGTCACAGTTACTATGGTGATCAAAGCCTCCAGCACTTCTCTTAAGTGCCCGTTGGCTAAAATAAGCTCTTTAACCCCTTTAACAACAGACCTATCAGGATACAATGACACCCCCACACACAAATGGCAACAGGCAAGTTGACGCCTTGACCTCAGCATCGGAGAGAAGTGAAAGTGAAATTCCCCACACAGATTATTGGGGAACCACATTATAAACAAGATTACAAGGTGACAAACAAGAATTTAACAGTGTCACATTTACACAAACTAATGGAAAAGGTCAAGTCACTCAGGTCACTCAGTTCATCCTGGTGTGAAATGTGCTCTGTATATGGACAGGGAAATGGGCTGCTCTTGATGTGATGTTGTTTGGTCTCTCTCTCTGACCACACAGGCCACAGAGATACTATTGCTATTTAGGTGTCACTGCATGAGTCATGGCCAAAATACTTGTACTTTTTTCTTATAATCAAACTGTGTTCTGAAAACTACCATTTATTTTGCAAATGCTGAGTGCACATAAAACAGAGTTTGCTGATTAAAATGATGTGATTAGATAAGATACCATGATGAATACATATACTTTTTTTTGTTTGTTAGATCACAAATGCATGAATTTACACATGTAGGATGTGGGCACTCAAATAAATGGTATCTGTAAGTGTAAAAATTGTGCAGGGTATATAGCAGGACTGAACACACAGTTGGTTAAGATCAGTTTTCACTAGGTTAAATCATAGGAAAATATAGTGAAAATGAAATATACACATAGGAAAATGAAATAGACTGAAGAGTGAAGGGAAGACTGAGACTAAATACATTAGGTCAGGGGGGCAGTTAAAGGAGGAACCAGGCAATCAGACAGGAGCGTGTGCAGATATCAGGAATGAGGCGAGAGGTGGTTATTGAAATAAAAACGGGAAACACAAATGGAAAGATGAGAAAAAAGAAAAGAGACCTAACTAGTGAGATGTAACGCAGGGAGTGATTTTGGACATGGTGTTTTATGAGATGCACAGGTTTAACAAATAACAGTAATGATAGCTGAGTTTCTCCATGTGAACTGTGGGCTTTGGAACTGTAAACTGAGTGCAATCATTATTAATATACCTAATTACCAGACTTATTCAAGTAAAACTCTTTAAAACGGAGGAAGCTGTCAGTCAAGTTAACATGAATGGATTTCTTGTCTAACCAAAATACAGTACCGGTGTATGCAGTTATAAAGACTTCACAAACAACCTGTTTCTTCATCTCTCAATTGCTTTACATCTGCTGCGCATGCCCAGCCTATTAGTCATGTGACAAGGTAAACGAAACCAAAAAGCGAACGGGAACCTAAACTTTCACTGTGTCGTGCTTCCGTGTTCGTTCGGTTTAGCTCGGTCCACGGAAACAACAAGCAAAGTGGCATGTCATTAAAGTTTTAAAAGACAGGAGCTGATGTTGTGGAAATAGTCTCATGTTAATTAGTAATGAAACATGTTCCGTAAGGTCTATTTTAACGGCCGAAGACGTTAGCGGTTAGCTAACAGTGCGCATGCGCGTCGTGTTCTTCGGGGACTCATCTTGACGCGTTGCTCTTTGGTAAAAGTTTCAGTTTGCATAAATAGCGGCCAGAGGGGTCGACTTAGGACTGGTGTCTAACCTTTAGGCTTCCAGCAGAAGACGCCGACCTGCCTGCGTAGTTGTCTAGGTGTGCGGCGTACCTCTGTGTGTGCGTGCAGGTAGGCTAAGCTAGCTGTGTGTGTGGAGAGATGAGGCTCAGCGGTGTGCTAGTATGCATGCTCCTGCTCTGGGTTGAGGAGTCCCGGGGTGACACACCGGCCAACTGCACCTATGAAGAGCTGGTGGGAACATGGGTGTTTCAGGTGTCCAAAGGAGGTCACGAGAAGACCGTCAACTGCTCCGCTGAAGGTAATAATAATAATAATAATAATAGTAACACTAATAAACACACGACCCTTCACCACAGGACAAACTTCCCTCACCACTGGATTAACAAATAACTGTTTCGCAATCTGTAGATCATGAGACATGTTGGGGCCTGTGGTGTGTGTGGGGGTTTTCAGTTAAGATGGAAACTGCAGCAGCTGATTCACACATTACTTCCTCCTTTGTGTTCGTTTGTTTGAATGGAAAAACCCGTTATACACAAGTATTTAGCTGTTTTAATATGGCTAGCATGCACCTGTTGCTCACAGTTTGTGTGTTATGTTGCTTATTTCAGTGCTTCTTCTACCACTAGTGTGTGCTTTAGCTGTGACCCTTAAAGATGAAAACAATCTTTGAGCGTAAATCAAGTATAACACAAATTTTAGAAATGAATGGAGTTGAATTATGCAGTCTGCAGTCTAACACCTGTGTGTTATGGTGTTTCCCTCCAGCTATAGGGGAGAGCTCGGTAACTGTGACCCTGGAGAAACTGTCTGTAGCCACAGATGAGCTGGGCAACACCGGCTTCTTCACTATCATCTACAACCAGGGCTTCGAAGTGGTCCTCAATGGGTACAAGTGGTTTGGCTTCTTCAAGGTAAAAGATGAGCCCACATGAGCTTTTATATGAAAATCTCCCATCGTCATCTCCCAGCCGCACACCTCACAGAATGAAATCATTATCTAGGTTGGTTTTGTTGCATCTATTGCTGTTCATTGAACCTTGAGTCATAGCCTTATCACAAACAAAACTAAGTAAATAAAATATCAAGTTCACCTTCTCACTTTAAACAAAACATATCAAGGAAGTTGCTTTTGTGAGTTGAGAGTTATTCAGGTTATATTTTTAAACCTTCGCTGACATTAAGGGTTTAGTTTCCGTATTGCTCAGCCTCCTGTCGTTTCATGTGATAGGAAGCAAAACTTCAAGCAGGCTGAATAAAGTTGGAACTAACACTATTTACAAGATTAATCTCTGAGTCATGTGTTTCATCTCCTCACTCACATGACACTGAGTAGAAGGACGTGTCATGGTCCCACTGTCTACAAAGCCACATTATGGTTTGTGCTGTTCAACTTCCCCATTCTTTGGACTTGATTTAGCTTAGTGAGGCAAATGAGAGGGAGATTTTTTTTTTTTTTTTTGCTTTAAACCTGTGCAGGATCTTTTAATTATTTCCATTTTCTGTTAATAATTCATTGTATGAGTTATGTACAGTTGCTGAGAATTTGCATGAAATGACAAGACTGGGTTGTGTATTGGACAGCAACCCCTGATCTACTTGTCTCCCTACACTATCAGTACACGCAGGAGGGCACTAAGGTGACCAGCTATTGTGACCAGACCCTGCCAGGGTGGGTCCACGATGTCCTGGGAAACAACTGGGCCTGTTTTGTAGGGAAGAAGGTGAAATCAGTGACTCCACGTACAGATTACCAACCACTATTCAGCAGCGGGTATGTACATTTATGATCACGTTGCACATAACCAAAATGCAAAGTGGAGAAATGGGTGCATGACCCAGATGTTGGTCGACTTGGGTAGATGGGGAAAATCTGTATTTAAAAAAAACAAACAAACAAAAAAAAAAAAACCTCACACAATCTAGGATTTATTTTTGGTCCATTGTTTCTCTTATGATGTGAACTGGGAAATGATATATAAAAGTTTGATATTGCTGAAAGAGCAGTTGGCATGAATTTAAGATTATTTGTAATTTCTATGATAAAAATATGTTTGAAAAAAATATTTATCTGGGACCTCAGAGACTCGATCTATTGGTGAAGTGGTTTAATCACTTGGTTTCCATTGTGTTGTGAAATGTATGCAATAACCAACATAAACAAAAACAGTTTGTATTTTCAGGTTATTTACCCCCACATGCTCAGTCAACAAGATTTTGCATCATAAGCAGAATCCACATTATTTATCTTTTTAACTCAAATCTTATCTCCTTACAAACATTTAGCAGCTCTTTTTTTAGTGCTCAGTGTCCACTTTGAAAAACAAACCTCTTTTCACACTGCTTGCATGTGACATTGTGCATAACAAGAGTGTGTTTTTCTGTTGATCGGTGTGTCATTAAAACCATTAGTCACTAACTGAGGAACAAGACAAATGCCTCACCACCTTGACACATTGAAGTGCATCACGCTGTGTTTTCCTCACAAGCAGACAGCTCACAATTGCCACTGAAGACTTCATACTTGGTAGTATTGATCTGTAGGTAACACCTCCCTCACTCTGAAATGTGAAGCTTTGCACCTTCGGTTATAATTTACACTTTTGTTAAAATAAGTGGATTTTAAACACCAACACTCTTCAAGGCTGCAGAGTCCCACTGAAAGATGTAGGAGCCTTCCTGCATGATTGTGTAGCTGCTGGTGTGATCATTGTGGGTATGACTGATAATGACTTGCAGTGTACTCCAGTACCCTTCCTGGGAACTTTCAGTTACGTGCAGATTCGTACTGGAATAATCTCAACACTCAAAGGAACAATTTAGCCATGAAACATTTTTACAGAGCTGTTCCTGTCTCTGACATCAGTTTAAATATCTGTGCAAAGCTTTATTATCTAGGTTTAAACTATCTCTGGAGGACCATACTGAGTGATTCACACAAAACTTTTTGCACCACGTCTTAGTGGACACTCACAAGGGTGCATATTAATATTTGGCAAACTAACAAACAAGAATAAAAGCACTTGCATAACACCATCAACACCATACATCACCACTGCACTGAATATCACTTGTATTGGCAATTTAACCATGTGATTTTATTTAACCGTCAGCATGTTGTATAATTTAGTTATACAGCCTTAACAAAATACACTTTTGATTCAGCTTTCAACCCTTTTGTTTCCATCTGTTCCTTTTTAAAATATTCTTGTGTTGTGACATAATTCACCCTGCAGGCTGCTGCAGAGACCATACAAACACAACCTGGACTTTATTGATTCTATCAACTCAGCTCAGCGTTCCTGGAAAGCTGTTCCCTACCCAGAGCATGAGCAGTACACTCTACAGGAGCTGCACTACAGAGCAGGAGGACCAGCCTCACGTATCCCAAGGTGAGCATTTACCTGCATCCTGTTCTTCAATACAGCCCCACAGACATGATGTTACTGCACATAAATTACTACTTTGTGCTAATAATATTTTTGCCTTGCTGTTGACTGTTAGAGTATCAGTGTGATTTCTTTCTTGTGATTAAAAATGAATGATCTTGCATTTTTACTGCAGGCGTGTTCGACCTATGTCAGTGAGAGCTGATGAAGCCAAAATGGCGGCAGGTCTACCTCAGCACTGGGACTGGAGAAACGTTGATGGTGTTAACTTTGTCAGCCCTGTGAGAAACCAAGGTGATGTTTAAATGTCCTACAGAATCCTGGAAACTTGTTTTGCCTTACTTGTTTAATTCACAACATCCCAAAAGTCCACCCTAAATCAGTTGCTGTATTTATACCTGTGTGCACCTGATATTAAAAATGGAGGTGCAGACATTATGAATCAGAAGACTTGTGGGATCAGAGCCATACCTTTACAGTGGAGCAGCTGTCAGTAAGAGCAGAGGCCCGAACTGCAGCCCCTGCAGCTACTTTGCTTCCCTCTTGGCAGGTCTGCGTCAGCTCTCTGCTCTCTCCTTCTGTGTTTCTGCACAGCCTAGTGTGTGAGTGGAGAGATTATGTGTGCTGAGTGTCTGAGAGGGCCTCTGTAGGGCTGGGTTTAAGGATCTGGAGAGGGCTGAAGTGTTTCAATAGCAGACCTCTAAGCCACCGTACAGTGCCGTGGAGCTTATTTTCCTCTGTTATGAGCCAGGTGGATTCTGTAGGTTCCATTTCAGTTCACAAAAACTGGTTGGATTGAGGGGAGGGGAATTGGTTGTTGCTGTGCTGACATGTGGGAACACACAAATGTAATGGCACCAGCACAAATGAGGGATTCATCACACCCTAGGGGAAAGCTCTTAACTTGTGGGCCATTTGTTTTTTCCGGAAGATCTTTTATGTGATTGAAATATTAGTGCAGTAAAGTGCCCACGCTAACAGATCTCTAAATGACTGTCTGTTACACCTTATTAGTCTAGAGACCTAAGGTCTGGGACCTAAATTCAAACTGCTCCCAGTGTCACCCTGACTTGAGCCATTATTACCATTAAACCATGCTGCAGGGCCCCACAGCCTCTGTTCTGTGACCTAATTTGTTTCTGCTGAGCATTTAAAAACTGGTCTCTCACGATGGATGTCAACCACTGGTTTTAATCAGTTCATCAGTCTTTGACTCTGGCTCCATTATTGTCCATTACAGCTAACGCAGACAAGTGTACACAGGGAGGAGGATTACAGAGTCTTCAGTTGTTAGAATACATCACAGTAATGGTACCGGTGTACTAATGAAATGCAGAGTTACCAGGATCAGAATAGATAAGTTAAGGATGAGAATGCATTGGGATGTGCTGGTTTTACAAAATTGGGATTTACGCTAGCTCTGTTGTGTTGCACAGCAGTGTGATTCAACTCTACCATCAATCTCTTATATTTCAGCATCATGTGGTAGCTGCTACTCCTTTGCCACCATGGGAATGCTGGAGTCTCGCGTCCGAATCGTCACCAACAACAGTGACGCCCCCATCCTCAGCCCACAACAGGTGGTGTCCTGCTCTGAATATTCTCAAGGTAAACTTAATGTGAAGTATTTCCCCTATGAACTGGACAAGAGTTAGAAAATTCAAAGTACTTCTGTGTAGAAAAATTAGAGCTGCTTTCCTCCCTAATCAGAGTAAGTAGTTTTTTTTCTCTCTCTTTCAGAAAATGTGTCTTAATTGCCTTTTAGAAATTCTACTGGTTTCATAATAACCCTGATTAAGCCATTTCTTACCAATTATTCTTAAGAGTCCTGAAATTAACTTAGTTTAATTTTTCCATCTTGGATGACATTTTAACTTGTAAAAGTCACAGCAACCTCCAGAAACATGACAAACCACATCAAACATCCGTCTCCTCTCTTAAAGGTTGCGACGGTGGCTTCCCATACCTGATTGGGAAATATGTGCAGGATTTCGGCATCGTGGACGAGTCATGCTTTCCATATATTGCAAAGAACAGTCCATGTGGCATCCCTCAAAGTTGCGGCCGCATCTACGCAGCCGAATACAACTATGTCGGTGGGTTTTACGGCGGCTGCAGTGAGGCAGCCATGATGATAGAACTGGTCAAGAATGGGCCCATGGCAGTGGCTTTTGAGGTACAACTGCTCTTCAGCTGATATTCCTTAATATATATGTATGTGCATTCAATGGAAGTAACTTGCCCCTCTCCTCTCCCAGGTCTACCCTGACTTCATGCATTATAAGGAGGGCATCTACCACCACACAGGCCTCACAGACCCCTTCAATCCTTTCGAGCTGACCAACCACGCTGTGCTGCTGGTGGGCTACGGCCAATGCCACATGACTGGCCAGAAGTACTGGATTGTTAAGAACAGCTGGGGAACCACCTGGGGCGAGGATGGCTATTTCCGAATCCGCAGGGGAAGTGACGAGTGTGCCATTGAGAGCATTGCGGTCGCAGCCAAACCTATCCCAAAATTGTAAAATCAGGATAGAAGGAGCAGGTGAATGGGCATCCTGATGAGTCTGAATAGTACAGCTTAAATTTTTTCCCCAGTTTAGCCTAGGTGTTTTCAGTGTGTGCTTGGGAGGTGGGATTTTTTTCCTTTAATTGACGGGGTAGTTGAGAGAGGCAGGGAGAGAGGGGGAATGACATGAGGCAAAGGGCCACCGGATTTGGGATATGGCGCCCCATATGCCTGTGCATATGGGGCGCCTGCTCAACCCAATGAGCTACAGAGGGGGGTGCTGTGTGTCATTCCCCCTCTCTGTCTCCCCATTTCCTATCCCATCAATTAAAGGCAGAAAAAAAGCCCCAAAAGAAAAACTGACGCCATGAAAATGAAAAGCTATATACTAAAGTGAAGCTCCAGAGACCGAGCTCAAGCCCAGTCTCCCTGCTCCTCTCACCCACACACACGTGCCCTGTGCTGGGCCGCCGCTGGCAGCCTACCACTTCAAACATTTTAAGGCCGAGAAACTACATAGTGTTGCATTTAAAAGTTAAGTAGAGACAAGAACTCCTGCTCTTCTTTCTAAAAGTGTTGACACATACTGTATATGTTTCGTTTTTTTTTTAAATTTTCCCTCTCTCCCTCTGATTTCCAGCAATCACTGATCAGCTGCCTGTGAATTATTTGCTGTCCAGCTGTAACTGCCAGCAGACACAGACTTGTAATCAAAATGGATTGATTGGTACACACTGTGACAAATCATGATGGGCAGTAAATTGTAGCCTTAGTACTAAAAGGGAATTCATCACTGAGGAGTCAACATTTGTTTGTCTGTCAGATGCAGGACCTTGATTCTTTGTCTCAGGGAAGCACAGTGGAGAATTGAAGTATCTTCTGTCCTTGCATCAAATTGAATCTGCCGTCACTGCCATGTTCCTCTGTGGGGTTAAATTGTAATTCGATCCCCACAGAGCTCTTGATAGGGACTTCTTGATTAATGAAGGGATGTAACTGACCGTAGTGTCGCTGTTAAGACTCCATTTATACACATGTTCTGATGCAAGCATTTGTTTTACATTGTATTGAAATTTGCACTGTATTTTGAAATAAAAACATGATCAGGATTTGGACTTTTGATATGTTCTTCAACAAAGAATAGTTACGTCTAACAGCAACATCTTCATTTGGCCAAATTCTTTAGTTTAATATCCATACCTGATGTGATGAAGGCAGTGAAGTGAGCCTGTGACTCACAGTGGAGAAAGGTAAGTTGATTTATTCAAATGTTGTAATTAAGTCATTAGCCACCAGTATTTTCACTGAATACAACCATAAGCATGTTTCATGTTCAGATTCAGAACTGATCCAGTAAAAAACGTATTCTATTGAATAAAAGTTGCTCTTCAGCCACTACTTCTATTACTTGGTGCTGACTGTCCTCTTGAGTATTTTTCTCAGCACAGTCTCAGGCTGCTCCCCTGCGTGAGTCACAAGGTCCAGACGTCTCTGCTCCACTTCCCTGTGTGGGCCGGGGCGTACCTCACCTCCCCTTCCCGCAGCAGCAGCAGCAGCAGCTCCTCTCCAGTCCCCTGCACGCTCGTCCCGCCGCCCTGCTCCTCCTCCATCTCCCCCGGGTCCTCTTCCTCCCCGGTGGATTCATGCTCATCTCTCGCCCTCCTCGGTCGCCATGCAGAACAACCACCAAAAGGAGCACCTCTATAAGATTCTTGTGATAGGAGACCTCGGGGTCGGAAAGACCAGCATCATCAAGCGGTATGTCCATCACAACTTCAGCCCCAACTACCGAGCCACCATCGGGGTGGACTTCGCTCTCAAGGTCCTCAACTGGGACCAGGAGACGGTGCGTCTGCAGCTGTGGGACATCGCAGGTACGGTCCAACTCTTAACACACGGATCACACACATACCCACACACAATAATAATTCAAAAGACTATATAAGACAAAGGAGAAATGTGTGTATACATGTATATGGATTGAGTTTTAACTAACTTTTCTGGGGCTCAAACTTTACTTCTGGCTGAGTGAGCCACAGCCTGTTGGACATTTGGTATCTTTAAAAGAAGAAATACACTAGAAGTCTGTAGAGACATAAATACGTAGCTCATGATAGGACAGCCTGCTCAAAACAGATGGATTAGTTTAGTTGATTCTTTGGAAAATATAGTCTGTTTTTTGTTTGTTTGGTTGAGATTTTCAGAGGAAATGAGATTCATTTGGTAGAAAATGAAATAGTCTGAGTCTTTGAACTTTTTTTCTTTGTTGTGAAATTGACTTAAGGCTACAACTGAAAAATCCATTAATGTCTGGGAGGAGTTATAGTCCTGATGGATCTTTTTTTTTTTATGGTACATTATTGAATGAATTTGCTTCACAATCACACAATGAAGAGAAGAGGTTGATCAGTTTTCACATAGTTAAAACTTCCCATATCAGCTCAATAATGACTGAAATGAATTCATGGACTTAAATCTTTTTTTCATCTCACTGATGGTGTTAAATGATCAGAAGTCAGTGAATGTGAACTACAGACTAACATGTGGATTAGTGACTTCCAGAGGGTTTGAGGTGCTGTGATCCAGAAAATGAGCGTTTGATCATTTTGTCACAGTAGTTATTTAACCAGCCATTAGAGGGATGATGCTTGTGGGTCATCCAAGCCTAATGTTCCTCATGTGCACCAGCTGACCTGCTGGAATTACTCACTTCACATCATTTAACTACGCATTTTTGCTATTACACGACTCTTCCCATTTACATTACACACATACAGAGAAGCCATGAAACAGAGAGCATTTCCTCTGAGGACATTGGTTGAAATTACTAATTACTAATAATATACATTTCATATTGAATAAAACCCCAGCTTTTCATAAAGAAAAAGCTGCTTATGTCTATAGGGCACTATACTAACTACATGTGAATATTAAATTCATCATTTATCATCATTCAGACATGAAACAAGCCAGACTTTCCTCTCTGTGTGTCACATGACCTGAGGACAGAGCATCATGACACCACATGATATAACAGAGAGCAGTCATGGCAACACGCTGCCACATTATGCCTTTTTTTTTTTGTTTGTTTAATTCAATATTATGACCAGTGTATCAGCGGGTTACTTGGGCCTAAAAATGACATCATCACATAAGAGTGCAAATACAAACATGTTTATTATGTCAGATTTGCAGCTCGAAGACTAGTTTGAGGACAAATATGCAAGACGTCTACGTAAATTTACACAAACACATATCCATCCATTCATCCATCACATAGTCACACATACATTCAGTTGGTGGCAGTGGTTTCTCCTCTATAATAGGCTTAACTCTGTGGCCTCCTGCCTCCTGCCTCTGTGATACTCTTAGTGGAAGGGTCTGCTTGATAAGAAGATGGAAGCGTACATGGAAGAGAATTGGAATGATCGTCCCTCTTGTGAGTGTAGACTGCTTTGATCGCCCAGAGCGATGGCAGAAATCAGAAATAATGCCGGCTTTTGACTGCGACGCTGTTGGGTAAGATAAAGAACCTAAAGCCTTCAGCGGTCTCATCTCACATGAGTGTCGGCTGAGGTTTAGACGAATCCTCTGACCTGCTGCTCTCTCCCCTCCTGTGCGCCCTCTCGAGTAAGCGCAAGCAGTCATGTGTCTCAAACTCATGTGAGGGAGATTTGAGGCCCAAGTGCTTGTATACAGAAAGCTTTTATTGTGAGGGAGTGTCTCCCTTGGAGAAAGCTGCTATATGTGTCATACTGTATGTGCTCCTGACAAAGGCCCTCAGGTTATACAAGTCCTGAGGGGGGAGACATTAATTGCGTAATTTAGATGAGCTCTGTCTGTTAGAGTATCATCATCTCTGTGGTTAGAGAAAATTATATCAAATAAACAAACGTGCAAGAAATTATATCTTTTTGGTTTTGCCTTTTACTGTGGACTCGAGTTTTCTCACGCCACAGATGTCATAACTCACTTGTTTCTGAGCGTTTTCCCAAGACAAATAACAACTTCAGCCCTTCTATTTCTGTCTGTGACCGGTGCCGCCATGGCGACAGGGTATATCTACACAGGCCTATACAGGAAGCTGTGAGTGAAGTGGGTTTTTGGGGCTATGCTGCCGTTATATAACAAAATCACTTAGATATACTGTACATGATGAGCTGTGGAAGTCTGTGGCTTCACGCCGTACAATTGAGGAAATCCAGATGTTTTGGGCATCGACTCATCTCTAATGAATTACAGCCACATTTCATTTGCTATTAATGAATCCATTCATCTTCCTGCCATGAGGAGTGTGATCTTACATAAACACAATGTCAGTCAATGTTAAACAGCTTTTGTTATTTCAGCTTTTTGTTTTTGTCTGTGTCTTCTCACTGGTGTGAAGTGGGTAAGGCTCAGGTTCAAATAGATGGCCACATATTGCTGTGCACCAATCATGTTTTACCAACATCTGAATCAAAATCTGATAACGACCATGAGGCTGTTTTCTTGTAGCCAGTCCACTGTCCATCCACGTATACCCAACAGTCAAAGGAGACAGATTCAAGGAGTTTTTATTTGTTAAACTAAGAACTAGATTACTTCTGAGTGTCTTTTTCTGAACTCAAACTTAAATCTTTGCCACTTTAAGTCACATGTCATGTTAAGGTGATATCTTATGGAAATATACAGTGGCCCTGAGAGCTCAACGCACTGCAACTTAGGAAGATACAAATTCAGAAAATACCTTCATCAGCTTGACAACACATGTGCTGCAAAAACTCACAACAGCTAGGCTATCAGTACATATAAGCAATAACATCTGAATCATGCGACACTGGTGTTACAATAAACCAAACAAACTTACCTTATTTTCAAACACCACTAAGAGGAAGTCATCCTCATTACCTCTTAAGTTGAGAAACATTGAACAAAAGTGCGCCCATGGTCCGTCACTTTTTTGTGTTCCTGGAAACACTTAACTTGTGTTGTAACTTTTTTGAGGCGCATGTGTTGTTAAAATGAAGAATTTGTAGTGTGTTTGTGTCTTTGCATGTGTTTTCTTAAGTTGCACCATGTCCTCTATAATATCATTGCCTAACAATATGTTTGAGGTAGCTTATACAGAAAGCTGGAAACGGTTTTTCAATTGGCATGTAAAAATAATATATAACAGCCTCTGCTCTGTGAAAATGTTCGTCCTTGAACAAGACACACATGGCACCAGGTGTTCCACACTTGAGCCTGAGCTCTGACCCACCTGTGCAGCAGAGCAGGTGAATAGAGAATGGAAATGAACATCAACTCCTCACCTCCTCACCACAGAGCAGCCTGCTTTACAGAGGGTGCTGCTTTGGTTGTGAGTGAGTCCGTCCACAGGGTGAGAGTGTCTGTCAGGCTCGAGCTGATTATATTCTGCAATAGTGCAGATGGTGCCGCAGCAGAAACCATGGATGGGAAAATCAGAGTGGATACAACATTCTTGCAGAGCTTATCGAATTAATTTTACCCTCAGGAATTTTTACAGAGAAGTTCAGAGGCAACCACACACGCGCACACACACACACACACACATACACACACTCACATACACACTGAAGACACCTCTCTCCGTCTCCCCTCCTGCCTCTACTGTATCTGTGTCTGCATCTAATCTCTCTCTCTGCAGCTCTTTTGACTGTAAAAACATGCATGTGAATGAGTATGTGGAGATACAGAGGAGGTGAGGTATGTAGTGAATGAGTGTGTGGTGACATATCGGATTGGAGTGTGATAAAATGAGGGAATCAGATGACTCGTATTTAAAAGATTGTGTTGGTTTGGTGCTAAAGTGACTCTGCATCCATCTCACTGTGTGTGGCATCATGCAGGTGATCTCCAGTGAAGGGGATCAGTGAAAGTCTGTAAATATTCACAGTGATACCAAATGATAATGCTTTTTTTATATATATGTGTGTACATCTGTATCTTTGCTTGTGTCTGTCAACTGTTATTGCATTGTTAGCCATTATTACATTGTGAGTTGCTACATGTGTCTTCCAGGTCAGGAGAGGTTTGGCAACATGACTCGCGTCTACTACCGTGAGGCCATGGGCGCCTTCATTGTGTTTGATGTCACAAGGCCCGCCTCCTTTGAGGCCGTCACCAAATGGAAGGAAGACTTGGATTCCAAACTGACACTTGCCAATGGGAAACATGTGGCCACTGTGCTTTTGGCTAATAAATGTGACCAGGGTCGGGACGTACTGACTAATAACGGAATAAAGATGGAGCAGTTCTGCCAGGAGAATGGCTTTGTGGGATGGTACGAGACATCCGCTAAGGTGAGAAAGATGGCATACGTGCACTCAAACACACGCACAAATACAAGTCAGTGAAATAGTACGAAAGAGGGTGCTGTGAATACAAAGACAGGCCTTCAGCAGGACCTCTGAGGTTCAAACCTCTGTGTCAGCTGGCATGTCCTTTCTGCTCAAATGTCCTTGAGATGCAGCTGACTCCCTACTGGCGCGACTCTATCAGACCCACCACGTGATCACCCTGTGGAGATGCCACCACAGAGGCACGTTCAGGATGAGGAGAAATCCTTCAAAAATGCTGAGTTTAACAGACTCTCGGTCTGTTGAGTATTTGCATCAGAATAAAGCCTCCGTCGTCAAGCTCCACTGCATTTTCACAGAGCTGTCTCACAACCCACATTCCTCCCGTGGTTATCCCAGATCAGCTGCTCTGGCATCAGGTGCTTCATCGTACAGATGGGATGTGCATGTGAATGTATTAGTACAGTGTTTTCCGTTGACTGGCACAGATTTAATATTTTGCTTTGGGAAAGGGATCATTTGTCTCCATGTTAAGAGTTAGATCAGAAGGTTGATACCACTCACATGTCTGCCCATTAAAGCTTGAAGCCTGTAAAAAGTTTTAATCAATAACAGTAAAGGTACAGTATGATTCAGAGCTCAGTGACGCAGACAGAAGTGTAGTGGTTTTCAGCTGAGCTGAGGATTCACCCACCTACACACTAACACACTGACACACCAGCACAAGCCCTGATTTTAGCAGCTAATGTGGAGCAGGAATCTCACAGCTGGACAGCAAGGAAGGGAAAACAGACTAAGACGTGCACATAGACACACACAAACACACGTGCATTCAAACCTGTAATGCATCTGTGTACAACACAAAAATTTCTCCTGAATTTCAACAGACTTGAAACACACTTCATCATGGTGTTGCATAGAAAAATTAGTTTATATTCACTTTTGTTTTTCTTCTTTGCACCATTGCTATGGGAGGTGTTTATACATTTATAAATGTGACCGTTTGGGATTTTCTCCTGAAAACCTCAGAGGAACTGAACCAGCAACAGGTGACGGATGCAGCTGGAAATAGAAGTGACCGGCAATAGTTACTGCAGTGAGACAACGATAAGGGCAGCTGAGAGAAACTGAGGATTTAAACTGTTGAAATTTAGGCAGAAAATCAGTGAAAGGAGTGAGAGGCTTTACTTCAAAGCAGCACAAACCAAAGTCATGTGACTTTTATAGATGGTCACACAGTTGGAGCACGTATGTGAAAAAGAGTAGTAATGTATTTTGTAACTGTAATCATAAATATCACCATTACTTTTTCAGCTGAACCACACAGCAACAGTGTTGGATTCCCTCTGTATGTATGTATGAGAATGCACAGGAAAGAAGTGAAGCCGGCTGTGTCATGGTGTTTTATTGTGTGTGTGTGTGTGTGTGTGTGGTTTAGAAGTTTTTTTTTCTCCAGATCTGAGGATAAGGATGACATATGAAGACGTGACACACACACACAAGGATTTGTTTGTGTGTGAGGATTTCAGGGTGCTGCAGACGGCACCGTGTCACATTCTACTGAGCACGCTGTTAGATCTCTACTGCTCCTGCAGCAAAGAGTGTGCGAGTACGTGCAAGTGTATGGGTGCGCGTGTGTCTTTGTGTGTGTGGGGGTGTGGTTTCTCATCAATAATTTTTGTTCGTTCTCTGCTCGTGTGAACCTCACCCAGGGTCATTTCCGTAGTTTACTCAGCTGTCAGCTCTGGTCCAAGTTTCTCCAAATCCTTGGAACGGGTGCTGTCTAATCTCTGGGTGTTGTCAGTGCTGGACATTTCAGCTCAGGCAGTTTCACCCCGATTGTCATGTAGCTCTGTAATGTTGGCTGTAATAAATGGGCATCCAGCCTGGTGGCTAAGTTGTGTGTGTGCATGTGTGTGTGCTTGTGCGTGCGTGTGCCTGTGTGTGCGTGGGTGCAAGTGTGTGTGACACAGCATATAACCACAATATTATTTACTCCAGACCTTCACTTGTATGTCTTCCATATTTCTAAACCCTGCTCCCTGTCTGTATCCAAACAAGGCAAAGTCTCCTCAGAATAACCTTTGGTAATGACACAATGAAAAATATCATTGCAGAAAAATAACACTCACAGGAAAAATCAAGTGCAGTGGTGTGAAAGCTATGTATACTTGTTGCTAATTTGCAGTGTAAAGGGAACAGAGGAGAACGAGAAGCACATAGCATTTATTTCTGTCTCACAAAGATAATTATGTTGTTAGCGCAGCTTATTTAAAACATTATATTACCCAGGCTACAGTTTGTTAAAATAACTTTAACTCCAGCTACTCAGCTGTCACAGAAAGCATTCCCTCGGGTAGAAGCAGAATATTTGAATGAGTCTAATTCTGAGAACTGAATCACTGGACATGATTTGGGTTTCAATCTGCATATTCATGCTGTATGTGACTGTTTGAAGTCAGCTAGTCTAAAGTGAGGAGGCCGACTTTGTGTGCAAGAGCATGTAAGGCAATAAGACTTAGTGAGTGATTTTTCAGATTTGGACAGACTGGAGATAAACAATCGATAATTCACTGATTTATTTCTCTTTTTGGTGTTCCTCCTTTTCATACTCCCACCCCCCACCCCTCTTTCCATTTCTTCCTCTACCGTTTCCCCACTCTTCAGGAAAACATCAACATTGATGAAGCGGCCAACTGCTTGGTGAAACACATCATCGCCAGTGAGAAAGACATGCTCCAATCAGAGGTCCCTGACACCGTCACCCCCCAGTTAGAGAAGGACAAAGGTGGGACATGCTCCTCCTGCTTCAGATCCCAGTAACAGCTCCTGACAGCTGGACGTCCTTTTGTATCTCATTACACACAAAGGCGACTTTGTCTGTGAGGAGGACATGGAGGGAAACTACTTTGGCTGTTCCTGAGGAAAAGTGTATAAGTGCCAACACCTTTCCTTTTCTGGTAGATCTGTTGATGAGTGGTGTGTGTGTGTACACGTGTGTGTGTGTGTGTGTGTGAGAGAGAGAGAGGGAGGGAGGGTGAGTGGATGACAGAGAGGCAGTTGGCTCAAGAAGTGGACGGACTGAAACAGAGAGAAAGAGGGAGGGGGAGATGGATGCAGCTGTGTGTACTTGGAAAAGCTGAAGTCATCTTCTAGGTGACTTCAAGCCTTGATACTGCCACTTTGGTTACCATGGAAACACCGGTAACAAATATATTCACAGAAAGTTTACAGCAAATGACAGCGTAACTGTGGTGAAGGTCCATCACTGTTTACAGTCACCTCTTTTCCTCTCTCTTTCTTTTTTGGTCCCTTCATCTCCTTTCTTCTCTGTCATTCTCTTGGCCACTCTTTTTCTCTGTTTTTCTCAGTTTCTTTCTCCTCAACTCACCTCATACCCAAAGCTATTACCTGTCGGCCCTGATAACACTACAGTTACATTACATTGTTTCCTTAGAACTGGGTTCATTATATTTGACATGCTCCTTTTGTGGCACTGTCCTGTGGGGCCAGTCCTTTGTTGTCCTCTGTTATGTACAACTGGCTCCAATAATGTGATGTACAGCAGATTTTACTCATGTAATTAAAGTGCCTTTTCTAATACAACCCATTTTATTTAATGTCTAAAATAGATATATCACTATATATTTAATTTATAAGTGCACGTAAAAGGTATATGTATAACAACTTTCATCTCTGACCTATAGGAATCAACTAAACCTCTATGACAAGCACTGTGTGTGTTAAAGAAAGCAGTGTTAAAGCAAGGTCAATGTTTATTTTTTCCATTTTAATGAAATGGTTTAATATAAATGTTCAATATTTGTAATATTTGTAATTATGGCATAATATATATAGTAACTTGTATATATTATATACAGAATAATGAGACAGGTTGTAGAACCAAAGTCGTATCCAGTTCTCAGCATCTTCATATGAATAAAGCATAGCTTTACTGACCTGCTGTGTCTGCATGTGAATTTATCTTGTCATGTTCAGAAGGCCCCACACCCTCAGGTGTTTCCAGTCTGACTGATTAGACTTCATGTTTGAAGGTGGGTGGAGCTAATAGTGGATGATGTCTCCAAAGCCCACTAATATCCAATCACAACAGTGTGATTAGAGTGCACACACCCACACAGTCCTGCGAGGAGGTCTAATCAGTCCACATGAGTGAAAGCACCTGTGTGAATGCACAATCCAGTCCTTCACATTTCAGCCTTCCTCTACAGTTTGTGTTTCACCTTCACGTGTTACTTTCCTGGTTGAATAAAAAGCCAGCACAACAGACGGGATGTGACGTTTCCAGCTATTTTCGACCAGGACCTTCACAGCGAGTCAGGTCAGTGCCTGTATCAACTGCTTAAAGAACAGTTCTGCATCAAAGTGCAAGACAAGTTACACATTTTACTCCAAACTGTCAAACATAAAACTAAACATTGTTTATCTGAAACATTTACTTCAAAATTCTGTCAAATATAAAATAAAGAATAAATAAACACTTCTCGACCGACAGCAGATCGCTGTGGATTTTGTTTTGGTTTATGCTAAAGTCCTGTAATTTGATCTCTGACGTCTATGTTTATATTTGGAACTGAATTACTGTTCATTTCCCATTTTTGCGGAACAACATCATTGAGTTAAAAAGCTGTAGATGTAAGATCAATCTAAGTTTGTTTATCTCCTCCACCTCTGAGCTACTGTACATGTGATTACATGTTTACATGGCTCCCTCTCTTTACTCTTGCCCTGTTGCTGGTATTCTGTGTTCTTTAACTTCAAATGCTGTAGTTTTGCCACTATATATGTTTTACTGGTTACTTACTGATATACTGAATATCCGATTTAGTAGAAGAAAAGTCAGTTGTAGATTTTTCACCTCACTAACCTGTCCCTGACCTACCATGTGACTCAGCCAGGCAGCACAACATACAACTGTAGAGCACTGGCATAGGCTTACATTGTATCTGCACATGCACACCTTCAAAGGTTATAAAGGTCACCACATACTTTGTTTTAAGGTCAGCCTGAACAACTTCACCAACAACTTTTCCATGAGGTGATTTGTCATCAGTCTGTAGAAAATAAATACCAATGTCAAATCCCTGTGGTAAGATAAAAGCAATCCCAAAGAAAGGCTCAGATCAGGGTTTGTTTATGCTCCTAACATCCTGCTGGCAAATTTGATTAAGGTTTTACTCAATATAAAATTTCACCATAGCCACTTTCTGCAGGTAAACGTAACTGTCCCATCAGCCAGCCTTTTATCAGTGCTTTGCCTCCAGCAGGCCTCTGCCTCAGACAGGAACTCAGATTAATTATTGCCCTTTAAAGATAACAATTTGTGCCTTGTTTCACACTGCAGTTTCTTTTTTTTGCCCTGAGGGACGAAGACACAATCTATTATTTAGTAGACTCTCTGACGGATATCGGTTTAGAGGTTAGGTCATGCACTGGAGAGAGTCAGTGTCACTCTCACTAATTTGTCATAATTGGATCTGGTTTTCAGCATTGATGCAACAGTTTCTGAGAAAACACAACAGGGTGGAGGCAGTGGGTACAGAGGTTATACACACACAGCTGTGTGGGAATCTCTGCTCTGCTGTGCGACAGAAGCAGACCTGTTTTACACCCCCACACACACACTCATACACAAAGATGATCAGAAAATTTCACAGCTTTATCTCTCGTTCTCTGCTGGTCTCTAAGGCAACAAGCTGCCAAGAGAGTTGTCGTTTTGTTTCTCGTTACTTACAGGTCCCGTCCTTGTAGTTCCCATGTAACAGGGAGAAGGAAAAAAAGAGTGAGAGAGAGGAGCCATAACAAGGGAATATAATCACAAGACTTCTCAGTCATACAGGATAAAGAGGAAATAAGCTGCACGTGATTTCAGGATGACTTAAAGTATTTCTTTCCCCCCCTCGCACGCACGCACGCACACACACACACACAGACGATATTCAGTATACACATATATACAGTATTCTCAATGTCCTTCAAGAATAAATAAAGGTTTGAATATACACACACAGCTTTCCTGTTAGTGCCATCATGGTTATTGTGCTGTAAACTGTATGAAGTGTTTGCAGTAGCCTTCATCTGGAATTTCCTTTATACCTTTGTATGAGGAAACACATTCATATAATCATGTGGTAGGTCCCTAAATGTATGGAAATTCAACAGTTTGTTCTCAGGTGAAAAATCACCTGTAATAGATTAAGTATATTCTTGCTGCAGTGATACATAAGTATAAACAATAAAATCTGAGCGGCAATAAAACAGTCAGAGTGAAAACACTGGCACTGAGCTCAGATGTAGTGCTACTATATGGTCGATAAACATTGAGAGAGGTGTTGGAAGTGAAGGCTGTGGCAGGCATACTCTGGCTGTGAATTAAACACACACAGTAAAAGGGAATCAATAGCAGCAGCCAGGGGAGAGTCTGGATGAATGAAAATAGAAGCTGCATCTCCAACTTTGATCGATAAGTGTGTTTGTTTGTCTGTACGTGCACTGATCTCATAGTGTGTGTGTGCATTTATGTTCGGGTGAGTGTGAGGCCTCACAGCAGCAGAAGTCTTAGTGAGTTTTAAATGCGATGGAGTGCTATGAGAAATGTTAAAGGCGTACATTGAATGACTCATCATTTACAACCAGCTTGGCCAGAGAGAATCTGTTTTAAAACTAGACCTAAGACAGACAGACAGACACACACACACACACACACACACACACACACACACACACACACACACACACACACACAAAACTAATAATACTTGAATTTATTTACAATTGCAGGGGCTATTTGACACATTTGCATAGGCTTCATATTGTTTTTTCCATCAGTATCAGTACTTTTAGATGTGAAGGCACTTACAGGCTTGTTGTTTAAAAGGAGTGTTTTGTTTGCTTTGTATGGGGCTCTTCAAATGTCATCGTAAATTAGTACATATTCACTTACAAAGTGGTGATTCATGTTGCAGTTTAGGCCAACTATTTGATTCATCTGAAGTGGTAATGCTAAAATTAGGCTGAACTGATGAAATGAATCAAGTGTTTGAGGAGGATGTAGAAGGATACAGGATGAAATGGTTATCTGAAGGAATCCCAGCGAGAATTCACTGCACTCACCGTCCAATCAAGGGACAGCATTTTCAATAAAATGAAGCACTACTCACATGATCACGGCTGGAGTTCATGCTCAGGAAACCATAATTGCTAGGTGCAGCGCTTTTGCCCTCAGATGAACTTCACTGCTGGTGAAATGCAGAAGCAAATAGTGTTCAAAAACTGAACGCACTGCCAGCTGAGCCAAAGAAATAAAAATACACCCTGACCAGCCCTTCACTGATTGGAAAGGTTGTTCGGAGAGCGTAGAACTGCCCATGTGGGCTTTTTGTCTAAATCACAAAAATATATGAGAGCTATGTCCCTGTCAGCTCCCACACTGTGCCTGCACCGAGCACCAAATGAGCCAAAGAACAAGACATAATTAATTTTAGGAGTAACTACGTGAAGGTCGTCGGAGGGCAGGCATCATCATCATCACCGTCATCATCAACAATCTTTATTTAACCAGACAAAATTGCTAAGAAAACATTCTTATTTAAGCAATGGCCTGGACATGGTATGACCTGTTTTGTTTCTCTGCTTCCTGCTTGATTGACAAGCAGCTGTGTGGGCCTGTGGGCTGAGCCTGTATAAGTGGGTTGTTGGTTCTCTACCTCACTGCTGCTGCAACAGGCTGGAGAGAGGTGAACGGTGTTGTGTATATGTAACCATGTTCAGCTTTTACATGTGATGACATCTGAAGGTGAATGGTGTTGTGTGTTTGCAGCCGTGTTTAACTTATACATGTGATAACATCTGGCGTTGTTGGAGTGGCATCTGGATTTAGCTGTAATGATGTAATATCTTCTTGCTATGGATTGGCACGTAGCTGATTCAGAAAGGATAGGCAGTGTTGTATTAGTGTCACCTGATTAACGCAGTGTCAGAGAAATCACAAGAAAAACACATTTTTTGATTCTTTTGAAAGAGAACATATTTCTCAGATCTTATTATCACTCGATGACGACAAGATCTGCTTGTGGTTTCAACAAAAGAAAATGAGAAGGGAGAGAAATACCATCATCTGTTTTTGTTTTAAAAAAAAAAAAAAAAAAAAAAAGACCTGAAGATTTCAGCACATTGTAGGTGTGTAGTTTCATTTCAGGTAAAGTTAGGTCAAGTTAGGGTTTGACTCTAAACACTTGAAAAAGTTCAGTGTTTTCTCTTTGCAGTAAGCTGGCTGCTATTAATCCACATTAGAGGCACAGGACAGGAGGCAGATGTACACAAAGATAAGCTGCACACTTAACATACACCGGTAGGTTTTTAATTTTGTGGCTTGAAACAGCAAACACAAACTCCACCATCTCAGCTTCCTATATAATTGGAAACTTGGCAACATCCCTGTCCCACAACATCAGAAACTGAACAGATAAGTTGACACAGTGACTCAGCGATTAATACAGTCAGTCATACAGCAAGAAAAAAAAAGTCAAGACGCACCGATTAATGTGGTAGACTGAAGGCTCGATCGATGTTACCCTTGCAGACAGGTGACCTTTTTAGAATGTGTGAGTGCTTTTCACCAGTGCATGCTCAGAATGGCTCAGCCCTCCGTCACAAACAAAACAAGAGGCATGTGAGAAAATAAATGTCGTAGCATTTAAGGTTGTTTCTCTCTCACCAGAAGTGTATCAAGATGAGTGATGACGTGAATGATGTGGGCTTATCCTATCTGATCTTGTGCATTCATCTCAGAAATGCGAAACACTTCAGTGTTCACACCCCGTTTTGATTGCTAAAATTAAATATAGCACACATGCTGGGAGCATATAAAGAGGCTGTACTTACACATAAGAGCTAAAATGTGCAAAATTGAGTATATCATGTCTTCATATCCCCCCTGTGGGATGTTTTGCTTTTTGCTTGTTTTGGTTTGGTTCAATAGAACTGACTACCCAGACCACTGTTGGTTTATCAGTGATAATGTGGACAGCTCTGCTCTCCTGGCAGTCCCAGTTCAGCACCTTGGACAGCAACTGTGACACATTTTAGAGCAGAATGACAAGAATGGGGCTGCGGGTTTACAGCACGACATGTATTAAACCATATCCTGCTGTTAATTGCTGTTGTTAGGTACCAATTGTGTGCCCCAGCTGGATGATGCCACATTGTCCTCTGCAGAAACAATAGGACTATTTTTTGTCACAGTATTGTACAACATGTCCAGCTATTGTCACAAAAGTAGATAGCAGATGCCAGAATAATTTATGACAGTACAGATTTAATGGTTTCCACTTGAGAACACTCTGCTCAGGAAGTCGATCGCTGCTGCTGCTGTGTGTGTATTTGCCCCTTGAATGGGTGTTTTTGGCTGACCGTGTGTGTGTGTGTATGTGTGGTGTGAGAAAATGTTTGCTGGTTCTCTTTGCCTTGGCAGGGAGATGGCTATGTGGAATATTGGTCAGCAATGTCCTTCCCCTCTGTGCCAACTGTCTCTCCTCTCGTGAATGTGCATAGAGCATTCATGATAATGTGACCTTGTGCTGAGTGTGTTGCAAGTTGGTGGTGCAAGATGTGTGTGAGTCTGTAGTCCACAGCGAATGTGAGTGTCGATGGAGTCAGTTCAACAGTTGCGGTCCTCTCTGTGGTCCTTTATAGCGCTATCTAGCAGTGCATGTGTAACACTACACACCAACAAACACAACCCCACCACTCACTGCACAATTTCACCACACATCATGTTGTTACACAAACTCAAGGACATCTATGGGAAAGCAGGTTTGCAAGTTAGACTAGAGATAGGCAAGGGAAGGCAATTCTTTGTAACACAAAAAAACTGTTACCTAAGATTAAAAGTTTGTGCATGTCAGAATGTAAGACAAAAATGAATAATACTATAAGATAAATTCAAGATAAATTCTCAACAGACACAACATACACCTACATAATGGTGGAAGTCAGAGCACAAGGAACCACAGATGTTGATGAGAAGGGAGAGAGACTGCATGGATGGATGGGTGTTCAGTCAACATACACGTATATAAAAGTGGCAGTCAGAGCACAAGGAACCACAGATGTTGATGAGAGGGGATAGAGACTGGACGGACGGACGGATGGGTGGGTGGGTGTTTAGAGAGTGGGAGGATGGAGAGGAGGAAGGTGGGTGGATCAGAGGTTTAAGTTGCCAGGCAGCGTGGGAGTTTGAGGGCATGTTCAAGAGTTGTGTCTGTGAGCCTGTGTGTGTATGTGTGTGTGTGTGTGTGTGTGTGTGAGCGCACCTCCTCTCTGTGTGGGCGAGCAAGCATGGGACTGAGTGATGGCTCACGTGGAGCTGGTTGTCATGGCAACAGAGAATGTCGTCTTGTTCCGCAAGATCTCGGTCATCCCAGAATCCTACAGACCTCTCTCTGCTTCATGTCAGTCTCTGTCCCCTGTCCTCTGTCTCTCATCTTCTTAAATCATTTTTTCTTTGCACCAAAATGCCCCCTCACTTCTCTCTCTCCCTCCCCCCTCCACTTCTTTCTACCCCCCCCCCCCCCCCCTTGCAATTCTCTATATCCCTCTCTCTACCCCTTGCCCTATTTCCCTGCATTCTCCAATCCCCAGCTGTCGTCCTCCTCCTCCTACACTCCCTCACTCCTCCTCTCCTCCACAGCTGTAACAGATATAAATAGAGGTAATAAATTGCAGTGAGGCTGCCAGGGCGTATATCTATATGTGCATGTGTGTTTGGATTTTCGCTCCATTGACCTGTGTAGACTCATTGGTGGGATAACCCTACATGGGGGAGCTATAACTCATCTAACAACCCCCCCTCATAGCTTTGTTATGAAGTGCACACACATGGCTCATTAATTCGCAGCTTTACCGCTTTAGCATCAAAACACCAAGGCCGCTTAACTCATGTCATGCTTGCGACCCTCAGGCATTTCTAGAATCCCACCAGTGCAGCTGACTAAATAAAAAAAGCTAAATAAATGATCAGCTCAGATAAAGAAAGTGACACATCTCGGTTTATAAAAAGAAGAGAAACTTTATTTTTGTATACAATAAATGTGTCTGACTTACATTCTATAAGTAAAAGTTATATATGTATATATAAAAAGTGTAGTAAAGCCTTTGACTTTCTGATGTGAGCGCCACGGATAATGAACAAATGATGCAAAGCCTGCAGAGCTAGTTCAGGCAGACAACTCAAGCTGCACCAATCCTGATCAGCTGATCAGACACATGCTCTCCTCATCTGATTAGGGCGGGGTATTTAAACATACAAACTTGCATCATTCCTGCCCTGCTGTTGCTCGTGCTGTCACTGCTGCTCTGGGTGCTTCTGAAGTTTCTCAGTCCCACCACCTCCCCTGCATCCACCTGTGGGCTCTGTTTCTATGATCCCCTGTGGGGGTCTGCTATTCATTTCCTGTATTGTCTGCCAGGCAGATCATTTATCAGGGAATGAATAAAATGAGACGGAGCCTGATGCCAAACTTGCTTCAGATATGCTAAAATCATTTATGCTCTGCTTCAGTTATGCAGCTGTTTATTCTCCTAATTATGATTTCGATCTTGAGTTGTCTGAATGAAATACTTTTAATAGCAATGCCCCCCACACACACCCCAGGACCCTGCACAGAAGAGTGATACCATCAACTGATGACTGTTTGCTCTGCTCCCCACAGGTGGCCATAAAAGACATTTCTTTTTGCTTTTATATAAAACACACATTTGATGGTAAATATATTTTCTCACAAATATGTCCAGTGTTTGTGGTTGGGTGACTGTAAACGCAAGAGATGTGTTTTTCTCTCCAAAATTAAAACCAGTGTGTAACCCTGACCCACTGCTCCTGGTTATAGTAACACCAGCAGCACTGAGAGCAGATTATTATTAATACTCCACAACACACCCAAGGTCAAGGAATGTGACCTGCAACAGTCATGACATATAATCTGTCAGGTGGCATGTTTTTATTTACATCCAGTCAGATGACGCCTGGGATAACCTTCCAGTAAAAAAGAAGTTACCCTCTGTAATTGCAAATACTGAACAGGTATTGTTAATACATGTTAATGAAATTATACGTCTATGTGCTCTTTCTTACAGGCTGTGGGTGACTGCCAGGGTAATGCATCAAATCAACCCAACAGAGACAAACAGGTCAGTTTAACACTTTAATTATATTGATTTACTGTTGAAAAAGCAACAGTAAAAAATATTTAGTTGGCAGTGCCAAATGATGCTTTGAGACATGAATAAGCTTGATTATCAATAATTAGCCAATGATTGATGACTGATTAATATTAGATGGTATTCTTTAAAAATGCCTCTTAAAGGACAGAAATACAATTATTTTATCTAACACCACATCAACACTTAATTGCTTAATCACTACATTCATTTACCAGACACTTTTGCCAAAATATATATATATTTTTTTCTCTCCACACACATTCATTCAAATCCCCACTAATAAGCAGCCTGCTTCACCACATGAGCTACAAGCTACTCCTCAAGGTGGCAAATGTAATTCAGTTTATCCATGTAAACTGAGTGGGAATAAGAAACAAGATAAAGACTATCTTTGTATGTCTATGAATATGCAAGTGATGCCAGGTTTCCAGTGTTTTCAGGATTTATAAAAAGCATCACTTTGTAGAACTTGATAAAATGATCTTGTTGAGTGTAAATCTGACATCACAGATGAAATTTAATCATATAAGCAAGAAAGAAACAAAAACAAAACTGTAAATTGTCATGTTGGTGACGCAGTTGCCAATTTCCTCCTGACATGCTTCTGAGATGTTGTCTTACCTTTCACCTTTACTTTACCATCCTTCTCTCCATATCCACTGTTGCTTTATTCTCTGCTCCTATAAATCAAGTCTCTTGGTCTCTTTCACCAACACACACACACACACACACAAATGCAATTTGATTTATAGCTATATTAGCAGCAGTCTATCCCTGGGAAAGGGAATAAGGGAAAAAACAGAGCAAACACATGACACCACCTGAGACTTGACACTGTACTCATCTGTCCACATTCTGCAGAAAGGAGGGGGAGAAAAGACGAACAATAGAAAGTCATGAAAAAAGATAGATGTTGACCCTCGGAGGAGATACATGTCTTTGTTTGGTATTGTGATGCTTCTTCTGTACAACTGTAGATGAAATATAGGAATATAGGTCTCATGCATATGAATAAGGTATAGCCCTCTTTCTATTAACCAGTGTGAGAAATTTAAAGTAATAACAGTCAGTGCTCTTGGAGGGAGTTAAATACTGTTATATACTTAATATCTGAGCTCAGTGACCAGAGAAAACCACCAATGGCTCTGTCACTGCTCTTTTTAAAATCTAAGCTTGGCTAACTACCTGCTGACTTGTACTCAACACACTGACTTGACGGTTTTTAACATAAACTGCATCAAATTTGGGGAAAAAAACTATAATCATACAAAAACCAAGCAGTCACTGAAAAAAATGTATATCATCTGTTATACTGATCGAGGTTGTCGTTATCATCGAATGTCTCTGTGTAATTCTGATGCAAAATCTCACCTTGAGCAGGGACTCGCATATTGTTAAAACTGTTAGTAATTCAATCAAAAATTATGGAGAGAAGTTTTTGTTTGTGTTAGCTACAGACACAAATGAGGAGATATCCAAAACCATCAATACGTAGATAACATATACAAACATTAGTGATGGACAGTGGAAAGGGGAGTCTGAGAATTGAGGAGGCAGAGTGTGAGCAACTGTGTAAGTGAGGCCTGATGAGGAGATGGAGAGGAGACGATGCTGGTAAAAGGTGAATAGCAGAAGAGAGAATATCATTAGAGAGGGGTTGGATGAGCTTTGAGAGTCTCAGCATGCCTGTGTGCCCTCTCCACACATCTGTCTGTTCATCCCATGAGGCCGCTGCAATAGCATACGCAACAGGACGTGTGTGCGCTCACCTCTCCACTCCACACAGAAACATCTGTCTCCTCACACAGGCCATATGCCTTGTAACACAAGCCCTCTCTGGTCTCCATCCCCCCACCTCGCTTTCATGTCTTTTTCTCTTTCTGTCCTCTTCTTGCTGTCTTTGATGGAGTGCCAGGGGCTGGCATATGCTCCTGCTGCACAGCTTCATGGGCACACTGTCTCCTTCTGCAACTGTCCTTTACAGACTCACTCCCATTTATACACTCACTAAGATGTACACAGTGGTGAGATAGATTTGCTGTCATGAAATAGCGAAGCTGAATTTGCCTTTGGCTGACATCACAAAGTTCAGGTTTGCATTAAAATATAATGACTCCTCTATATCTGCAAGTGTTATGATACAGGACGGCACCTCTGTACAGTAACCAAAAGCATTAAGACCAGCAGTGTTAGAGGAAAAGTCTATGATATGCCAGTCACTTCTTTTATTTTGGATTACTGGAACCCATTTTATTCATTAGCTGTTGCTGTCATTCATGTGGTTAACTAACTAAATGCAGATGACATCAAATCAATATGGTCTGGGAAATTTGATCGCAGTGCCTGTTTGATCAATCTTATACATCAGTATCAAGTTTCAGGGAGCTTTACAATTAAATCCTCATTCATTTCTCTTTTGGGCTTGATATTTAAAACCACAGAGAGAAAATGACACCACAGTCTGCAAATGCTGAGCTCAATGGAGTGAAGAAAATGCATGTAAAGATGCTCCTGCTTTAATATCCTGATTACTATGGTTTCTAAGACGACGCTTAATGGCCTACTTTGCATCAAAATAGATATGATTTTCACACCCGCGAGTAAAGTGCTGATAACTGACACAGAATTATAGTAAATCTATGACGCATACGTGTCAATTATGTTTCCCGGCTTTTTCCCTGAGGTCTTTCTTTAATTGCCTTGTTTTGGTTTTAAATTTCTGCTGTGAGTTTCAGAGCCAGAGACTTTTACGCACTGTCAACGATGAAGTTACTAAACTACACAAAAATAGGCTGTAGAAGCAGATGGAGGGGAAGATTAAAACTTAACAGTTTATGGTTTTATTGTGGAATCCAAGCTGCTCACATAGACGTTTTAGTCGTCAGGCAGTTTGCAGGTCAAACAGATGAACCTCTGATTTACTTCACAGGTTCACTGTCACATTTGGTTTCTATTAATTCTGCACTGGCTCAGACGCAGTGGTAGAATGTGTGTGAAGGGTGCAGTGGCCTGTGACCTATGAAGCTGAGGCAGGTCTAACTGTAACATACAGCAATATGGTTTAATTGTGGTTGTTACAGGTCAGGGCTGAAGACATTACTAAACCTTTGCACAGTTAAAATGGGTGCATCAACCATTAACTAATCACTAATTTAATGCACTAGTCAACATGATCAGTGACCGAACTTAAACACTGCTGTGTAGCCAACTATAGGCAAGATTTCTTCACTTTCAAGTTGTCCTGTTAGAAGTCATCTTCAAGAACACAAATATTGAATTTCCAATAATAATCATTACAGCAAAACACCACACATAAACGTGTCACTAAATCTCCTTCACTGAAACACAATATGTCTTGACTTAAAGAGCAACTATGCTAGCCTGGTCGCTTTTCTGCTGTTTTGCTAACCCTCTTCCTGGCCATGTGCATTTGTTTTCATTGAAGCCGGCAAGAAAGCAATCAACAGAGCAGTGGATGACGTTATTTATCATATACAATGTTACAACGTGTATATTTGTTCAGTCATATCTGTCACAAACAAGAGATTACAGGTTACGGGGTGTGTTTGTGTCGCAGTGCTGCAGAGACGAGAGCTGGGGCACTGGGGCCGAGGCACTGATTTTGCGAGGTCGGTTTTCAGCCAAGAGACGCTACATGGAAGGTGGAGAGCCTCCATTCTCCCTGTAACAAGTTATAAGTCATTTATTTAACTAACACAATTACTCCGAAGCTGTTTAATTGAGGTAAAAATGTATCCTAGTTAACCTAAAAATCCTGCGTAGTTCCTCTTTAACGACTGTATTGAAATGTCAAATGTGTCTACACCAAATGACTGAATGCTATTTATTCTGATCCTTTGCCCAGTTCCTTGTTTCTATTTGCCTGTGATGTACTTTGTCTATTTGCATAGACTATTTGCATTGTTTTCATGGTAAGGACAGCAGCATCTATGGCCCAGGTGTTATAAATAGAGTTAGAGGAAAAATAAACTGCAGGGTTAACTGCAGTCAGATTTTCTCCACACTGAGATTGTCCTCCCTCACACCTTTCCTTCATCTCCTAATGTTTTCCATCATGGTCAGGGAAAAGTGGAGATTATTATTTCATTGGTGGTTGCAATGGTTGATGGATGCAATTTTCCAGAAGTAGTGTTGGTTATTGTTGTGTAATTGGGTCTTTTGGGGTTAATTTTAGCACTGGTATATTTATAATTAGCAGTCAGTATGTTTATAAGCTGCAGTGCCCAAAAGGAATTAAACTTTGGCTTGGACATAGGAGTTTTAAAGTTTGTGGTGGTGCACAAATTTGTTTAATATGCTTAGAGGAGCTTAGCGCACTTCTAGACTTTGAGTGTAAGAGTCCCACAGGGCTTAAATTAGCTCGCCTGCTGCAAAGGTTGTGTGAATAAATTGCACCACAAACATCCCAGACTCGGAGGAACAAACACACAGACACACATTTATCAGCCAGACAGAGATTTATTATGTGCAGATGGACATGAAGAGTGAACCACAGATGTGCTTGAGCACACACATCTCTTATATATCTTGGGATTCGATCTAATCCATGTACCTGTCTAAAAGGGGATTTAGACTGGGAGTCTACAAGCAATCGGTTACACCGCACTGCCCAGCACACAGTCACACACCTAACCTGTCTATTCCTTCCCCTCATCCACATTCATACATAATGCATGCAACCCATGCACAGTGTGTGGAAGGAGAGAAGTGTGTGTGTGTGTGTGTGTGTGTGTGTGTGTGTGTGTGTGTGTGTGTGTGTGTGTGCGTGTGCGTGTGTGTGTGTGTGTGTGTGTGTGTTTGACAGAAACACGTAGCAACAAGAAGAGAAAGTTTCACTTGTGTCAAATGAGGGCCACCGATCTCTCTCTTACGTTCACATACTCCTCCACTCCTTCTCTTCGTCTTACCTTGCTCTCTCTACCCCCCACCTCTCTCTCTCTCTCTCTCTCTCTCGCTCACACTCACTCACTCACTCACTCACTCACTCACTCACTCACTCACTCACACACACACGCACACACACACACACACACACACTCACACACTCACACACACTATCTTTCAGTCACAGCTGCCCCTTTGCCATGTCACTTCACCTGTCTCCTGCTGCCATTTCCCTGTGGATCCAATCAGCAGTGAGCAAGGGAAGACAGATTATAGCCTTAAGCAGAACTCTGCAGGAAGAAGAGAGGAGGAAAGGGATAGAAAGGGATGGGAAAGGGTGACTGGGAACAAGGCTGAGGTGGACGAAGGGGATGAGCACATGTGGGGAATACAAATTTGGAGCGAGAGGTTGTAGGAAATTGGAGGTGATGGTAAAGGAGAGGAGAGTGGGACAGGATAAGATAAGAATTACTTTATTAATCCCTAAAGGGAAATTCATTTGTCTGCCAGATCGTCTACCATCTGCAGAAGAATTAAAAAGCCTGATGGCTGTAGGTACAAAGGATCTTCTATATCTATCTGTCCTGCACGGAAGAGAGCAGACCCGTCCACCACTGCTGTATTTTGGTCCATCAAGTTGTTATGAAGTGGATGGTCTCAGATGTTCAGAGTGGCCTTTACCATCTTCAGCGTGCATCTCTCCTCCACATCCCTCAGTGTGTCCAACCTGGCTCCAATCACAGAGCCAACATTTTTTTGTGGTTGAGGATTGCCTTTATGTCACTTGTGATCCAGGGTTTGTGGAACAGTCGTACAGTCTTTGTAGGTATGACTGTGTCTCAACAGATGTTAATATATTCAGTAAAACAATCAACCTGTCTGTCGATGTTGTCCCTGCTGTTCTTGTCTGTTTCCAGTCTCCTGACTGTGAGTGAGTGGTGGTGGTAAGGCAGTGGCTCTGTAAGCATCTTTGACATTGGCATACAGATGATCAAGGGTTTTATTTTCTCTGGAAGGACAATTAACAAAACTGTGTAAGGTCAGGTGGGAGGAGACGGAAACATGCTTGAAGACTCCTGATATTATTAAAAGTGCCTTAGGATGTTCAGTCTGTATCCCAGCAACAATTTCATGGAAAACTTCACATGAATCTGCAGTTGCCTCAGCTGGTATGTACACAAGTATTGTCATATGACTTGGTACCTTTGCATCAGCACGGCAACCACAAAAACACCTCTTTATCACAGCTGGAATAGGGTGGTATCCTCAAGACTTGCTCTGTTTCAATGAAAAAAAGCTCTTCTCTTGAATAAACTCTTCTTCCCACAGAAGTACCATCAGTAGTTGACAAAAACACAATAAAAATACAGCAGAAATAAAGTAAAAAAGAAAGAAAGAAAGAAAGAAAACAAAAATTCAGAGTTGAAGCGCATGTTCCACCTTTAAGATGGGAAATTGTGAAATATGATTATTTTATAAAAATGGGCGTATTTTTGTAAAATTGTGGAAGCAGAGAAAGGGAGAGGGAATAAACAGAAGGGTAAGGAATGAGGAAAGACTAAAGGTCTAAAGCAGTGACGTTCAAAGACAAAGAGGTGAAGTGGGCTTGCTTGAATTAATGAGTGTGTATATGTATAATATATTCAATTGGCAAATGGATAATAACAATACTAACAATAATAACAATAATCATATATCATATAACAATAATCATATATATATATATATATATATATATATATATATATATATATATGATTATTGTTATATGATATATGATTATTGTTATTATCCATTTGCCAATTGAATATGACATTTTGATACTACAGAAAAGGTTTGCATGAATGCCACCTAAAACATTAGGGGTCGACCTTGAGAAGCTTTAATGAAAATGGTGCAACATATTAAGCAGGAAACAAAAGAGAAGTGGAAGTGGATGTGAAAGGGAGGAGTGAAAACAACTGGAAATATCAAAGTAGGCTACTGGCATGTTGGCTGTGTCAGTGTCTGTGTGTCTGTGTGTATCCATGTATGTATCCCTGTGGACCCACCTGGGAAGTGATCGAATGTAGATTTTCCTTGACATTTTAGTTATACTGACACTAAAGCCTGGTCTGACATTTAAATTTCCCATTGATTTTTCTGCGGACTGTTCCACAGTCGCTTCTGCAAAACAAGACTGATCGGCCACCACAGAGCGTACACTTGTGCATGTATGTATGAGAGGCATTGTGTATTCCTTTGGAGTCCCCTGCTGAATACATGTGTGCTTATGTGAACAGTTTTACATTCAACTGTGTGTGTGTGTGTGTGTGTGTGTGTGTCCATGTTGCTTCTTCTGTTACAGTGGTTTCTCTCAGTCTCAGCTGTGGTTTCAGTCTTGTAAATTCCTGAGTGGGGAACAAACCACTGATGAACTAATGCTCACACTACCTGATGGACTATCTGATGGAGCTTAAATTCCCCTGCTTCATCCAAGACTATCACAAGAAGAAAAGATTAGTATTTGCTCAACACAAGGGAGGCGAAGAGGCAGAGAGCACAAGCAGAGCAGAGCCTGAGATGAAGCAGAATGTGATGTTGATTGTGACAACCTCAACAGGCTCAGGGAACATGCTATATCAAGTCCCACTATACAGCAGCTAGACTCAGCATGCTACTCCTGGACTGGCAAGAACACCTCTATTGTTTTGACACGTGGTTGTTTGTTAGTGCAATTAGTGCCAAAACTCCTTGGACGAGTGATTAACATAGTCACTGTTTAATGAGACCTGAAGCCGTATGTTTTGGATGGAGGTATATGGATAATTGGAGCACTAACTGTGCACGGCTGCCCATTGATCACCCTCTGGTGGTGAGTGGGTTCAGACAGCAGGGAGGCTGCTCGCCAGGACCAAGCCTCAACATAATGAGCATTTTAATGTCTGATCCTAATTGAATTTATCTCTGTGTGTTTTTTCAAAGTAGACACTACACTGTCCTGGAATATTTGCTGAGGTTTTCACATTTAATAGGAGACAATTTTCTGATTTTTCTTTTTTGCAAATGTCAGAAAAACAAACAATTGAGAAAAAAAAATCACAACAAACACTACTTAGTATGTCATTACAACAGAGCCTGTAGGGTGCTGTTACAACATGTTAGTCAATACCCATACAGTATGTTCATAGGTTTAATGTTAATCATTGGTTAATCTGTACATTCCCTCAAGCAAAAACCAGTATGTAGCCATGGAGTCTGTCAGCTTCTAGTTTCTGGACCTGACAGCTGTCAGCTTCAAGGGCTCTTTATGTAGGTATTATCACATCATGATTGCACCAGGGTGACATTACCTGACTCAGAGGTGAATGAAAAGAGAGGGCAGAGCACAGCAAGACACCTGCAAGATACAATACACAATGGGTTTCATTAAGTGTAAGTCACTGAACTTGTCTTCTGAAAATGAATTCTCCACCTTCCGTGCACTTTCTCCTGAAGCTAATTACTTCAGCTGCATTGACAGTCAGTCAATTATCCGGGTCGTAGGGTATCAATAAGTGAGTGAAAGACAGGGTGGTAGCTGGGATTTTCTAGGGTCATGAGTCAAGTCTCCTGCAGCTGCAGCGACTGCTCAATTAAAAGTTGAACTTCATCTCCAACTATTTTGATAATTACTTGACTAAGTTTCTAAAGCAGAAATGCTAAAATTTCCTGACCTCCTACATGTGGTGATTATTTTTTTGAACATTTCATAGACAGAAGAATTCATTGATTAATCCAGAAAATTCTTGGCACGTTGCACAGTAATAAAAATATCCATTAGCTGCAGTCTTGCTCCCCTAAAGAAGCTTTTACCAGGCACCTGTCTGTCTTAAAAACTTAATCCTCCACATTTTCTCCATTAATTTAACTGTTAAAAGAATCTGCACATACTCTTCCCCATTCAACTGTCTGAATGTACCTCCAGTCTGGAATATAATTTTGATACATAAATTAGTAATATTTATTCAACTTTAATTGTTATCTTTTTTATTTATTTATTTATTTATTTTTTAAAGTTCACTATGTATAATTTGTTTTCTGCAGAATCAGTGTCTTGTGGTAGCTACCAGCCTGGTCAAAGGCAGTGTGATGCCACTCATTTGTACCAGCTTCAGGGGAAAATTTGCAGTATTCAACCTGTGTTTGACAGTGAGTCACCCCTTACACACGTAAGAAGTCACCTGCATTCAGTTGCTCAAACAGCAACTGATTACAAGTGCTTTAAAAGCAAATTAGATTGAGTTAATGTGCAGTCAACACCAGTGAGTCATAGGTGCTTATGTGAATCCTTGAAATAAGAAGCGAGACAAAAGAGTGACATCAGCGCCATAAAAAAATAACTACAATCTTTGTACACATGTCCTTTTCATAGAGACTCTTAGTGTCTCATTCAGGTGAAGCTATGTTTACTGTTTTTCTATGCATCATAGCTTCAGCAGTCACAGTCTCCTCCGGCTATCTGCTGCTCTCTTTCAACTGAAAAAATAGAAATGTTGACAGTGTGAATGGCACAGACTTGCTGATCTATATGTTTCCCATGATGTTCACAGATTATCCGAGAAGGTTGCAGGTCTGAGAGTTGTTGTTGGTGATGGTGTTGTGTCAGCACACTCTGAAGTCAAACATTTTACTCCCCTGGCAGCTGTGTTAGCTGGAGAGTGGGGGTGTGGGGGGGTCTTAAATCTCTGGTCCAGAATTGTTGTCTTTGACATAATACTCAGTGAGTTCAGAATGTACAGCCTCAGGTTTTCTCCTTGGTGGACTACAGTGAGTGATCACAGCAGGAATTTCTTTCAAGGACAAAGTGTTTGATCATTTTTGATAGCAGCATTGCTTTGGGGCCAGAAACCCTCCTTGGACACCTCCATAGTAGCGTAGTAGTGACAGCACACTCAAGCACTTACCTATATTGTTATATATAGTGTTTGTAGTCACACCACAGCTGATCCAGTGGCAGCAATACAGTATGTGAAAGTAACTACTCCACTAGGAGGCCACGTCTACCTGTTCCTAGAGTCACATAGATGCAGCCTACCATCAAACACAAATGATGATTAAAGCTGAAATGTGTTAAATAATAATATGACTAACAAACAAATCTGATAATTGATTGTCCCACCTTGTTATATACAGATATTTGCTTTGCATCCATACTTACAGTGTGGGTGAATTTGGTGGTCCCCATTAGAGTGTGAAAAGGAAAACATTGACTGTTCAGTTAAAATGTTAAATGTTTTGTCTACTTTTTCCAGACACACACATACACATGTAGTAGCCTGCTGTACACAGTCATGGCCTCTGGAATAAACATAATTAGGGTCCAATTTGTGCACAAACCACCGGAACTGCTCATCTTTAGCTTTAACTTTAGCTCTGAAAACATTGCAGTCTAATGTCTTTGTAGTTTGCTGGAAACAAATCCATTCTTTTTCCATGTGGTGCAGATCTGCAGCCACAGCACAGCGTTATAACCACTGACAATACGACAAGAGGTTAACAATCAGCTAGTTTGTTGCTGAAAATGTAGTGTGTTTTTTCTAGCCTGCAACTATGAATATTTCCAGCTGTGATATTTGCGGAAAGGCAGTGTGCTTAAGCCATAACACCACAAATTTGATCAAACATAGTCACAGAAAGCTTCAACCAAACAGAGGGGGGGGGGGTCAAACATTATAATTCGCAGCTATGCTGTCGGCTTCATGTTGATGTTATGATAGATTTTCTTCTTGGCATTACTTTTTATCCAGATATGTGAAATGACCTTGAAATACTTGAATCTCAGCAGTTGTTTGGAGAGGACATATGTATGTTGGCTACACACAAACTCACTTGTACACATGTATAATAAGCTGATGTGTGTCTGCATCCAGTATATGACCAGAAGAATTACCATACTGCACCAGCTACAACATAAGACAGCCTGGACATGAATTTATTATTGTAACCTTCACTGGAGTATCACAGATCTGTTGTCGGTAGCATTATTGTGAACAATGTCTCTGATAATATGCAGGTACACTGTATATGCACTGCAGGTATCTTAACATGTGATATTGTTTGTAGCTAATATTTGGATGTGATATGGGAAAATGTCTTATCTGTCTCCTGCTTCTTATTTCCTCTGCTCCCTTTGCTCTCTCAGGCTTTTCCTCTCTGTCTACAATCTGCAACACCTTAAATGCGTGAACGCTAATCTTCAGTCAAAATTACACGCATAATTGTTAATTAACAGAAAGGCTGTCTTCCTCTCAGCATTGTCAGTTATATCACTGACACGGAAAATGGCTTTTAGGACTGCCTCACTTGTTGAAACCAATCAAAGTTCATAGAAATTAAATCAAATTTTATAACTACATTTACTTGAAGCTGATGTCAGTTATTAGCCACGCACCATTTAGATTGGAGTTAGCTAGCATTAGTCTGCAGTCACACAGCAGATGTTAACAACCTGAATTCGTAATGACACTAGATGCCATTTAATATGTGAATAATCTTAATTTTAGTGGAGGTGGGTGGGTGGGGGGGGGGGGGGGGGGGGGGGGGGGGGGGGGGGGGTATTTTTGAGGCCACAAACAAAATCTTGTTTCAGGCCACCAAAATCCTAAGGCCAGCCCTGTTTACACCTGTGCTTTTCTGGTGGTGCCATCTCAAAGCATTGATAGAACAGGGAGGAAAGTATTTATGTTCTTTCATGAACATAGTGAAAATGTAACAAGAAGAGTCCCTAGCCCCTCTAAGAGGGAAATCAAATGCAAATGAGCTTTTGGTATTATCTTCTATCTTCTATCTATTTATTTATTCCTTTACATCAATTCATGTGTATTTTCCTAAAGGTTTATTCTTTTCAGGGCACCGCTATGACTCACAATCACCTATTAAAGCACCTCACATAGAGGCTCCAACACTTACAGAAGCACCAATTCGGGGATTAGATATGACAGGTCCCTTTTACTCATTTGCTGGGAGGCTAGCAACTTACTGTCTGTCCCCTAAGTCTGTGTGAGTGCATGTGATGACATTGCTCCCTGTAGTTGTGTGTCCTCAGCCTGAAAAGAAAGGCAATCAGCTTTTATTAGTGGATTTTCCCATGTTTAAAAAGGCTGCTCATACCCACTAATCTTGGTGTAAAAGGGGTATCTGTGACACAGTGCCATTGTGGCATTTTGAGGGAGTGAGCATTGAGAGTGAGATTCAGGAAATCTCTTTAAATGACTTGTTAATTGGCTGTTATGAGGCCTAAAGCAACTGCACAATAACATCACTACAGCTGGAGCATTTCATTTTATAGCTGTAGCTTTGGGGCAAATCTGTAAGAAGCAGCAGTTTTGCTGGCATCATTAAACTGTCAGAGTAACAGTTGTGTTGGGTCTGCCTGTCTGAACCACAGAGACACACTACAGAACACAGAGCGACTGCAAGGTTGCCAGTCACAAAGTTTGTGTGACATAAAGCTGATGTCTGTTTCTAAAATGCGTCCCCCACACTTCGGTGACTAGAGTTTTGTCTTTGCCGTTCAGGTGTTCTCTCTCTGCCTGAACAAACCATGTGTGGCTTTGAAATTACCTACATTACTGTGCTCAATGAATTAATAACCTTGGCACCACAGCCAGTTGTTTTTGTGTCATGTCTGCTCATTGGATGCATTATTTGCATAAAAAAGAACACCCACCCCAACCACTTGGATTCACATCAGAGAATTCAAATTATATGCTCAATACATGATTTTTTTTCAACCACATGATTATAGATGAAACTGCCTATTGTTTTCAGCTTTGAATACCAGTGTTTCATTGTGAAGACATAACTGACAACCATCCTATCACTTTTAAATGATATATTCAATATTTGAATGAGAGTATTCTTTGTATTTTAGACCCAAATGATCCCCTCTGCAACTTTTTTCCCATGAAATTCCGCGTAACAGCACGTCGTCACAGCAGCTATAGCTCTTTCAACCGACAAGTGCCAGTAATTCTTTCGCTACATTTCCTGAAGCAGTTTTCGTGACATACTTATCAAAAATGGCCTGTTGGATATGTGCCACAGCTTAAAAATAAGTCTTACAAATGTCCCCAATCCTGAACCTATATTTCAGAGGCTATTTGTGTGTCGGGCTTGACAGTGAGTTGGATTTAAGGATGAGTTTTGAAAGGATTTTATTAGTCAATCCAATTCTTTCTGTCTTTTTTAAAAATCATTGTCTGACAAATTGTTGAGTAAATTTGGTTTAGTCGTTTTTCCCTCCATATTTACGGAATATAAACCAGATTATTTCAAACTCAAATCTACATCAAATGAGTTTTCCATTAAATTTCCATTGTGGGCTGTGTACTGGAGATACATGTACAACCGAGGATTGATTTATTGAAATGAGAATGTTTGATGTCTGTTTCTCATATTTAGAGATTAAGAAGTGAAGCACAGTCATTCACATCAAAAAATAAATCACATTTATCACTTGAGAAAATTCCTAGTAACATTTTGAGAAGGTTATCATCTCTGATGGTTACTGAGGAGTATTCATTCTGGACTTGTACTTTTTATAGAGCACAAATTCCTGGAAACCAGCCCATATGTTTATTAGTCATGTGGCTGATAAAACATTAAAAAGAAATAGATACCATTTACCCCCCCAGGCCTCTCTTCCTGCCTCGCAGTCTCTTTCCCCATAATCTGATTTTATCTGATGACCTTTGGTTTATCACTGTGTGTTTTTGTGTTGTAATGTGTGTGTTTGCCGCAGCTGTAGTGTGTTAGACTAGTTCCAGTAAGCACAGAACAGTGGGTTGTGATCATAGGCATAGCTAACTGTCTCATAGCTATTCATGTGCCCAAACTTTAGAGTTTAAAAATGACACCACAAAGTCACTGACATATTTAAAGGTAGATTGTCTCCAGCAATCCCCCCCCCCCCCTTTCTTTTTTTGTTTTTTAATCAAGGTTACTGTTTATTTCATTAGGTTGCCTGTCATTGGTGTCCTATCCTCTACAGGTAGGCTACTGTAACAGAGGAAATCCTATGCAGGAGTATCTGCTTGAAATGACAGCAATGGTTGTTCCACAGTATATCTTTTCTTATTGTTTTGTTTAAGTGGCAGAAAATTATACATTACACGTTTTATGAAATTAGTTAAGCTGTCAACAGTCTAATGGCGTTGGACGACAGTGAGTACATACAAGAACTTTTCCTGCAGTTTGTGGCAGTAGTTAGACCAACTGAACTGTTTCTATTCACATCACAAACCAGAACAACATAGAGAGAACGTGATGCCAAGAAGCTGTCCGACTCTGCCAGGTCTGTCTGTGGCTTCTAGCTCTATACTCTGAGCGCAGATGCGCAGGAAAAAACTAATAGGAAACAAACCCAGACAGGCTCTTGGAGATAGATTATGTTTCTATGAGTCATTTCCAGTCATTCTGCTTGCCAAACTGGCTTTCTGATTGAGGAAAACAATGGGATCATTTATTATGTTCAGCTTCTTAGCCTCTTTCCTCCATCCTCTTCTCTGATTTTTCTCTATAACCACACGACAACACCAGCCACTCTCATTTATTCCCTCATTTTCCCCTCATTCTCGCTATTCTCTCTCTCTCTCCTTTTCTTCCCCCACCCCCTAACCCTCCAAAACTTTTTCTTGTAGTCGCTTTCCCATTCAGATACACTGCAGTATGTTGCCTGCACACCCTCACCTCTGTGTATATGTGTGTACTGAACAGTTGACATTTTTAAAGTTGACAAATGTCCTGCTGAAAAAACATGAAATCATTAAGCCTTTTCCCCCACATGGTATCGCATTCAATCATCATAACACATCTGCTCCATAGCAGTACAGCCTCCAGCTCCCCCGAAGGCTTTTATGTGATTCATAGATTATGAGCTAGACAAACACATGTTTATATCCTGTTATTTACATTTACCTGTGGTACCGTAATTGTTGACTAATCAAAATGTTTTGATTAGTAGAATAAGAGATGGCTGCTGTCATTTTTAGCGTCGCCATAGTTATCCCTTTGGTTACAGCACAGGCACGAACTTGAGATGATTTGAGAAAACCAAATGACAGTTTTTCCTTCCAGCAGTGGTGGGAGAAGTATTTGCATACTTCACTTAAGCATAGGTGGCAATACCACAGCGTAAAAATATGCCATTGCAACTGCTGCATCCCTACAACAAGTAAAAGTACACAGAACCAGAAGTATGTGACCTAGTTAAAAAGAAGTATGAAAACTATTCATAATGCAGCAAAGACCATGTCAGTGTCATATTTTTGTATATGGCTTTATTTACACTGTATAACCAACATTTCCATGTTAGGTTATCCTGACTACTTACTTTGCTACTCGACAGTGTTAATAAATGAATGTGCATCAAATTTTATAAATCAGCATATATTTTGTTTGTATAATATTAAAGGACCTGCACTCACATAGTCCAGCAGCACAGGTGTTTATATAATTATGTTTCCCCAAAAGAGAGATCTTCTCCGGACTGTGTGGGTACTACAGTCCAGGCTTGATTGACATTTTCCTCACTTGTCTGTTGGTTTTGTTTGTTGTCAGAGCAGAGCAAATTCCACCTATAACACTGTCATTAGTGCACAGAGTTTGTAGTGACATCATGTAATTTCCATCATAGCTCCATCCAGCTTACACCTGACAGGAGCTCTAATCAGCCAGAGTGATTGAAAGGGCTTACAGCATGTGGTTGTGGAGAGCCTTTAATTTGATAAGTAATGAGTCTGCCATATGTAGTGGAGTAAAAAGTACAGTAAAGGGAAAGGGGGGGGGGGGGGGGGGGGGATTCATCTGCAATCTTCTTTGGCCTGAAAATGATTGAAATGATAAAGCAAATATCAGAATAGCTGGTGATTACTTTCTGACATTTACCCTATTAATGAACTAGTTAGATGGAGCCTCTTCTGTCCTGTTAGGAGAGATGATGATCTGAGCACCACAGCCTTTCTAGACTCCCTGGTTATTTGTTGTACTTTGTTTAGGGTCAATAAATATTTTTATGTTTCATCACAGATTTACCCAAATAACCATAACATTTGGATGAAACTGGCCAATGACTTTTGAGTTGCTGTAGAGGAGAAGCTGTCTGCCATGTGGATGTGACAACTCTGTATGGTCTGGACAAAGAGTGACATCTAGTGGTTAGAAAAGTTGCATCAACATCAAACTCACAACAGCAGTTGTGAGCACAAGTCTTTCCAAGTTTCAGCCACAGTATTTATGGTTTCATAAGACTGTGAGATAGATGTTGAAGACATGCATGCTGCTGTTTCCTACATATATACATTCAGTATGTGGAGGGGCAGCAGATTTGCAGTTTCACTTTGTTTTTGGAATTTTTGTATTTTTTGGTCAAACCAAAGCAGATTTTGATTCATGACATGTGGAAGATGCACAAAGCTTAAGATAAGAGACAAGAAACAACTCTCTGTCAAGATAAACTGCAGATTTCTTCTTTTATGGATATTGGTAATACATTACTTTTTAGCCTGCTTTATCATATTGTACATCTGTTTTTGCTGATGTGTAAAACTAAAAGGTAACACATGTTTTGCATTGTGACCATGTCTTGACCATGTGGTATGGGCCAGACTGGCATGACACAGAACTATAAATTTAAAGGTAGAGTCTGGAGGTTTTTGCCCAAAAATACACGCTAGACTTATACAAATGAAATCTGTCTTAATCATCACCTATGGGCTTCTAGTCCTGTGTGGTGGTGACTGTCTGCAGAGCCCCCTCCCCCCGCCTGTATTTTGGTCTTTTGCTTTGTTTTGTTGTGAGTGTGGACGTTTCTGGGCGGAGACTCTGAGTTTTCTCTCCAGCCAATGACAGAGCAGGTGAAGTTCTGTGCAGCAGGAGTAGGAGGGCTGCTAGCCCCGCTAGCTGTCCCGGATGCAAGCGAGTGGTAGCGGCGGATGCCATCCACCACGGCTGACAGCCACTAGCTCGATGCTAACTTCCACTAGCGATAGTGGCTAGTATCCGCCATTAGCACCCGCTTCCCAGCTCACCACAAGGCTCCCCGTTACCGGTGATGGCCATGTATCAGACAGCGGCTCCAGCGCTTCACTCGGACTGTATTTCCTTTTTTCCCAGTCCTGAAAACTGCAGCGGCTGAAGGAGGCACGCACAGCTGAGCCCGAGAGGAGGGGCCCAGTTTGAACGTTTTGTTTACAAACGGCAGAAAACAAACCTCCAGACTCTACCTTTAATAAACTGACTGATGGATGGACAGACTGACTCACTGACCAAATCAAAAATATATTAAAATCTGTCTTCTTACTCCCTGAAAGGTCCAAATCAAACCCAAATTTCTTTTGAGTGTTGCTCCACCAGCTTATAACATGATGCTTGACATGATGTACTAAGTTGCAGACACAAAGGTTTTTACATGTTTTTCCTTAATATTGCTGTATTATATGTTTTCAAACATCTAACTTGACCTTAAACATATAGTACATGTTTGTCTGCCAAACGTAAATTCAATCTTTCACACCCCCTGCCATGTATTACAAGCTTTCCAATGGTGAATAATTCTCCAGTCTCTCTCTTGGCCGTGCTTTTGGATTTCAGGCTCAACTCGTTAGCTTGTTTGGCCCAGGAACCAGGATTTACAAATCCTTCTTGTACCGAATTTGCTTTCGGGCCAAGACAACTACGTCACCCAGAATCCCCAGTGGTGGCCATTACTCAAAACTAGTCATACAGCATAAATGCTAAGCAGAATGGGAAAATGATTTCAACATTGCTGAGAGGGAACAGCTGCAGCTCTCTGCTGTTGGAGGATGACAGATTTCCTCTTCTCTCTTCCTCTCACTCACTCCCTTCACTGTACTCTGTCCCCTCTATTTTTGTCTCTGTACTCTTTTGCTCTCACTTCTGCTTTTCGTTTTCTTGTTTCACTGTCTCTGGGTCCTTATTTCAGTGGCTCTTGCTCTCTGTCTCACTCACTGTGCACCGCAGGCTCTTCACACCACCAATGCGTGCGAACACACAAACTCTATATACACAATTACACGCAAGGGAATGCAACTCTCAAAATACATTCCCAGGAATATTAGTCCAAGGAATTTTAATAGTGCCCTTTCACATTCAGCCATATGGAAAAAAAAACGTAACATGCTGTTCGCTAACAGAGTGGAACAAAGCATGTTACTGAGTGTGTGCATGTGTGCGTTTCATAGTATGAGTTGGTTATATCCAAATGTCACCACAAGAGCGGATATCCAGAGGTTACACTGTAAAGCTGTCATTTGTGAGCAAGAAGTAGAGTTAGAGGGGTAATTTTCTCTTATTTTTAAGATTGGAATATCAGCATGTAGGAAGAGCTGTTAGCTATTAAAGATTTGTGTGTGTGTGACAAGTTTACTGTATTTCTAAATTACCACAGAAACAGTGAAACCGCTGCCTGGAGGGGAAAGCCAGGAGACAAATGACCTGTGGCATTCAGTGAAAAATGTGAACTGAGAGGTTGTAATGGACTGAAAAACAAAACTAAGAGTATTTTGTGCGCTTCAACACACACCAGTATACAAAACCCTCCATTTAGGGTATGAATCTGAGAGTGTTGAACTCCCTTAACTCTCCCTTTTTTTCTGTTTATGTTGTGTGAACGTATGTGTGTGTGTGTGTGTGTGTGTGTGCGTATGTGTATGTGTGTGCATGTGTGTGCATGTTTGTGTGTATGTGCGTGTGTGTTAGCAGAGCCACATCTGGAAACAATAGAGCAGTAGATGCTGTCACTTTCCCTTTACCTCAGGCTTTTGAGTGAGTTCTTAAACAAACAGTCAATTCACTCACAGTAAATTACAGGAAGGCTATCTGAGCTACAGACTTAGATATTTGGACTCTCTCTTTCGCTCTCTCTTTTTGCCGGCGCACACACACGCAAACACACACAAGCATGCCCAGAATTAATCAGTTTCTCCAGATGCAATTTTACCCCTGCACTGGAAAATTACAGCCTAAAATGCATTAAGTGTAATTGTAAAACCAAATTACAACTAATTTTGAAGTGAGAGGTGTGTGTGTGTTTGTGTGTGCGCGTATCTCTGCAACTGTGTGTGTGTGTTAAGTTCATAGCTGATGAGATGTGATGGATGGTACAGTAATGTTTACACAGTATAATTACCGTGTTTCCACTGTGGATTCAAAACAAATTTAGTGGTTATGGAGCGTTTCTTATCCTAAACCAGAGCAACTGATTTAAAAGAAATGCAAACCCCAGTCACTGCTGTGTGGATGTATAGAGTCAACAGGGCAATGAGGCCGCAATTAGTTGTTTAAAAGCATCAGTGCCTGACAATGCGTCATAACACAATTTGTCTCATCAGACAAGAGGTGGCAGCATTGTTCAAGCCATTAACTGAACAAAAACTCAGGATGTGAGAAGAAGTTTCAGATGCTCTCACTCACTCGTTCACTCACTCACTGCCCCATAAAATGTGTATACACAACATGATGATGCAGGATTACTCCTTTATCTCTGGTATATACTGCAGTCACTGTTTGTAACAGGCATTTTTCTCAAACACATACGCACAAAGATGTGTCGACATATTTGAAACCAAAAAGTTTTCATTCATCTTCTGATACAAAAGTGTTTTTTTTAAATAACAAACAAGTTTTTAAAAATTTTTGTCACTTTTTTTTACAAGGATAAATTAGCAATTTCTTAATAATACATTGATGACTTCATCACGACGCTGAGTATTTCTACACAAATGAACAGTCTAGACCTTAAAGGCTACAAGCAGTGTTGGCGTACGGGACCCAGACACTGATTCATCTCTGGGCTTCTCAAAAGGCGTTTACAAATCTCTATTACCAGTGGTTCTTGATCATCTTCAGGCTGTGTGTTTCAAGGCACAACTATTCAGTGATTGTTTGGAAATGTCACCTGAACCTCAGTGTGATCATACGAGAGCAGACTGCCAAAACATTAAGACAGTTTGAGGGAGAAACTGCATTAGCTCAGGGGGGAAGTGGTCAGAGGTTAATTTAATTCAGTTTAACTCAATGTAATGTTTGTTTGACTTTGGAAATTTCATGAGTGTGCCAAGGTATGCTGGTTTGAGAAACACTGGTTTTTCAGGCTTCTATGTTTCACCAGACCCACCAAAAGTATCTTTGAATGCAATAAGGGTGAAGTTACATTTAACATGTTATGTGGAAAAATAATTTTCGGTCTCATTCTAAATATGTTGCTAAAAAAATACCTATGTATGACAGGCTGTGTGAGGCACTAACTGGTTTCAGATGAGACACAAATGGGCAAAACTCCAAATTATTCAAACCTTTACACATAGAAATGACCCAGAACCACATTTTCTTAATCAGATCTACAAGGCGTAATGTGACACACAGCCCATGTATTACACATTCAAAGACTCACTGACATACAAGAGCTTTGCTAGATAGATTGTCAGGCAAATATACGGTACACAAGAGCAGTTGTCGGATTCGGTGAATGCAGCGATAAAGACGTGAGCTGACTTATTGTTATTAAAAACTCACTGTTATTGAGAAGAACTACAGGACTAAAATGATGGAAAAGGCCTTGTATAAACAAAATGTGCCGCTGGAGACAGTCAATCAAAATCTTGCCTCTATCATCCATGAAATTCAGAAATGTAAAATACAGTCTTTTCCAGGGATGACTTGATTGTCTGGGAAATGAGCCATGTAGACAAGGTTAAAGAGGAACAGGCAGGTAGTGGGCCAACGAGAGCATCAGACTCACAGACATACAGATGTGCAGACACGCCTATTAATAGCGCCAATTTCATTCTGCTTATGTGATTGAAATATGTATATAGACACAGGCTGGAAAGAAAAGCAGACAGCCAAACTTTGATGGATACACCGTCTTGTTATTGGTACTTCTATTCCTCTCATAGTTGAGCTGATGGATGAGATTCGTGGGAACTGATTCCTTTGTGTCTTTGTGTGTCGGTGTACCTGCACATGCATGTGTCTGTGACAGCTCCACTGCATAATGTGTCTTTTGGCAAGTGATTGTCGAATAACCTCTAATTCTTTTACCTGCCTTAGGTCTGATGTTTGGAAAAGAGGGCAGAGGGAATAACTTAATTTCCTGGATTTCACGCTAACGTACACGGTGCAGGGTTTCCAGGAAGACTGCACACATCACTGGACGTTAGATGAGCTTCTCATGGACTGCTGAGGTAAAGCACACAGGCCTACATTTCCCAGGCGCCTTACTCCTTACACATTTATGGGACAATAAAAGGCACATCTGGGCCACTCTGGTGATTCATAACCACCACTTCACCTAAATGTACAAGACAGATTAAAAAATAAGTGTCTTTATCTGCCCCTGCCTTCATAATATTTGTTTTAAAAAAAAAAGAAGTAATTATGAATTGGCTTTTACACATTTGAACAGCAAACCACATTAGTCAATATTTCTTTGTACATAATGAGAACTGACCAGACTCTCCCTCTTAATGGCTTTGTGCATATTAATAAACTTTGTAATGATCTGTTAGAAGTCCCACCACTTCACATATTGTATATAACTATAGTGCATCATTACAGCTTAGTGCTGGTTTCCCAAAAAGCAATAATACCTTTTTAATTGTATAAAAAAATGCAGAATAATGTTCAAATGTAAACTCACTGCATTAAATTCATTTCGTTACTTTTGGTCTGTCCGTCATTTTCGGGGGTAAAAGGGGCTCTCAAGGTGTCAGATGCTTTTGGGAAACTTCAGCCTACATCTGTATAATATCTGCACCAGGACCTTCCAGTGTAAAATCTCAAACTTCAAAAGACCCCCACCCTCCAAAAAAAAAACAAAAAACAATCACACGGTTAAGTGTATCCAGCAGGTTCAGTCTCTTCTGCTGAGGACTCTGGAGGAAAGAGAGACAGAGAGGTAGACGTGGTGCTCCACAGCTTATTGGTGTGTCTGGTCTGCATTTTGATGCTTCTGTTCTGCCTTGTCCGTCTCTCTTTCTCCTTCATTTTTACTTTGCTTTCTCTATCTCTGGGAAAAGGAAGTCTAACAGAGGTAGAGAGGCTCCTGTTGCTACTTCTGTGTGACTCAGTCCTCTCGTCTTCTTCTCAAGTCCTTTTAGAGGCAAGAGTCGGTTAGAGGGGTGAGACATGCTTATGGACTCTCAGCAATCTTCTTTGATGCTGTTACATCCAGTGGCTTCCTTGAGAATCTCCTGCTCTGTTCCTGCGTCACATTATTCATCTCCCTCTCTCCTCTTGATTCTCTTTTATCGCCATCCTTCGTTAGGCGAGAGCAAGTTTCTGTTCGGTGTGAGAGAAGCCGGTAGAAGTCCCTACCTGTCCACTCCCTTTTTATTTCTCCTCACACCACTGTCTCATTGCCCTTCCCCGGTTTGATCCAGCCCTCCCCCGGCCCCCTCTTGCCCCCTCGGCTCGCCCTGCTGTCTCTGAGCAGGCGGGCGGAGCAGCGTTGCCAGGTGTGGAGGGTTTTCGCTGACCAGATCCACATGCCCGACGTGATCCCTACAAGCAGTGACATGAAGATTCGAAGCATTTCCGATGCCACATATGAGTCCCTGGTGCTGGCCTTAAACTCCCCCCAGTGAGACAGCTGGTACAAGTAACAGCCAATGACAGTGGATGCTGGGACAGTGTAGAGAACAGAAAACACTCCGATCTTCACCATTAAACGCTCCAGCTTGTCTGTTTTGGCACCATCCTTCTGCAGATTGGAGCGGATCTTGAAAAGAGCTACCAGGCCGGCACAGATGAACAGGGTGCCTGAGGTGCGGATAGGAAAACAAGACAATAAGATGGAGAAAACACAGCTATATAGAACAGTAAAATATTGATCTGATCTTATAGAATATAGGTATGAACACAGTATGTTGTTGTAATTACCTATGAGAAGGTATGAAGCCAGTGGAGCCACCACAAAACCTGTGAGTGCTTCCTGCTGCTGGTTGCCAACATAGCAGAGACCGGTCAGGTCGTCTGCATCCACCAGTCTCATTATGAGGATGACAATGGTTTTAACTGCTGGGATGGCCCAGGCTGCGATGTGGAAGTAGGAGCTGTGCATCTCAATAGCCTCATGACCCCATTTCAGTCCAGCAGCTAAGAACCAGGTGAGCGTCAGGATCACCCACCTGAACAGAGACAAAGAAAGATGTTTTCTCAGAGCCAACCAGGTGCACACTCCAAGTGTTTTATTGTAAGAAGCAAATCAGGACCCCGGATAATCATGGCTTTCATAACACAGAGTTGTGGTCATGTTTTAGGATAGGGTGAAGTCCTTGAGCTTTTCAGCTTGTTGCATTTCCACAAGAGAGGAGCTAGGACAAACAGGAAAACGAGGGCAAAGGGAAAAGGAAGAGAAAATGCTGTTGCAGCAGTGTGTTTCCACTGCAACTGTGGTGCAAAACGATGCAAAAAAGGCCATTTATACCAAGGCTGCCTCCATGTGAGATTGAGGACAGAGGTTACGAGACAGGATGGTTAGATATAAAAGAAAACAGGATACGAGTCTTGTGTTTCAATTGTTCCAACAAAGTCCATTCACAACAAATGATGACAATAGTCAAACTGGGAAATGGAGATGAAGGATTGATAGATTGATAGAAAAGTGTGTGTGTGTGTGTGTGTGTGTGTGTGTGTGTTTGTACTAACCAGAGCGAGGAGGCCATGCCAAAGAAATAGAGGAGGAGGAAGACTATGGCGCAGCCGGTGCTCTTTAAACCTTCCTGTACTAGAATAGGAACCGCTGTGGCATCCAGGTCACAGGAAACTCGCTCCCTCCCCAGAGTTAACCGTACCTAGAGAATTAAAAGACCAATGGAAAGTTTTTATTAGTCACAAAGGTCAGTTTATTCTTTTCACTGCTATCTGTATTTATTTAGGATTTTTTGTCATGATTTTTTAAAAATGTATTTGTTTACTGGATGGGAACAAAGCTCCTAGAGCAACAGTGGAAAATTGTAAAGGAGGCAGAGTAAGTTTGCCTAGTAGCATCAATTTCATATCAAAAAACATTTTATCATCACATTTTCTGGCAGTGTTTTCTTCTTGCAAACATGATTTTATCTTTTAGTGTCTCTGCATGTCTTGATTTTTTTCTGGCTCTTGCGTCTGTGTCTGTAGGTTCTATCTATTGTTTTTACTTTACTCAATATAGGATGATATAATTCTGACTCTCCACTTACCAGATATGCAACACTGTACAGATTACAGCACATGGACAGGAAGATGATTGGCCGCTCGGGGTAGGAGAAACGTTGTGAATCCAATAGAAACGTCAAGACTGTCAGAGTGGTTGACAGGAAGCATAGAACGGCCCACACCGCCATCCACGCATCTGTGAAGACTTTGGCCCCTCGGCGGTAGAGCCCGCTGTCGTAGCCACACTGTAGGGTACAGCTCTCAGTCTGTTTCAGCCAGGTGTACTGGTCAGGTGCAGATCCAAGGGCCTGACACTCCTCCTGGTGGGGAGGGTGGCGGACCGGCTGGTAAGGTGGGTCCTCGTCGCCTGGACCCTCCATGCACATGTGGTTGTGGTCGTTTTGAGGGGGGAAGAGGCTGCAGTTGAGAACCTAGAGAAGATGAGATGGAGAAATACAGTTTTAAAGCTGTGGAACATGCTGTTAAGAACGCTTAGCACTAATGTACCTCATTTTTATTGTCCGAAAAGAAAACATTTCATATTTATTATACTTTGGTTTCTAACATCCAATTTTCTGCATCATTCAACCACACCCTTTAGTTATATTTCTTAACACACACAGGATGTTCCTGTGGTGATGTGACTCACCTCAGGCCATATGAAGCCAAACTCATGGAGTACTGGGAGGCATTTTTTTTTCACAGACAGACACATGCTTCCACACGGACCTATGGGGATGGGCACCTTGTCCGTGCACATCGGCACGTAGACCGAACAGAGGAAGAACTGGGAGAAAATGAGAGATGAAAGGTTACAAGGTGAACGTTTTGAACACAGTATGTTTTACAAAAGTACATAGCAAGCTTTGAGAGGAGAAGCAGTGATGTGAGTCATTAAAATGAGCTCAGACCGATGACTGCAAATGTGTTGAATTACAATTAGAGTAACGTGTTGTGCCCGTAAATATTCAATTATAAGCGCTTCCGCCTTTTTTTGGCAGAAAGAAAGGAGGAAAAACAGAGTGAGAAATGATGTAAACAGAGTGAAAAATGACAGTAAGACTCAACCTGTATTATGTCAGATGTCAGTACACTGCTTTGTAGACTTTGTTCCAGTCAAGTTAAATCACACTGTGAAGCAGAAGGTAAATCATGTCTGTGGCGTAGTGCTTGTTAAAGGAGTGGAAACGGCGCTGTGAGTGCCCCATGGGCCCATCTTTCTATATATTACAACAGGATTACAGCTAGTAGATGGCTACACCATGTACTCCCACAAGTGGATCCTCCATCTACTTTCATATACCACTCACTATCCTGCTGCTTTTCCCTGCCTTTTACTTTCAATATGTTGCATCACCTCTTCTAGTTGTAGGTCTCTATTTTCACTTCTAATAAAAACTCCAGAACTTGAGTCAAGACACCTCGGCCAACACTAACCTGCTCCAAGGTTACACATACAACTCTGTCGTCTTTAAAAACAATCTGTGGACTTAACAACACTGAGGGCATGTGCCATGTAATGCTGCATAATCCCCCCTAATCCAAGGCTCGGTTTTCTCTGTCCCATGGCAATGGTTTTGAAATGGATATCTGTGTCAGGGTTATAAAGATAGTGAAATGTCTGAAGTAACATTTGACCATTTTGAGGTGGTTGGGATGTGTGGGAGGAGGCACGCTAGCTCTACAAAAGCTTGCAATTTCCACTGATTTCATGCCTTTACAGTCAAATCTGAGTGTAAAATTGTACCAGGCTCATGATATGAAAATGCACAGAAGGAGAAATGATATTTCACTCAGCTACGTTCAGGTAAAAGAAACAAACATATGCTCCAGGTGCTTGGATGTGATGATTGCCAATTTTAAAATACAAAAACATGTTGCAGTGAAAAAATACCAAAATATTTATTGGGCCATAATAAGAACAAAATGTTTGGGGGCAGCCTCGATAGAGAGTGATAGAGAAATCCCATCATAAAAGCAGAACCTTGAATGGAACCCAAATGAAACATGAATCCAAGAAGGGTGTCAAGGTTGGGAATAAATACCCACAGAATCATAACTCTTACTTTCTGTGAGAGTTAATTTCCGAAGTAAACATTAAGACTGCGCATCTGTGCAGCACCGCATGCTAAAATTACAACCATGATAAATAAACTTTTCATCAGCGAGCGGCTGTTCTGTTACACACCTTCTGTGTCTCCTGATGGACCAAAACAGACTGTGCCGTATGCCATGTCAAAATCTGTTATCGAAGTCAAAAGAAACTTCCTTTACAATCTGTCTGTTTCTGCTGCTCCCTGAACAATATCTGGGCAGTGTTATATCTACATCTGACCGGTCTGGAGTCAGTATTCAGGCTCCTCGCAACAAATAGAGAATCTTTGTTCCCAAACTGTAGCACATTTATTACAGTTGTCCTGCAGTAAATTGTGATATGATTCAATGAAATGAACAAAGTTTCCAGATCAACAAAGTTGCCCTGTGCATTTTGTGTGTGTGTGTGTGTGTGTGTGTGTATTTGTATGTGTGTCTCCTATGTGTATTCTTAGGAAAGATATTAAATTTCATGCAACAGAATTTCTAATATCTCTCACAGTGAGTTATGCCCACTCTGTGACTTCTGTGACAGTAATGTAACACATTCTGGGTGTTTTCCCTGGCCGTTGGTAACCTGAGCACTGTCACTTCACTGCTCAGAGCTGCTCCGGTTACTTGTCAGGAAGCCTCCCATTAGAGCAAATGTTAGGGGATTTGGTTTCCCTTTCCCCTTTCCTCCCTCTTTAGCATGTCTGTGTGTGTGTGTGTGTGTGAGAGAGAGAGAGAAAGAGAGAGAAGGGAGGGGGTTGTGTGTGTGTGTGTGTGTGGGGGGGGGGGGGGTCAGCTAATCTTATGAGACAATTTTCAGCTGGAGAAGGACAGGTTGGTTTTATGCTGCAGTTGCTCCCTCCTCAGTCAGCCTGCCTTCCACCACATGGGCACAAATGTCCCTCAAGTGGCGTTTTCATTTTGGCATGTCAAACCAAATTTGAGCCGTTTCCAAGCACCTGCACACACCAATAATTCACTGTAACATTATAATAACATACCGCCTACAGTACCTACTCTAGACAGGAAGGTGGATTTGCCAAAATACAATTTCCTTGAAATAATGACACTAAAGACCTTCTGGGTATGTGCTTATTTTCAGATTCATGTATGCAGAATGCAGTAATGTTTTGTCTGTGTGTGTGTGTGTGTGTGTGTGTGTGTGTACGCGCGCAGGGGTGTCTCTTATCAAAAAAGTTTTTTAAGGCCACGTCCACACATATACAATACAAGAAAGTCCATTCATTAAGATTATCACTGCTATTTCCAAAAATATGCTCTCCATTGTGCCACTAGTCTTTCCAATTATAGTTTAAAGTAAAATCTCAGAGACAAGTAATGAGCCCAATGTAATTTTTTCTTACATGGTGCATGAGGCAAACAAGCAGCATTTGTCTAAGGACACTGAGGGCACCATTGTTAACAAGAAGACTACAGTATATAGCCTCCAAGACTCAGCTGTTGCTGTGTGGGGCATGAACTCAGAATGTCAACAGACAGAGGGGGCATTTTCATTGAAATTAGCATGACAGCCTGGCACAGCAGGACGGAAGGACGGCAGGGACCCCCTCCATTTATTCTAGGGCTCTATATATAACTGGATGGGAATGGGAATCAATCAACCTATATTGTGTTGGTCATTATCAGTGGCACCATCAGTCTGAACTGCTCACTGAATAGTCAACTATTGCTACTAGCTCCCTGTCATGTGCTCTGAGACCACACTCTGTTCCAAACACGCACGCACAAACACTCTCTCTCGCGCACACACAAATATAGCAGAGTATCTTGGCTGTGCCTTTATGAGAGCAGGGCCACTGCTCCTAAATTTGTGCATGTATGTAAGAGCAGTGTTTGCATTAAATAACACGCCGTCTACACTACCCCACTCTGTGCTGCTGTATCAGTGTGCATGAACTCTGTGGGCGATAGCATCAGTCCAGTACCTTGAGTTGGCTGGAGCAGCCGTACTGTATGAGCGGAGTGAACGTGGTCAGCTGCAGCTCTGCGTCCGACTGCAGCACGTTGCCGACCAGATTGGGCATTTTAGTGACGTTGTACCCGAGACCCTGGCACATGCTGATCCGGATCGGGTCGCAGGTCATCTCCTCCACCTCGTCGCCGAAAGCCCGCACCACGCAGAGCGGAGCAACCAGCCCGGACAGGAGGAGGAAGGCTGCGCCGGCGAGCGAAACCATCATCCCGGGCATGGTCACCGCGACAGTGAACGGCTGCCCTCTGCAAATATTGGCACAGTTGATATTTCCTCAAACGCGAAGTTAGGTTGGGGTTTCCCTGCAAAAACCCCGGCGCGTGTTTATAGTCCCAAACAGGAGGGCAGCGCGTGTGCGTGCGTTCTGGAGGCTACAGTATCCCACTCCGAGCCATTCAGTAGATAAAAATATCCAGAAAGGAGCAGACCATTGCGTAAACAAAAGCGCGTGGTTTCAATTACTAAAATAGCACGTGCATCTGCAGTTTATAAAACTAACATTAGAATAAATCCCGCAGTCCTTCTTGCGTGGCTTCCCGTTAGTAACTCCGTGCGGAGGAGCGCAGCGCACCGACGAGGTGCAGCGGTCTGCTTTTGCGCCTGTACTGCCTGCAAGCGTCCAGCACTAAACTTTATTGTGTCTGTGAGGAGAGACTATTTTGCCCGTCCAGAGGACAGCCGACCAATCCATGCGCGGGAGTTGGGTTTCCCTGACCAACCCCTGACCAGGAGGGCGGGATCCAAGAGAAAAATAGAAGAGCGAGATCCATCCCCTCCCCTCTCCCCTCTCTTTTGCCTCAGCTTTTATTTTCCGTCTCCCGTCTCCTTACCTCTTGCATCCTTTTGCCTTTCTTTCCCCAGAGTTCCCACTCTCCTCTCCCCTCCTCTCCTCTCCTCCTGCAAAGAAAATCAGTGAGCATTCCCCAACTAATTCTGACAATATCCAGAACCTGTATTTATACCGGCTGATGTGGCTTACATATATTTTTATTGGCTGTATTTTTAGAAAGCAGGCATTGCAAAGTGGATTTTTCAGCGTGTCTTGTGTGTGAGCAGAAGTGTGTGTGTTTATTTTAAATTTCAAGTCCCTAATGGTCTTTTAAGGCTGTCTGGAACTTCACCACAGGTTCCACTCCCCTTCTCTAAAGGCCCGTCAGCTCTAAGTGCTCATGACATTGTAATTGAAAGTAGGGCCTTAAGAGATGCTGAAGCATTGGAAATCTGTTTTGCATTGCAATGAATGCACATACTGGACAGGTTTTGTTTGCTTGTGGCACCCAAGGAGAGGGTTTCTCTTTTTACAGCATGAAACTAGCAGTGAAGACTGTTGTTTTGGCTTCTCTGTGTTGCAAAAGTGGACTTGGGTGAGAAAGTGCTCGGGTTTGTTGGAGATATTCAGGAGTTGGAAAGCTCAAGGAGCGCTTGATTTGTGTTTTCTTCCAAGTGATTTGTACAAATCTGAGAGTGTTGAAGCATATGGTCCATGAAGCTCAACTCAAGAGCTGCAAATACTACAAATACCTCATGTTACTGTTGCCAGGTTTAAGGTTTAACAGCATTTAAATGAGATGAGGCCTTGGACCAACCGATTGTGGAATGAATATTTATATATGGCCCACAGTTAAATCCAAACATTTCAGTGTGATGTGTTCACACCCCTTGTGTGAGGACTTGAAATTGAACCTTTTGCCGTCATATGTCCACAGCGAGGTATTATTTATTCAAATTTTGTGTGTTGACCCTTTGACACAGCTGAATCTGTGTGAGATAACAGACCTGGTATTGACATTACACACATGCCCTAGAAACACACACACACACACACTTTCATCCACAAACACAGTGAGGAAATGTAACTCGTCCCCAAAATATGTGCCTGGATTTTTATCTCAAACCTAATCTAAAGAGAAGAGCACTCCCATTTGGCAGACCGTTTATATCAACATCATAATGGTTTGACTAAAATTAAAACCTAAAAATGAGAGAAATGTCTGGTATTCTCTTTTCTTTCAACCTGGCAGGTTTTATGGGAATAGCTGTGGATGGGAGAGTCACATAAACTCCTCACTCCTGAAAGTAACAGGGGTCTGGTTGCCTGATCTCATTGTGCTGCCATGTTTTCCCTCCTGGATTAGACTGTGATGTTTAAGTGAATCCACTGTGACAATTGATTGGCAGCAGCAATGACCTCTCCACCCAGTGAACCCTACCCACCCTCCCACCCCCTAACCCCATCCCCAAGACACACTCACATCTCCCTGCTCACACACACACATATACATACGCATACACACCATCCCCCTCTGCTGCTCTTTGGCTGAACCTGGGGTTAAGACCTGAAGTAATTAGCACTGAGCTGAAACAATAGAGTGTGCCCTGGAGCCGATGGTTATCAGGGGAGTGGTGTGTGTGTGTGTGTGTGTGTGTGTGTGTATGCATATGTGTGGGTGCATGTGAACATGCATGCAAAAGAAAGAGGGGAAGGGATGGGAACATGAAATGGAGACATTTTAAAACCAAGAAGAAGAAGTAGAAGAATCACATTAGTAATTTAAATCAATTTGGGGGGGGGGGGGGGGGGGGGGTATGAAAGCAGAGAGAAAGGGAGTGCACATCATCAGCCTAAACCACCAGCACACTCTGTCCCTTCTGTTATCTTTCACAGTTGAGTGTGAATAGCAGGGGTGAGCAGACGACACGTTTGGGCTGACAAACTAATGACCATCACACTGAGTGGATAATGACCACAGTTACTCTGTAAGCCATAAAACCACCGAGTTAATAACCAAACATCCCCATTAAAATTGACTTGCCTGAACTGGCATTTGGCTGGTAAGCAACGGAGATGGAACCAACAGGTATTAAACACTGAAGGCCACAGATGTTTACACAAGATAAGATATGATTAAACCTGGTGCAGCGCATGAGGCTTGAATCTTAAACTCATCTCTGGCTGTACATGACAAATTATTTTAGTCCTCTGGCACTGGTTTTCATGAATCCACAAGGAGTGTATTCTCTGGCTGTCCTACTTCAATGCACCAACCGTTTCCTGACCAAACCAGCAATCAGCAGCAGGGGGAAGTTACACTGCCAATATTCGGGTTAGTGCAAGCATAATATAAACATTTATACCGAATGGTTAATTGATGGTGACTGTATGGAAAACAGTCTGCAGAGGTGCAGTAAATATCCGATCAAAACGTATCAGCAGCATGATGTGGACAGTGGGAGGCTGAGGAGGGTTTAGGAATTTCAGTCGTGCACGTCACTGGTGCAACGCGAAAACAACTTCTGCAGCACAAGATTGGACAAGACTAATAAAAACGACAAATTGAAACTTTACATGCAGCATGAGGTCTGTGTGAGAGTTTGTTTTGCAGTCCAGCAGTGCTGATTTCCAGCGCTGTAGGCCAAGCAAAAATAGTCAGGGCTTTCTAATTATCTATGCCACACAGTTTCCTCCAACACAACATTCATGTGATTCTTTTCGCGTGTTGATGCCAACAAAAAGGACTCAATGGTGTGGTTTTCCTTCCCAAATTACCCACCCTTGCTAACATTTTGATGGTTTAATGCTTAAGAGCCCTGCCTTTGGAAGGACATGTGCCCCGGCTGGCCTGGGATCAAACCTCCCCAGAGTCTTAACTTTGCTAATCCCTACTCTGTATCACTGCCACCTTTGTTACCTCCACAATAACACACACGAAAAAAGAAAATACATGTGCAAAACTTTAGGTGCCACATGAGACTGCACTGAACAAATAAGTGAACACAGCTTTTATTGTTAATTGAGCGTTAGCCCTCAGTTAGAGAGGCAGATTTGATGAGAAGAGGCAAGTTAAAAAAAAAAAAAAAAAGTCTCTATCTCAACTCTGACCTTAATTTGGGAACAGAAATGTTATCAGGCGATCTTGGAATAAGGCCTCGGTAGAATTATGAATTAGAATTATGTCTGCTGAACATCTTCTTCCCTGTCCGCCCACAAACATACAGTCTCAGTTTGTTCCCGAGCTGATGTGGAGGAATTGATTTGTGATTATTAATAATGTAGCCTAACTTGAGCAGACAGCTGTAAAGCTCGGAAGAGCTAAAATCAGCAACAGCGCGAGTATAGGCAGGGCACTGCATCTGTCCGTAATGATTTAATACCAGCTGCTCAAAATTCATTTAGATTTTGTTACTAACTTCCTCTATTTTTGGCAGCGATGTCGATTTAATTTGACATGTTCCCTTTTGTGTGATTCATTCAGTTCATAAAATGTAAAAGAAAAAAAAACACTGATTAAATAAGTCAGAAAAAAGTGAAGTTTTCTGCATGAAAACCACTCAGTGACAGTTTAGTGGCAAAGCACGTTGTATATAAAGGGCTGAGACAACGTGGAGCTCTATTTGAAGTATGTCTCTTACATTTGAAGTCCTCCACCCCTGCTCCTTCATAAATGCATACATATATATGTTAGTTTGGCCACAGCCTTGTTAAGGCCAACTTGGTCTTGCTGTGGGAATGTAACCATACTAACCTTTCAGCTTGGCAGGCTGAGTGAAAGCCAGTACCCCTGAGGACAGAAAGAGAGACACAAGTGTGTATCAGTCACCAGATAGCATCTTATGGCTCAATGCCCATTCCCCAGCCCTTGAAGTGTGGTATTAATAGGCCCGCCAACTCCTTGGAATGGTGTGAGTGTGCACAACTTCAGATGCTCTGCATGCAGGAGGGTGAATCTGAAGGTGTGTGGCTTTACCTCCACGACTTTGGTATTTTTAAGTGTCTGTGTATGTGTGAATGCAGGTGTTTTAAGTAGGTGGGGAAGACCATGCGTGGGAGTGAATACTTACGTCATTATGGGGTTGGAGGAGCTGAGTGCTTCTACAGGTGATCTATCCCTTCTGGGACAGCAGGCTCACATTACCCTGCTGTGGAGTAGAGTACACATGCATGCACAAGTGGACACTCTTTCTTTAAGGCTGTTTTCATTTTAAGTATGATTGCTCTGTGCTGTACCTAAATATGACTACTTCTTCTTCTTCAGCCCCCCATCTCTGTCTTTCAGTCTGCCTGAGTACAGCCAAAGTGTAGAGCAACTTAAATGAACTAAAAAAAACAAAGACAAATTAAAACTGAAACTAAAAGAAGAAGAATAATAATATGATAGTTGTTAATGCTGAACAAAGCAGAATATGTCTTATGTTTTAGATTTTTGATGATAGCTTTGCACAGTCTTGACATCCTCTGCTCAGCTTCCTGAGGTCGCCACCTGGAGCAGTTTTCTAACAGTCTTGAAGGAGTTCCCAGAGGTGCTGAGCACTTGTTGGGTGTTTTGCCTTCACTCTGTGGTCCAACTCATCCCAAACCATCTCAGTGTGGTTTAGGTCAGGTGACAGATAACACTTTTGTTTTGCATTCATATGGTGTAAACATTTAAAATGACAAATTCCATATCATGCTGTGACAAGTGTAATGCAATACACCAGTCCAAACCACACCTAATGACATTTGTCACTGAGTCCAGTTTCTTGTTCCACAGAGTTGCCACTTCTGGTATTCTGCCCCTCTCTATGCCCAAACTGGGGTCAGTGGTCGACTCTACAGTGCCATGAAAACTATAACTGATCTATTTTGCTAGAAAAGCTTCCTGTAAGCACAGAATGCCACAGTGCTCCAACAATAATGCGTCAAGCTTTTTCCTCTGCGCTCTGCCCAAAGTGCAGGCCATGACAGCTGTATGACAGGACGCTTATATCCATAGCAGCATCATGCCACTTGTGCAAGGATAGAAGACAATAGATGAATAAAACTCCATTTTAGAGAGAGGTTGTTAGTTGGTCGTTGGATTCCTAGAAAGATCACAGAAACATTATTATCTCTCTAGGAATCCAGAAGAGGAACAGTCTAGGCCTGGCTCTGTTTGTGTTTTTGCCTTAGTCTCACTCTCTCCCCCTCCTAACCTCAAACAGTGGACAGTAGTTCCTCATATGCATAAAATACTGGATAACCAGACAATAAAAATCATCTGGGCTACTTGTTTCATTTTATTTGCTCATTTTCTTGTGGTTATACACCACTTAATGCACCATAAACGGATATCTATGAGTGGTTTCAGATGGAGGCCCTTTTAAGGAATATCTTGAAATTCAGTGTCTGTAAGTTTTACCACAGGCTGATGGGGAAAGAAAATCTCCCACAGTACATAAAAATATCTTCAGCGTAATGAAAAGATCATCACTGGCAGGATACCACCATGCACCAGGAAGTGTCTATTCATTTTTAATTCTACAAGATGCTTTTTTTGAGCGGTGACTTTGGCTCAAGGCAGCTCTGTCTGGCCTGTTTGGTGACAGGCTACAGACCTCTGATAGATGGTTCCTGTCCATGGCTGTAAATCGGCCTCTTGTTGGAGAGTTAACCCCTGTAACCCTGCTCGTCTGTAACAGCAGACTCCCCCTCTCACAGCCTAGGGCAGCTGATGAGCTGTTCCCAGAAATCCGATGAGCAGGTGGTAGCGGTCCAGTTGGGATGCGGACGGAAGTTGCTTGCCTCAAAAAAAAAAAAAAAAAAAAAAGGAAGAAATTGTCCCTGTGTCTGGGCTGCGTGGGTGAGAATTTGGCTCACAAAAGAAAAATAGCAAAATAAAATAATCTCCCATCCACTGAACATCTGCACCGCCAGCTGAAGGCAGCTTCCTGTGATTATAGAAATGTCACGACAGCGAGGTTTAACAAATGAAAAGCCGTATCTGAGCAGAGCATATCAGCACAGAGGTCAGCTAAGCAGGCTGGGCCAACTAATTAGGTAGCTGCTAAATGTGCTTCTATGTGCTGCAACTGTATTCTTTTGTCATTATTCACACTTAATCAGAGGGGACATGTATCATGTAAAAGCTTAATTAGAGCAAAGTGTGCACGCATAGACACATATTCATCCACTCAGGGCCTTAGGGAGTAGTTCTCCTCCTCCTCCTGACCTTCTACAGACACAGCTGTTTCTCCTCTGACTGGTGACTGGGACGCATTTTATTAATGTGCTGTAACTAAGTAACCACATAATATGGATCTCTGTGGCCCCACTAATGGACTGATTTACCTCTGTGCTCTATGGGTGGCTGTGCATGCATTCACATTATATGTCTGCAGTATTTCATATATGAATGCATTCCTTTTTTGCACCAGTGCAGGGCTGACTTTTTTCTGCAATGAATTATTCAACGGCAGCCGATCTGCCTTAGAGGGAATAGTGGAATTCCTACATACATTTGTCTGGCAAGTAAATGACTTGAAATAACATTTCCAGACACCCAATCTGTCCATTAAACTTGTTTTAAGAGAAACAGAGATGCAGATTTACCTGTGTTTTTGCTGTTTTTGCTCTGACTAGTGCCGGGAAATAATGTGATCATGGGATTTCTTGGCAAATGTACTGGTGTGGGTACAGTTTGCGTATTTAACTAAGCATGTTTCTGCAATCTGTGTTTTTGCTGTATACTTTACAAAGCCAAGATAATTAGCAGCTGTAATGGAAATGTGTGTAACTGACTTGTAGGATCACCTCTTGACAGACACTTTCTGAGAGGCTGTGTGTGTGTGTTTGTGAATGTGTACTTGGAACATAATTCATCCGTGGACTCTACAGGACCACCGTGGTACCAAGAGTGTGAAGCTCGCCAGTGTTTGCTTCTTTGTGCACATGCATCCACACACACTGTGTATGTGCAGTACAAAGTTTGTGTATGTGTTGTTTGGTTTGCATACCAACTTCTTTTTTGAAATTCTGTGGAAATAAGCGCAACTTGAGTGGGAGAAATATGTAATTAAAAAAAAGAAGTGTGTGTAATGTGTGTGAGTGTGCCAGCCTCTGACACTTCCTCTCTGGAAATGTTATGTCAACTGCTGTGTTGAAAAGGTGAAGGACCGACATCCAGCATGCAGCTGTGCATAGAGGGAGAAAGAGACAGGGAGCAAAGAAGAGTGATTTACTGTACACAGAGAGGGAGGTGGGCGCTCCGTTTTTTCGACACAGTGAGAAATATGTGGAGAGGAAAGAGGGAGCGACCTCTTCAGAGATACAGAGTTGGAAAGCGATGGTACCGCGCACTCACAGGGAAAGAAGAGATTCATCACATCTCGATTGAGTAACTCGCCTTCAAAAAGTAAAAACAGAATAACAGCTCTCCTGGTTGTTTGCTCTGTTTGTGTTTCTACCGCTTTCCGCTGCAAACATGCCATCAATCCTATCTCCCTCAGTCTGTTATTCATAGACCCCAGTGCTGACTTCCTTGGCACCTGTCTCTTCCCTGTCTTGTTGCTCCACTTCTTAAAATAGGACTCATGTCTCCTGAGGAAGAGTAAACACTGGCCCTGCCGTGGGAATACAGACCACCACAAGCACACACACACACAAACACACACACACAGACACACACACACCAGTCGCTACAGTGATATACTCAGAGTTCATTTCTGACAACACAGACGGCAAGTCTGTGGTCTGGCTGTGGCAAATATTTTATGTATATTTAATGGTTAATATTCAGATATAATCTGCAACCCTCCAGTCTGAATCCAGGCTTGTTGGATCGTAAAATGATTAAATCGAAACTAAAGAAAACTCAACATGTACTGCCACATGTAACAAATCCTGTGTTGTGATCTTGTCCCTCACCAAGTTTTCAACATGAAAACTATATCTTCAGTAAATCATCTTGCATCCCAAGTTTCAAAGTAACTCATAGTTTAAGTAATGTTCTCTGCAAAATAGGCTTAACAGCTCTAAGTGCATTTTTCCTCATCACAGATTTGTTACCTGAACCAAACATAACACAGTGGTTGACTATGTTAAAACTAGGCTTAGTTAGGGTTAGGGTTATATTATGTGCTGAAGGACACCTAGTTATGAAACATCTGACAGAAGTTATACAAAAGTCAGGAGTGTATTGCACTGAATATTCACCAGATTCAACTCATCAGGTTCTGCTCATCTTAACAAGCCTGCAGAGCCCAGTAGCTTGAGCTGCTGAGTGCTCCTGAGAACTGAGTTGGCAGCCTGCATGGTGTCCTGTGACTTAATCACTGAAAACTCTGTGTGTGCGTGTGTGTATGAGAGAGAAATACTGTAGAGTAGAAACATAAAACCACAAGCAAGAGCAGTCCAAATATTTAAAGTGGGGATTTAAAATCAGGTTTTCCATCAGGGTGATTGTTGATGTTCACTAGATAACCTTTAAACACGTAAGATTTACTCAATAGTGTCTGTGTGTGTGTGGTGTGCTGTTTTCATAAAACTGTAAAAATTAAGTGTACACGGGGGGTGTAGGGAGTGGGTGTTTGCCTTGATATGCATGACAAAAATCAAACCAAACACACACTCACAACACACACACACACATACACTCACACTCACCGTTTGATATGTGGTCTGTCTGCAGGACGCAGCCCCCTCCCTCAGCTTGCTGCTCTCACATACACAAACACTTTTCATTCAACAGTCAGATTCCTGTTTTCTTGCCGCTCATTCAGAGAGTCTGGACAAGAATAACCTCAAAAGAATGTGCATGCATGCACACACACATCCCAAATAATCCCCATACTTACTGTTTAATCTTTTAATGGTTAAACATAGTCATACCTTTGAGCAGTATTTGAGTTTATTTCAAATCTTGCAGGTACATAGATCATTTCTACTACATTTTTAATTGGAAATCTTTGAATGGGATGATGAAGCTTGTAAAAATACAAGCTGCTTATCAGAGTTGCGTGTGTGTCTGTTGATGTTTGTTTTGAGTTAATATTCCTTTGTGTACAGTGTAAGCTTGTGTGGGTGTTTAGTTTTGATACCCGATGTGGGTTTATGGGTATACGTCATCCAGCATATGGTGTGAGTGTGTGCTGGGAAAATGTTTTATACAAATGGCTTATTCACGTTTGTTGCAGCAGTGGGCGCCCGCCGTAGCATTCTCACCATACCAGGTCCTCTCAGCCCAATTGTGGTTTTTAATGTGTGTGTGTGTGTGTGTTTTATGTGTCCATGTGTCTCATCTTTGTCTCATGACTCCAAGCTTTACCACAGACAGCGGCTGACAGACGTAATCTACACGCACACTGAATTATTCTCTGGACACACACACATATACACACAGACACACACACAAGCACATACACAGACTGGAAGACAAATGGACCTTGCTGACACACAGACAGAGATGTGGACAAGCTGCTTTTCTGTTTGAATGCTCAGCCAAACCGCAAGCCACAATTACACTTGTCCCTGTCTGTTTGACTGCAGCAGAGATAGAGTGCTGTGTATTCACTGTGCTGCTGGCTGCAGGATGATGATGTGACATAGCAGGGATGTGACACTGCAGGGTTGTAGTTGCATGGTGTTCTTTCAGCCTCGTTATGAAGTTAAATCACCGATGTTTCCATCACAGTATTGTACTGATGTAACTGTAAATGACCAATTTTCTAAGTTTTATGTGCTAAATGTTGTGTCTTTCACTGACAGATTTGACAGATTTTATCAGATCGTAGGGCATGAAGTATACAATGACAACAGCAGGGCTCAGAGCGAAAAGGAACTGAGCACAGTGCGGAGGCATGCTTCAGTGAACCGATGTGCCACAGTCCTGACAGTATCTTGCCTGTTTAACTAAAGCTGTCAAATACATGTAATGGAGCAGAGAGTGCAACATTTCACTCTGAAGTGTAGTGGAGTGAAAATATAATGTTGCGTAAAATCTTAATAAGTAACATCCAAGTATCTTAAAATTGTACTTAAATTCAGCACTGAGAGTAAATTTACTTTAACACTTTCATTGTTGCTCATAAAGATTTTTTACCTTCAGCATAGCTACATGGATTTTTAGGTAAAAGTACAAGTGAAATTGAAGGCGATGAGTGTGACTGACTAAACAAATAGCCTAGATACAGAAGATAACTAGCTAGGGATTAGTGAAAAAGATCGTAACTCAATTGTGTTGAAGTTGGAAGTTAGTCAAGTGGGCGGGGCCACATGAGGTGAACAGAGTCTGGTCTGCGTGACTTGGAGCAGCTCGGGACATGTGCATGTCCAAGTGTCAAAGTTTAGAGATGGTATGATTCAATTTAACATAAGAATGTAGAAACATTAATACTGGTATGCACAAATTTGGAATTTACAAGTTCAGGTCAGAAGGATGTAAAAATGTTTGTTCCCCTGCAGGCTGTTGTTTTTGCAGTCCAAAGCAAAAAGTAAAATCTGCAACAAGGCATCCTGATATTTTTCCTTTTTTTCTTTGTAACTCTTCAAAACACAGTGAGGAGGCTGTGTGGAATGTGTTACAAGGCATTTTTCACAGACATGGTTTATAGTGCTGTTTACTTCTACCAGCGTTTCCTGCAATTCACTGCAAACATCTTAACTCCTCGCGGGGACGTGCCACAGGTGCAAAGCAGTTTCGGATGAGTTGACTGAGTTTGCATAAACTAATTCACATCCCTTGTGTTTTAAAAGGAATGGTTTGTGCTGGATTTATAGGATACTGCTACGTTCAATGAACCTAGAAAAGACTTTGGCATTTCATCCTCTAACTCATTGCCTTTAACATAGTTCTTCCATTTTGGTAGTCGCATAACTTTCAAAAATATGATGTATTTGACATCAGAGACGACAGTAAGAATGAAATGTGAACAAGTTATTGTGACATTTCATGTGTCAGCTCCATGAGATGTGCGTGCGTCATCTTGCTCCAATAATAAATAAACCTGATCTGATAATAACTGATATTGCCACAAGATGACATTGTTTTTGCAGGACAGAAAATTATTTCAGTAACTCAAAACATTCAGTACATTCCAACTCATGAAATATCTGAGGGAAAGAAATATTAATTAAACAATGCATGTATCATATAAAACTTTTTAAAAGTTAAAGTTAAGTTAAAGTCAGATAAAAACATTTTATTGTGTATCTTAAAACTAAGTCAGAAATCTCTGTTTCTGCTCTTTCCTCTCTGCTCCTCCCTCTTCCTCTTTCTCATTTTTGTGTTTCTTGCTATTTTTCTCAGGGTGGGTGACCTCTGACCCAGATGAGGTCACTTGTGACAAGCCATCATCTTGTTTTCCTGGCTGCTGTCAACAGCTCCCATGAATTTATATGTTTCCACACATCCCTCCTTTTCCATCCAAGGGGGGGAAAAGGCCTTAAAGTATATGCATTTCAGGATGTATAGTTTTCAGGAGACAGTCAAGGATGAATTTGTGCGTGTGTTGCTGTATGCGCAAAGGTCCAGAGGGATTTTTGGCTACAGATGTGAAAGTCATTCCTGTGCTGTTTCTCTCCTCACAGCTTATTGCTTCTTCCCTTTGCTTTTCCTCTTTGCATCCTTGTCTGCACCCCTTTCCTCTCCTCACTAACTTTTCTTACCATTTCGCAATCATTTTGTTCCTTTCATGCATATCTACATGCATTTCACACTTTTTACCTCTCATATTTCCATTCTCACCCCTACCTTTTTGCTTATGTATGTTCTTCTCTCTTATTCCACATTTTCCCTCCCTTTTCCATCATTCTCCTTATGGCCCACTTTTCCCTCCATATTTGTTTTTTCTCTTTCTTCTCTGCTCTACTCTTTCTCTCAAAGGCCTAGTATAAATGTACGTACCTGGCAGAGTGTTTTATTGCGCTGTCAGGGGGTTGGGGAGGACTAATTTCACCCATAAAAGCAGCTCGGAACAAGAAAAAAGGGGCGGCAGATGGGGATTGGGGGCAAATTTATTGGAATAGTTTGTTTTTTTAAACTGTGAACAGCTATTATTTTCCCTCTCCTCTTTCTCTTTTCTTTCCATCCTGGCAGCAGAGGATCATTTTGGCTCCGATAGTTATGACTGAACACACTCACACTTGCGCACCCACACACAGAAACTTTGACACATGCTTATGCGTTAATACTGTACAAATACTAAGGTGTGTGAATACAGCGATGCAAAAATGTGGTTGTGTATCAACATATACACACACCACACACACTTTGCGCGTGGTGGTTGCAGGTCACCGTGTTTGTTTGTCTTACTGAGTGCTACCGCTACCACAGACCACAGTGTGTTTAGCAAGGCTCTGTAGCCATTTTGTCCAACTGCAATTTGGCAGACAGCCTGTGATTCCCAAGTCAACACATGGAGATGTATGTGAGTGTGCGTATGTGTGTGTTCCATTAGCTTGGTTCCCATAACAGAGCCCAGCCATAGGCTAAGCTTCCAGAGGAACTCCACACCCAAAGAACAAGCCACTAAAATGGAATGAGGCATTGTTAATTGTAAGAATGTATCCGATATGCCATGTCTTGTTTTATGTATCACTTTAATCGCATGAGTCAAGTCTGCTACTGCTGCCTGACTTAAATTTGTTTTGTTTTTTTTACTGCCTGCCAAGCTCTGGCCCAGCATGGCAGTATACAAACTTATAGTACTTGAACATTGATTTTAGGATTATATGTTCTGTATCTTTCAGAAATATAGTAACCTGGTAAATACTGTTGGGTCAGTGGTGGTTCAAAAAACAATGTTTCTTGCAGGATGATGTGTGGACAAGTAGGAATATGCTCACCCACTGAGTGATGCTCAACAGTTCCTACAAGATGTGTACAAGCTTAAAAAGGACTGTCATAATTGAAACCAGTTATTTCTTCATCATATGGACACAGAGAGTTCACCACGTCCTCGAAAATATGCCTATCAACAGAAAAAAACTAAAAAAAAAAAATATGAGTGTCTTCCAAATCTGTTACAAATCACTGTTGCAAAAATAAATCCATGTCCTGATTTTGCACATCTATGGTTAAGATTTTCCTAAAAAATAAACAACACACATTTTTAGGGGTTGGGAAAGATCAGTGTGTGTATGTGTGTGTTAAAATAACCTTTTGGTTAAGGTTAGGGAAACAGTGTGGTTTTGGTGAATTACTACTTTGTTTGTCGTCATGATTAAAAAAAATAACCACTTGGTGAAGGTTAGGGACCGTGGTGGTCATGGTTGAAGGACACTAGTGCTGACTGTTGGTGGTTTTAATGACCAGTTCTGATGTTGTTCTTGGGAGGACAGTCTCCTGGAGTTGGACAGTGCATCAAGGTAGTTAATCTGTTGTTCATAAATGAGTTGTGTTTTTCCACGGGATGATAAATGCTTTAATAGTATAGAGGAGATGTGGAATATGCAAACCATGCAGTGACAGAAGGAGAAAGGAAATACTGCAATCACAGCAGTACCGCCTCCTCCTGAGTGATGCCATTGCTGTTGGTAACATAAGACTTCTTGGGCCAAGATGCCGGAGAGTCTGGTTAGCATCAAGCAAGAAATCCTTGTGATGCCTTGCAATTTTGCAGTCAGCGAATTTTAAGGTATTATTAAAGCAATTCTAAATCGCTTCAATAAAAATGCTTTTACAATACTTTTAAAAGATGAGAACATTTAAAATGAACTCTATAACACGGTCGTGGTTTGCCTCTCTGTAGTCTAAAGCCTCATATCCAAAATGGTAAAAGGTGTTTCAGTGTGCCAGTTGGATCAGGCATGAAAATTGTGCCACCCAACCATTATATTGCCTTCTAAAGGTGTTTATATTTACCTGTAGGCCTGTTTTGAAGAAACACAGCTCTATGTAGCAACTAGTATTGGTAACTATAAAAATCCATAATGAAGTGATTAGAGAGAGAAAGAAAGTCGTAGATGCCAGCGTGGTGTTGTTGGTTCATTGCACGTGCCCATTCAGTTGTACAGCCACCCAGGAGGAAGAGTGCAAAGCATAATGTGTATGCGTTAAGAGGTGTGTGTGTGATTGGGTGGGTGGGTGGTTTAGGAGAAATGAATTCTTTGTTTCAAAACATCTAAACAAGCACATGCACTTAATTTTATTTTGCTGATTAGTCAACAGCTTAACTTACAGACTTCGTAATGTTGAGGTTTATGGGAATAATCTCACAGCTCTGTGTGCACAAACGAATAAAAGTGTTTGTGTTTATGGATGCACATTCCTGTTTGAATACGCATAAGTTGGGGCTGTATGTGCTGGTCTATGTTGTGCCACGTTTGTGTGGTGAGGATGCCCAGCTTCATGAAGCTCTCCGGTCTCATTTGAGCCCAGGTGTCCTGTGAACCATCCTGTGGCCTCCACCTGTGCTGAATGACTGCTCGCCCAGCTAAAATCTTACCTTGGTCAGTATTTCTCATCGGTTCTTTGAATCTATGCCGTGCTGCATTTCTAGCAGTTTTTTTTTCCTGTACTTTGTCTCACGCTCGGGTGCAAAAGATTTTGAGAAACAAACACCGCCTTTGTCTGCTGGTGGAAAAACTGTCAGAGCACACTAACATACTTTCTGTACTTACACAGTAATTCTTTGAAATATGGAAAGCAAAGCTTTATTTTATCCTAGGGCAAATTACTTTGAAGCCTTCAAGGGCTAAGCCTACAGCCTACAGTCTCTGTTTCTGTGTGTGTGTGCGTGTGTGTGTGTGTGTGTGTGTGTGTGTGTTTTGGGGGGAGGGTGAAAGAGGATATCTTTTGCTGCGTAGAGGTTTCAGGAAATGCCGCTATAGGAGCCTGATGTTGCTGTAGGGTTTAACACACACACACACACACACACACACACACACACACACACACACACACACACACACACACACACACAGAGTCTGACGGACCAGTGTTATATGGTCACCAGTTGGCTCAATTTCTTTTTCCTTTACATGTGCCACTTATGAATGTGTGTGAGTTTGTATGGGTCTGTGTGTGAGTGTGTGAGTGTGTGCATTTTTTTCCCTTACATGGGTCCATGTGCATTTATGAGTGTGTGTCTGTTTGTGTGTGTGTGTGTGTGTGTGTGTGCACCTATGAGGTCATTAGGAGCAATTAGTTGTGCCACTGCAGGGCTAGTTAGGGCCCTGCTGATGGATTGGAAACATCCACAAGACGAACTCACACTTCTTCAGTTACCTCCTCTCCTCTCCTCTCCTCTCCTCTCCTCTCCTCTCCTCTCCTCTCCACAACAATCCCTTGCTGTGCTCCCAGACGACTTTGTGTGTGTCTGTGACTTTGTGTACAAGTGTGCCAAGTTTTTTGGTGTCCTCGTATGGCTGTGAGTGTGTCCATGTGTGTGTTTTTGCGTGGCTGTAAGTGGATTTGATTTCAAAGGTATGTCTTAGGCCCATTTGAATCATTAAGTGTGATTAGTGGAGAGGGAAGGCGGCCTCCTACCTTCTCTTTACCCACAGAGAGAAAATGTACTGTACTCCCAGCTGTGCCAGCACCAAAAAATGGAAACGACTTTCTCTCTCCCTTTCTCTTTTTTTTCGGACTTTCTGTGTCTCCATTCATTTCTGTCTTTTTCACTTCTTTTTTCTCTCCCTGTTCTGTTTTTTCAATAACCACGTCCAGCTATTGCAGATACATTTGTCTGTTTCCTCTGCGCACTTCACATTTCCTCCTAAAACTTTATGCTCCATACCGAAATGTGTAAAATGGTATGAAGCAGTCATTTGATGATTAGAGTGCTGGCTAGCCAAGGCTAACAAGGCTAATCCTTGAGCTATTAGCACTGAGACCTGGAATCACATGAGTAACCTATTTTACTCCTGCCAGGAATAAAGAATGATAAGGTAGAAACAAAGAAAGAAGTCAATTAAAACGGCTGCACTGTATAATGTGACTTTTGGACTCCTGTAAATTAAGGACCATATCACACACAGTGGCGAGGGCAGTCAAAAGTTTGGATCCTGGCAGTGCTGCACTGCTGAAATCTGAATTACATTATCTGTGTTTATTAAAGCTTTGTCAAACTCTTTGGAGTCCGCTTAGGAAAAAGACTAATTCGCTTGTCAGAATCACAGATGTTGTGTGGCTCGAAGGTCAATAAATTACGAGAAAAACACGGTTCTTAAAGTTAAGTCTTATGTGTGGATGTTAGTGTGGTCTGTGTTTTATCACCTTGCACCTGTTGTGTCTGTATCAGTTTCTGCTTCGCTGTGTGTGTCGATGTGAATGTTTTGGCTGCTCTGTGTGTTTTTTCCACATGGTTGTATGTCTGTGTGTGTGTGCAGCTCTGCAAAACAAGGATAATTTGCAATTTGTTAGAAAGATCTCTCATGTTGCAGCACATAAATCTAATACAGTTGAAAAATCTTTGATATTGTATATGGTGTTTGGTAAGGTAGCCCAGCATTAGTCACTGTGGCTAACTACAAGAGCTAAAAAGTGGATTTCAGGGCCAGAGCTGAGCGTCAAACTTACCGAGCCTCACCTTAATCAAATGAACAGCAATTAAACAACATTTATTATTTATTATATGGAGGACTAATGCTCAAGGAGGCAGAGGGATAAGGAAATCAATAATAACAAGACACAGTGAGCAGAGAGAGAAGCTGCTGGTAACTGTTCAGCCAAGGAAACTTGCAGATCTGAATACTACACAAGCAACAGAAACAGCAGGAACTGGTAATGTAACATGTCAGCACTGCTACAAAAGCCCTGCTATAAACTAACATGTTTCTATGCACCAAAAAGATGACTTTTCATCTGAAAAGGTAACAAGAAGTGTAGTGTTTGTATAAATGAATAATGCAGTAACAAGCCAAACATGAGCGAATGAAACATGGCCTGCCTCTAAAACAACAAACACCCCATGATGATGTAATTGAAACTGTTTGTGCCAAATCATTTTGAAAGAGAAATGATCGATGGGGAAAGTCCAAAACCTGGCCGAATCAATGATGTAAGTTGATCAGCGCAACTCTGTCACTCACTCAGTCAGTCACAGACACTCACACAGTTGTAACCAGTCCAGCCAAGAGCAGCCAAAAGCACAACACAACATCTTCTACAATATCTCACTGTCTACTTCGAGGTCAAGCCCCTACATGTTGGTTCTCATGACAACCGCGTTGGCAAATTGGCCTAACATTTTGACTTGGAAACAAAGTGTTGGCTTCTGCCTGAAGGGTCTCAGGTTTTCCCTCTGAAATCACCATCATCATACTTTTTACTCTTCACAACTGAATCTAAATCTCACTAGTTGGATTTCCATCCATGACAGATGGGAGATTTTTTTTGTTTAACAATGTAGTATTAATGGCACATGAATTTGTCGGTTCCTCTGAGTTGTACTGACTTTCTCCTCTCAGCCTCACCTCAGTACGCTGCTATAAATCTAGAGGCTGGGAAGCCGTCCAGCTGGCTCTCCTGTCTTCTTGAGATGGGATGGGTTATTTGTTTCATAATGACCCTTTGAGACTTTCTTCTCTCTCTCTCCCTTTATCTTTGTCTCTCTGTCACTCATTCAGACTTGTTTGCAGATAAACACACGTTGTCTCTTTTATCCATACACACACACTATTAACATAAACACATGTGAGCAGTGATATACACAATACAGACACACACAACTCCATCACCTAACACTCCCGGCTCACTATCAGTAGAGCAATTACATCCAACAGAGTCTAAGGGGGGGGGGGGGTTACTAGAGAGTAAACATGGCTGCCAGCCCTACCGCTTTCCCATCTGGTCATACAGACTGTAGGTGCATGTATACAGTTGTGTCAGATTCATGTGGGTTTCTTGTTCTCACCTTATGAGCCAAAGGGAGTTTTGCAGGGCCTCTCAAACACTGCAGGTCTTTGGCTGCGTTCCTCCGTCCCCCTCATCTCTCGTTTTTCACTCTCACTTATTCAAGACTCTTTAATTCCCTCGTCTCTGTTTCTCTGGACGATTCCAGGTTGTAATTCTTGTTTTAATGTGTGTTGTTGCTGTTCTTGTTTCTTCTATTTGCATCTGTGCCTTTTAGAAAAGATGAGCTCAAAACAAAGTGTTCATTCTAGAGGGCCAAGCGCTGACACCTGTTGGTTCTTTCTTTCTTTCGTTCTTTCGTTCTTTCTTTCTTTTCTGTAAGTTTGCAGTGCATATGCAGATTTACAGTCTTGCATTCATCTGTGCACCGTTCAAGATATTTCGTGAATTCCCCCTACAGAAAGTGTTTTCTCAGAGGAGACCTTGAAAACCAGAAGACGTCTATTTCTGTGTCACAATGGAGGAGGTTGCAATGTAATGAACTCCCTGTTTTTATCGCTCCTCTTCTTCCTCAGCCCCCCCTCTTGTGTCAAGCTCCACTTTTTTCTCCTCTTCTGCCCCTTTCTCATTCTGTTGTTTCACAGCCTGGTCTTTGTTTTAGGTAACAGTCATCGCTTCTCAGCACTTATCCCACGCCGCACACCACAAGTAATAGTTGTTTTAAGATGTTATCTGGGTGCACTTAGGCCCGTGTGCGTCTCTGCAGCAAAAATGCGCGCACATGTACTGTATGTTTTTCTGCCGGGGAAGTGTGTGTGTGTTTATGTGTCAACAGCTGCACAATTGTACTGCCAAATTAAGTCTGTGGTTTGTCTGAGCTTCGGAAAGTAGCTTTGTTAGGCAGTTGAAAGATGTGGTGGAGTGGTGAGGAGTGTATGTGCGATTGTACATTTGTGTGTGCGTGCGTGTGCGTATGTGTGCGCCTTCCAGCTTTCTGTGTTAACCCGATCCTAAGCTTGTGTAAAACTGTGAACGCTTGAAAAATCAGGCAAGCAATGAGGTCATACTGTGCTTTGGGCCAAATTCTCCTATCAATTACACACGCACACACATTTACACACACTCTCAGTCTCTCTCTTTTTCCTGGCACCCTCTCTTTCTCTTTCAGTGTGGTGTTTGTTTCTTCTTGTTTTATCTTAAAAGTTTTGTTGTTGCTGGATTTGACAGGAAAATAATAAATAGATATGTTTGGACAAATTTTCACCTGGATTTTGTTTCGCCGTGCATTCAGACTTGATGTGCTCTGTCCTGCAGCATGAAGATTGTGTTTTCCACACTTTATAGTAAACAGGGTCCTTTTGTGATAAAAGGCAGTGATGAGAAAAATGGGGAGAAAATGCAAATAAGCTGCTAAATATGCACCAGGGTCTCTGAAAGTAACACATAAATCAACAGAGGGCTAAATACAGAGCGATGCAGGGAGATGCCCCTGCACATTGTATTTGTAAGATGCATTAGTCAAACCAGATTCTTGTGCTAATGATTCTTCTTAACGGATTCTCATCCATTTTTTTTTTAGAATTAAAATGTGAACATGCATGAAAAAAAAATAACGAGCTCCATTACCTTGTGTGTTCCTGTCAGTTTGTGAATGTGTGTGGCATCTAGGAAATGGTGTGAGCAATTGTGTTTGTCAACAAGAGCAACTTTGTTTGTTTACTCATAAAGGGAGAGAAGAGGGGGAGGAGAGGGAGGGGGAGGGAGGGGGAGTGGAAAATCGGCAGAGTTTTATTGCATGTTAACCAGGCCCAAACAGATTTCTGCAGTTTACAGCTCTGTAATGAAGGAGCGGTGCTGCTGCTCCTGCTGTGCGACTGCTTGTGTGTGCATGAGAGAAGGACAGGGATTATAGAAAATGAAAAGAAGAACTAGAGCTGTGGTTGTAGCTCTAAATGAAGCATGGGCTCAGTCTTAAGAATTGTGTGTGTATGTGTGTGTTTATGTGTGTGAACATGTGTTTCAGTAGTATCTCATGGCTGCTTCATCTGGTCTTCATTTGTCCACAAATGTTTGGCTGCTTCTGTATCTAAATGTCTGAATTGCTGTGTGTGTGTTTGTCTGAGAGTGTGTGTTTAGAACAGTGTGTGCCACAACTATTACTCATGGGGGAACAGTGCATTGCGATGGGTCAGGGGTCAGGTCAGGGGTCTGGACAGGTGGGCAGCTGGACTAAGCCAAATAGAAAACTGTGGCAGCAATCCATCCTGCTGCTGACTGAACTGCTGTCTGTTTTAATAGTTAGCATATATGTGGTCAGACCATACTCTGCACTTGGTCTCATAACGGGCTTTGATTAATGGCATCTACAAGCAACAACAAACTGATGTTTGTGCAGATGAAGGTTGAAGGTTCAGATGGATTGCCATGAAATCTTGTACAGACATCAATGCTCCCAAGACTATTAATCCTGATGACTTTGGCAATCCTCTGATTTTTTTCTCCTCCAGCACCATCATGACCTCTCATTTGTGGTTTTGATTGAAACGTCTCAACCAGTTGGAATTGTCATAAAAGCTGTAACAGACATTAACGTTCCCTCAGGGCAAACTGTAATCACTTGTTATATTCAGTAGCAACATCGCCAGACTTTGAACGTGTGCAACGTTGTGATTTATGACTTAATACTTATAAGACTAGAGACATTCCCATCAGCCTCAGCTGTACTTTGTGTTTAGTATGTTAACAACGTTCATAACGTTAACAGGTTGAAGTAAAAATAATGAGTGTGTTTAATACTGAACCTGCAAAGCTCTATGTACCACTGGAGAGCAGCGGTTCCTAGATGTTTCCATGCCAAGGCCTCTAAATAGCATTAGCTTGTGGTTTAAATATGAAATCTAAATTCTCCTCATCTTCCTTTCTTTTTTGCTGAGGACCCCCCTAGTGTCCCATGGCCACACCATGGTCCCCACTTTGGAAAGTGCTTAAACAGAGCAACGTTGGCAGTGTGGTTTTTAGTTTGGATTTGTTTACCTGTGGATCCTGGACGCTCTTCAGGAGGAAATGTCGAGTAGCGATAGTGATATTTGGCAGCGTTGGACATGTTCACAAACTCACTGTTGGTTTGTAATGATTTGCAGGCTTAACAAAAAAATAAAAACCCAGACAGCTGGTAAAATTTAGCTCCACCTCAGCTGTAACAGCTTGCCCAGCTATGTGGCACAGACAGAGTTTTATTTTCAACTCTATATTGAAGAAAATATATTTGAGATCTGTACGCTTGAATGCAATTTAAAATATGTGCGTGTGTCTGTTTCACCTCTACACAGATGCCCACCTACACACACTTGCAGAGCACAGGACTGGTTCTCAGGCTCTGTAGTAATTTGGGGTCAGAGTTTGGGCCCCTCGTCAATCAGCAGGTCATTAGAGCTCTTTAATGACCCCCTCCTCCTTCTCCTCCTCCTCCTCCCCTTCATTTTCTCCTCTCCTCCCCTTTCCTCCCCTCCCCCCTCCACCTCTCCTTCCCCTCACTGTTTGATATCCTCCAACCCCTCTCGTCTTCCTCCCTTCCCTCCCCTTTCGTACCTTCAAGTTCTCCATGTGATTGAATTCTTACTTTATTCTCCGTGTCCTCTCTCGAGGAGCTCAGGAGTTAACCCACATAACTTTTCTCCCACATTACCCTTGGCTCTCGTTTCCTTCCCACTTCTCCTTCTCCTCCTCCTGTTTTGATATCTCCTCCAGGGGAAGTGAACTGGCTCGCAGTGCAGGTCTGCACTGTTTCACATGTGCCTGAGTTCGATTCTCTGCAGTCCCTCAGATAACAAAAAAAAAAGCTGCAGGTCTTTCTTTTCTTTTTTCTGTTTTTCTTCCTCTGTACTCTGTCCTTTTCTATCTCCTTTCCTTCCCTGTTCCGTTTATCTATTCTTCCCTTCGTTCCTTTCCTGATTTGTCAGCAGTACAGGTTCATCCATTATGTTAGTGTCAGACTAAGGGCTCTTTATCATTTGTCAAGACGAAGTGACCTCTGAATACTCATTTAGCACAAAGAGTGCTTTATTTTCTTGATTAAAATTGTTTTGGATGAAGGCTGTTCTAAACTTTACTTGATTATAACTGCACTGCTGTCAGGAGGCAGGTGATATAATATGTACAACTGAAGGTGATGCAAACGAGAGAGGATTGTGTTGGATGGAAAATATGTTCTCCAAATGTTCCTGTGGCTTGATCGCTTCAAAATAACCTAGTGTTTATCACTGATTTAGGCCTCACTGCTTCAGAGTCTTATTCTATGTGCAAGTTTCCATGAGGCTGATGTTCATATTGAGCAACCCTGCACCTCACAAATTACACCCAATGACAGTTTTTTGTCTCTGTGCAGGAAGCCATGGGCTCATTCTGTAATGAATCAATATACAAGCATGTCAGAGGGGTGAATGCATGCACAATACCTCCAACTTTCACAAGAGAGACTAGAAGATGATGAGCTTAACCTAACTTGGTCCTCAAGGTGGAAGCAAGGGAAGTCACGCAAGCAACGCAAATAGCACAGGTAACGTGATAAACAATCTGATGAGTGATTTAGGCCTGTATTTGAACAGTCTCCGTCCATATTATCACACCTGAAAACACATACATACCTGGGTGATCACATACACTGAGAATGCACAGGAAGCAAACAGGAGGAGGATTGTCTTCTCTACTGTTGGTCAGTTGTGAAAATGTTACATATGAAAATCATTAAAGACAGATGTGGCATTTAAATGCAGAATTCAACTGCTCAGCAGCAGGTAGCAGAAACGACAAAGTCAGTGACGTTTGTAATCAGTTTTTTGTGTCGTTTTCAAACTTAAAACTGAGGTAGATGAGATCCAAGCAGGGAGCGAACATGGGTGTCAACATCATTGTTTCCAAAGACCTCCATTTTCTCCCTGTGCAGACTACAACGCACCCCTGCAGTTTACAAACTGAACGGGCTAGCATTGTTTTTCCAAAACTCTCGTCGTTTTTGGTGCCTGAAAATGCCAGAGAAGTGTGGACTGAAGGTGTCAACATAGCAAAAGAGATGTGTTTTAAAACATAAATACTGTAGTGTGGATGTAGTCAGCGTGCAGTTAATAAAGATGGAAAATGACCAGTTCAAATTGGTGTCCAAATGTTGTGTGTGCTGAATAAGCAAGGATTGTATTGTAAAAGCTCCCCCCACTCCCATCTCCATGGCATGTGGAAGTAATATCAGCCCAAATGTGTTCCTCATTAAAGCAGCGGCAGCAGCGCATATGAACATGGTCAGGATACACAGACAAATTAGCCCATTTCCCCCAACACGAACAAGTACACCTAAACACACACGCATGCACACACATCCATGCATGGACATGGAGACTAAAGCACATGCAAACACACATACTTTTTTTTTTTATGAGCACATGCCCGCCTAGTATACACACTGCAGAAAAGCTAAGTAATCACCATTTTAACTGTGTGTTAGTTAGTGTTCTGTGTTTCGCTATAGCAGACAAATTAATGAAGCAAAATGGCCAAATGTGGAGCTGAGTGTGCTGGAATGTGCAGCATTTTATGTTGAATTTTGGACATTGCATTGATGCACGCCAGTATGTGTCCATGTCCACGGTGTCACACAGAATGAGGCAAAGACTTGGTGGAAGAAAGATTAGGAGACTCACACTGGTTCTGCTTATTTCCCTTCTGGGTGTGTGCATGAATGTGTGTGTGTGTTTCTGTGTGTTTAAGTGTAACGGAAGGGTTTGGCTTCCTGCGTCCTGATTGGACAAAGTCTGAGGAAAACCCCCTCTGGTCTCATTCTCATTCGCTGTTGTCACATTTTTCCTTCATAAACCTGCTAATAAACATCACATGATTTGTACTTGTGCAGACAGAAAGCACAGTATACAAATTTCTGTATGTTTGTATGTGTCTGTGAGGGAGACTTAAAGAGGTAGGGAAGAGGATGGAGAAATGGCAGTGTCAAGATTTTTTAAAACTTTTATTTCATGTTTATAAAGGCCGGAGTCTGAGAGACACTTGTTAAACACTGGTGCTATGCTAACGTTTTATGGTATTCTCTACAGTGTAGATATTTTGGCAGATTTGCTGAGGTCGTTGTGCGCTGCATACCATATATGAGCTTTCATACCATTAAAACTGGCACCAGCTCAAATATACACACACACACACACACACACACACACACACACACACATACACACACTCACTCACTCACTCTCTGTTGCTCCTGTCACATTCATTGTTGATCCTGGTTCTGACCTGCTGAGTGTGAGGGATGTTTGTTTGGACATCTTGTGAATAATAGTGATAGATTTAAGCTTGGGTGGACTGCATATGTGCGTGTGTGTATGTGTCTGACAGGGTGTTTTTGTAAGTCCACTTGTGGCTCAGGTCGAGTTTGATGAAATCTTGGCCAGAGCTGCTGAAACAGAAAGGCAAAAACATAAATGACCGACTAAATATCCATTTAAGGTTTCGTGTTCCAATTTTTGAGCAGAAACACTGAGAACTGTGAAAATGAGGGTTAAAAGCTGGAGCGTACTCAATCTGAGCTTGTTTTTATGACATTTTACTCAGCATATCGAACTGCACCACTCAGAGGTGGGGTAAAAAGCCAGCTGTGGGAGTGGGAGACAGGATTCTGTTAAAGTATGGGATGGAGAGCAGCACACTCTCTCCTGGAAGACGTTCTCAGCTTTGCACAGTTGTACGCATGAAAAGTGATGAAATAGGAGTGTTCAAAATCCTGGCCTCTTTCCCTCCACACAAATGGAAATGTCAAACTCCCAACTTGAAAGTCCAAAAAGAAAATATTATTATTATTACATATAAATGGAGACCCTGAGAATATAATAAGTTAAGGTGAATAATAGGGAGAGAGCGGCTCACACCTGCAGCAGAGCAGGAGCAAGGCAACAGCTGTGATAAGGAAGTGAACAGTGAACATACTCCCTGAATAAAGAAGAAAGTGCTGACTACAATGTCGTTGTTGTTGTTGTTCAGTGAAGCTCACAAAGCTAACAGGTTGAACCTGCTACAGACAGAGACGGACTGTGAGAACTCGATTCGGAGAAATACAGATTAGTAAGTGAATGCAAACAGGGACAGAGTGTGAAAGAGAGAAGAAAAAACATATAACTAAATTGTTGCTGGTGATGGGTTTTGGCTGTTGTATGACTAACCCTGTTGTTTCCAGCCCAAATTTCATTTCACAGTGTTTATTTTGTTCCATCTGTCCTTACCTGACCCAGCATGCACAACGCTTCACAGTTCAATTCACTGTTATCAGTTGTATTTTCTAACATCTCAGGAAATGGATGCACTGGTCGTTGTAGGTTTGAGTGACTCATGCAGTCATTATGAAGGTACTCATGTGTCAGGCAGCAGTTGAAAATAACTCCATTTATGTAAATGAATATGCATGGTAAGTTTCGCTTTTGTTCTGTATCTGGCAAGCGACTCATCATCTGGTAACTGTCTCCATCACAGCCTTTAAAATGAATCTACTCAGAAGCTGCTGCATGTGGTGGAAGGTTGCCATCCACTAATATGAACAGTGTTTCCTTTGTTTTATACTGTAAGCCTACTTGCTAAAGGAATTAAGTTCATAATCAAGCTACATCTACTCAACTGCAGACACAGAAGTACCAAAAACTGCACTTCTTCAAAAAGCCACTTGAGTCTGGTTCCAAAGCTCAAGCCAATCCCCATAGACTCCCATGTTAAAATGCCCAATAAACATGTTTACAGGCTGGTATAAAATCTGTTTTAGTCTCTACGGCTAATTTCCTTCTTTGTGTGTTCACTGTTTAGGGGGCGAATTTTTATTAAGGCTTAAACTTCTGCATAATTGAAGGCGTGGCCATTTTGAGTGACAGGTGCCAGAAGCCAGAGTGAACCGAAGCCTCGGCTCAACATGTGTCTTTCCACTTTGCCCATTTTTAAATTAGCTGGGACTTTGGTGGCAAGATGTCAGCAGCAAAACGGCTAACACTGAGCTTCGAAACCACTCTTCACAAACGTATTGGGGACATCACAAAGGCCTTTATTTACAGTCTGCGTCTGCAACTTGTAGAATAAACTATTTGAGAGTGATGGGGAAAGCACATGTGAGCGCTGATCTGCAGCCGCTGGAGTTGGCTTGTAATAGTGCAATATGTATTGCAGGCACAATGGAGGGGTTGGGGTAAAGAGCAATATATCACTCCTCTGAGAGTGCTCGGTCCCATTTAGACAAATCCACACATACACACACACAGAGTTAGTAGGGGGTTGATGGTGAGAGCAGGGGCTCTGGGGCTCTACATTCAGTCTGCCTGGTTTCCTACAGTTAATCGCATTTGGGAAACAGTCCCAAATCACCTCTTTCCTTCCTCCCTCTCTATCTTTGTGTCCCCCTCTTTCTGCATCTTTTGCTTTGTTAACCCCCTTTTCCTTCGCCAACTTTTGGCTTTTGGTTTTGGCATATGTACCACATCCACCACTTCAACAAACCTGGTCAGTAGATCAGTTTTTGAATTTCTCTCCTCTATTGGCTTTGTGTCTTACCCCTTTCTCTCTGCTTTCCGCTGCTGTTGTTTCTTACCTTTACCATTTGCTGTTATTGCCTTTTTGCTTTTTCTCCCTCTTCCTCTGAATCACTTCTGCTTTATCTACGTATCTGATTTTCACATATTCCTTCTCTGTGCACTGTCTGGTTTCTGTCATCTGGTTTATGAGAAAAAAGTGTATGTGTGTGTGTGAGAGCCTGCGTGTGTCTGTATGTGTGTGTGTGTGTGTGTGTGTGTGAGAGAGAGTGTGATGTACAGCAGTATAAAAGTTACAGCATCTCCTCCCCCTAAATACAATGGTAAACTCATAGTGATACCTTACCCTGCTTTCTCCTATAGCTCTCTTGTGCCACTATAGAGGAAGGAGTGGGGGGTGGGTGTATGTGTGTCTTTGTGTTTTTATGTGTGAGAACAGAAACCAGAAGGTGATACGGGCCGTGTGTACCTCATGGTCACTGCTGAAAAGGAGAGATGAGACAAGTTCATGGGCAAAATAAATAAGAAGGCGACGGCCGAGTTCAATAATTGCGAATGAGTACGCAAACGAAGAGAGGGAGGGGTGACAGGGTTTATAGCTGCGTCTGGCTATAACCAAGTTAATGATCAAACAGATGCTGGAGCTGAGTTTCACTCACTCTCGTTCTCCTTCCCTATCTAACAAGACAGGGGCACTCAGCCTAGACTAATGCTGCCTTTCTCCGTCCTCCTTTGTCTTCCCTTCTTCTTTTCATGAGTCTGTTAGCTGCTTAATTAGTGGCTAAAGAGAGAGAGAGAGGGAGCGAGTTTGAGGGAGGGAGGACAAGAAAGAGAGAGATCACTGTGATCATTAACCAACAGACCAGAGCTATTTAACTTGTCGCTGCCCCGTTCTTTCTTCTTCTGCCCCCCCACTTTTGACGGCTCTGTCTCACATGTTCCTCCTGTCTGTCTCTGTGACAGTTACATGTGTTTACACAGATAACCTGGTTACTGATCAAACTCAAGTTAAGGTTTAAAGTTAAAAATACAGGGTGAGAAACGGAAGCCAACCTTCAGTTTCTTGTAGTTGATTTGTCCTGCTCATGTTGGTGGACAGGGCCTGGAGTCACTGAGTCATATGACAGCTCAACATGATTATAATTGGGCTAAAATTGCTCCACAGGTAGCTCGCTGAGTCAGGACGATTATGGTTGAGTGCTTTGGAGCGTCGGTGCATTCGACTGTATTGTGGCACCAGAGGGTGAAATGTGAGCCAGGCTCTGCTTATATATGCCTGTCAGACATGGGGAGGATCTGGGGATATGTGGGATTGAAACAACCTGAGTATGAGAAGTGTCCGCCTTTAGGTGTAGCCTTGGTGTGGGAGGCAGTTGGATTTCTAGCAAGTAAGAATCCACCTTACTAGACTCAAAGCTATTTATCTTGTGGCCAAACAAAAGGACTGCTCGAGAAGATGATCTGTATCAGTATCTGTACAGTGTGGACTGTATAGGAAGTGGGTGTGGTTAATACTGGACATTATTTTCTAGATTAAAACAGACATAATCGAATTACGAATACACATTACATTAAAGTAGACATATTATGGTGTTCCACATTTTAGAGCATCAATATGTCCATGCTGAATCTCTGTAAAGTTACACAACATGAGCTATAGCAATCCTGCCATAATCCACCATCCAGATTTCACATGGTTTCCAGTCTCTCTGAACGCGTGGTAACGAGATCTCTGCGGGATTTGCACAAAACCTGACATCAAGTTTTACCATCCAAGTAGGACGAATGCCCAAACTGCAAGGGATCTGTCTAAAACATGCCCACAACGCCCGCCCCCAACTGGCATATATACGGAAAATCACAACTGTTTTCCTTCCCCAAAGAAGATGAAAACCGTAAGTCAGACTCAGGGTCCAACATGTACCGACCGGTATGTATTTAACAACACAAGGTAAACAAGAACATATGGTCCTCCACTGAGCAAGCCAATCAGAGGAAACTGGGGGGGGGGGGGTCGGTAAGTGGCTGCATAGCGACTGAAATCAGGAAGTTTCTTGACATCCATATGAGACAGCTAAGGAGTTTTTGGAGCTGAAAATCATGCAAAACTACTCTGTAGGTGTTCAAAACACACTGGTGAGCAAAAAGCAGTAAAATATGTCTCTTTTAAATGAAGTCATTATGATTCTAACATACAGAAGTCTTCAAAGCATCAAATTTATTAAAAATACTCATGAGATTTTTTACCCTCTCATATTGTACTTCTCATCTGTGGCCTCTCTCTCTAATTGTTTTTATTTGTAACTAAAGTTTTATGGTTAACTTAAACAGTTTGTACCTAATAAAACCACTTTTAAACTGATCTTTTTTAACGGAGGAAATTTTGATTTGTGCGTTGTGGAGTTTGGATTGAAGTCGGCCAAACTCAGTGAATGAATCCAGTGGGGAGGGGGTGGTGAAGATGACTGCAGTATCTTCAGATGCTGACACAAACTGAGACGTAATATGACTGAGATGATGAGAATATTCAGATTTAACTCCATCTCATTATCCACGCCTTTCAGATTGGGGCACCTGGTGCCTCGCACAGAGAAGTATCAGAAACAATATCAGTTTTAGTATTTGTAACTTTTCTCTTCAGTGAAGGCAAGAGTTCTCTACTGACATGCTATTGAAGCTGCTCAGCTGTCATCAGACTGGTGTTTATTGTTGTCTTGTGTTTCTCCCTCTCCAACTATGTCATATGATAGACATGTGGTTCATCCAATCACCTGCTAAGTATTTTCCAAACAAAGCTTTCCCAGATGGTTCTGTTTGACAAAGTGTTTTAAGCTGGGAAACATTGCCATTACATAGATAGTTGAAGCATTGTAACAAAGATCAACTGGCTTGATTTTCTTAATGAGCCTCACAAAGAATGTCATCTGGATCTGTGGTCAGAGTTTATGAAGCCAGATGAGAAGCCAGTGGGTAAAAGTGATTTAAGAGTAAATTATTTTAAGGAAACAAAGCTCTCATGATTTCAGTCTGCTCACTCTTTCTCCATCCTTCATCTTCCCATCGCTTTCTCCCCTACTTTTCCGCTCTGCAGGATACCAATTGGCCAGACCACCTGTTGCTGTTGGCGACGGGGGCCTTACAGGAGAATGTGATTGGACGGCAAGGTCGTTAACCTCTGCATACAGAAAGTGGTGAACCCTGGCAGGAGGGGGTGATGAGGACACACACCATCTTAATGAACACACACACACACACTGACTCTCACAAATACCCCCACAAACCAAAATTATACACACCCCACGGACACACACACAAACGCAGACATTAAAACGAGTTCTCCCCCTCACGTCCTCCTCCCCTCCTCCTCTGAAGGAGCGTTTAGTAAAACAGCGATCGGCTCTATTGAGGACCAGCCTCTTTTCTCCTTTTCTCTTTGTCCGCAACTGATTGGCAATTTGTCTGGAGATGAATTAGTTAGCTGGTTTCACAGGAGAGGCTGAATGGAATAAAGACCCAAAAGCCAAAGAATTAGAGATCTAGTTAAGAGAGAGAGGGAGAAGGACAGAGAGAGGAGGGAAAGTTAGAGAAAGGGAGAGGCACAGGGCGACCGAGAGGAAGAGTGAAAAGAGTGAATGAGATCGTTGATTGAAATCATGGATATGGCAGTCTAAAGGGTAAGAGTGTAGATGTAGAGTGCTTCAGGCAATTAAAACGGCTGCTTCTCCTCCGGTTCCATTGTTATGGCTTCTAGGGCTTTTGCATACCTCAAAGCTTTAACAATGTTTTCTGTCGCTCCATAGGGCTCACTTTCACCACAAGGGTTTTAATCTAAAAGCTCTGCCACAAATTATTTCGGGGATCTCTTGTACTTGTAACATTATGTCAGAGTTTAAATAAAAAGGTGGATTTAGCAGCCGGTAGGAATGAAAGGCACAGGCTGACAACTTTAGAGGTGACTTTAGAGGCCTCAAAGTTTAACTGTGTTGTGTTAACATCACCTTCAGCCTTGTCACATCATAAAGTGGCAAAGTGAAATTAATCTTTGGATCTGGGGACCACTGAGTGAACTACTGTGGTGAGACATGAACGTAATACTAGTTAATAACAATGGCTCTCTGAGCTTCTTTCTATTATTTTCCTCACCGGGCCAGTTTACTCCCCACTGACATATTGTTCTCAAGCTTGTACAGCATTTGATCAGGTGAAGACTTACTGGAGTGGGATAAAAAGCTCTGTGATCTCGCTTCTTAGCTCAGTCACAATACATTCACACAACTGGAAAGGTTGTATCTGGGCCATCGATTGCTGTCTCATAACTGTCTGCTCCTCTTCTGTGGATCATTTCACGCTGTGACAGAAGTGGTTGAAAAAAAGAAGTATAAAGTATGAAATTGCCATGCTAAACTTCTCCAAAGTGTGAAACTCAGGCTCACAACATGTTAGAGTGTTAAATGCTGATAGGTGTTTATGCTGTTTCACAGGAAAGTGATATCTATCAGCCCTGGTGTCTGCACACACTGTATCCACACATTTACTGTCTAATCACTTTTTTCAAGGTTACATCGAATGTCACGAGTTTGTTGCATATGAGGCATATGAGTTTATTGTCATAATAACCCTCCTATAGACACACACACATGCACACATGGACACACACTCTTCCGCTGGGATGTCCCCTATTCTGTTATTTTGGGACACTTGACAATATAAACCTTCCTGCCAGACAATGGCCCTTCCTGAAAGGCTGTATATGATATCCTCTGTCTCTGTTTCACTCATACACACTCTCACACGGAAATAACATGCACACACACACACACACAGATACATTTCCATTGGGATGCCGTGTATCCCTTTGCTTTGTGACAGTTGACACTACAAACCTTACGAAGAGACAGTCGCTTAAAGGCTGGACACTATGTAGTGACACACTGACGCGCATAGTTGCAACATACAACAACATCCAGTACATTCAGCATTTTAGTCTTAAATTCTACACCTTTATCTCGTTTCCTCTGAGCAATGCCTCCTGCATGTGATTTGCATGCAGAAAATTGCAAATCACAAATAGTCGGCATGGTGGTTTTCAGTCGTCTTGCATCACACCAAAACAGTCAATCATCATCCCACTCCAAGTGTGTGTGTGTGTGTGTGTGTGTGTGTGTGTGTGTGTGTGTGTGTGTGTGTGTGTGTGTGTGTGTGTGTGTGTGTGTCACCTTTCTTGTAGAAGCACATGTGTGCATTGTTTTGATAAGTTTAGGTGCATTTCTTTGATCACCTCAGACTGACAGGTAGTCCTCTAACTTTTTTGACAGCATACGCTCCACACACGCTCTCTGTGCTGGGTCTGACTTTCCATGCACCTAAGTGTCAAGTGTTGAAACTCTAAATACATGTTCCTCCGGCAATGGAATTCATTTTTTTGTCTCCATCACTCTGTGTGTGTCTGTCTGTGTCTACATAGGAGTAGAAGTAATTGCACAGGTACATTTTTCAGATGTCTGCCACTGGGCCACCTCATTGGGGCTGTCAGCACATACAAGGCCTGAAAACGTACAGCGAGGGTGGGGAGGGGGAGAGTGGAATTAGATGGGTACAGTATAAGGAGGAGGAGTATGAAATGACCATGGTTGAGGAGAAGAGAGAAGAGAGGTGAGATGGGTGACTGAGAGACGACAGAGGGTGATGAAGTTGGTGGGAGAAGAAAAAGACAGGTGCTACAGGGTGATGGAGGGAGAGAGAGAGAGGAGGGAGGAAAGAGGAGAGACGAAGAGGCAGGGTGGTTTAATGGGAAAAGCACTTCTGTCATCAAGGCTAAAGCCCAAGAAATATCATACACATCCCTCATTATCTATGGATTAAGCACAGACAGGAGCACGCACACACACACACACATGAGCACACACACATGCGCAGATGCAATATATACACCCTGAAAATGTTCTCAGCAACACAAACAGGGGAGGCACTCGCTGTAGCACACATGGAAAAGTTCTCATGGTCAAATTATGATGGTATGTCCCTATTTTAGCCAACCTCTGCCCCCTCCGCCTCCGAGGCATGCCTCCCAAAAGGTTCGCTGGTCAACTAAGCCCAGAATGATAGTAAACAAGGAAATCAGACCTTTTCTTATTCCTAATAAAACAATAAATATTTGTGAATCTGACCGTGACCCTGTTCCTTCTTCAACACACTTTAGCGGCTCCCTGTTAGAAATCTGTGAAATGTTACTATCTCAGCGGTGTCTCATGCAGAGAGAGGCACTTTATTCACCCGCTAGATTCAGACACGCTCAGTCAGAGTCATTTGTACACTGAACTGAAGTATGCATTTACAGTCAGTCTAAACACAGTCAGGCAGACAAATAGTTGGGCAAATACCAAGCATCCCACAGGACCAGACAGAGCAACTTGATATGACTTAAGCTACATTAAAAGGTTGTCTTTTGAACAGTAGTTGTAATTCTTTTATTCTTTTCCTGCGGTTTGTGTCAGTTTACACTTTGTAGTGGGCTGCATTTCATAGGAAGACAGCTGGATCTCCTTCTTCTGCTTGTTCTCCTTCATCTTCTTCTTCCATCTCATAGTCTTCCTAGCACAGAACACCAAATATAAAGATACCATGAAATCTATCCTCCTTCCTAATGATACCATAAATATGTAATGATAGCTCCATATTAAACATTCACACGCAGACATGAGTAGGTGTGTGGGCCTGGGTCAGTATTTAGCTTATTTCTATTTTTACCAGGCAGTCTCTTTTACACAAGTCCAACCTGATCTAAATGTAGGTTGACAGTGCAGACTGCAGAACACGGGTGCACCCATGCACCCGCATTTTGGATAATATGCCCTTTCACTTTCTTGGTCTCTGTTAAATGAGGATGTTGACATTATTCTCGTATCTGGCAAATTGCAAAATGGCAAATTCTTGTTTTTACATCTCATTTTTTGTCCAGATAAAACTGACAAAATTGTTTGTGGGTTTAGTTACACTTTTCTGTTCAGTGGGATGAGAAGGAGAGTGAGCCAAACACCCACTTTGCTTTTAGCATGATCTTTGATGTGTAACACTATTGACAGTTTTCAGATTGTATCTTGAACTCTTAGTGGATTCAACATGCTTCTGTGCATCTGAGACAGAGGAGTGCAGCGCAGTGTGAAGTCAACCCAGGGTGTGTGGGAGTGGTGCCCTCAGCTTTCCTCCCTCAATTTGAAGAGAGTGGTGCTATCTATGTGACTGTGACACCTTCATTATTATATTGTATTGCAGTCACACTTTGGCTGTGAAGGAGAGTTTGTACGGTAGAAATGTTACATAGATTTCCAGCTTGCCCATAAGTTACTGAATGTAATGTGTAACCTGTAAATATGGAGAGGGTTTCTCCTGTTAAGGCGTTGCTATATCCTCACCACACTTAGGTTCCATGTGGCCAGATGTCACACCCCAAAACAGGCTCCAAAACACTGTCAGTCCCAAATTAGAAGAATGTAGCTCATGCCATGAAGATGGTGTTAATGTGGCGTTGGTGTAGGTGTAGATATAGACCACACAGTGGCCTTTTTGACAACTTAGCAGCAAAGTAAAGTGTTGGGGGAGAAAGATAAAGAAAAGGGCAAAAACCTTCTTTAGCAGTCTGAGTGTTCCTCTCCCCTGTCCTCTGTGAGTCTGCATGTGTGTGTGTGTGTGTGTGTGTGTGTGTGTGTGTGTGTGTGTGTCCACTGTGTCTTTGCTGTATGGAGAGCAGTCAGATCAGATAATCTCTTTCACTGGCTCCTCTCCTGTTTCTCACATTATCATCCATTATCCCTCCATCTCTCCTCTCCTCCTTTCCGTCCCTTTGTCATCCATGCCCAGCTCCCCCCTTCTGTCTGCCCGTCTGACTCTGTCTTAGAAAAACTCTCTCACATTCTGTTGCACAACAATATCTCCCATGTGCACTCCTGCTCCGTCTCCTTTTTATGCACACCTATTTACTACCTTGCTTTGTTTCTTCCTTTCTTACAAACACACACACACACACACACACACACACACACACACAAACCATCCTCCTTGCCTCTCTGTAGGAAACAATACACAGGAATGGGTGTGCGGGGTGTGGAGGGAGGTAAAATTGCTTTGCAGAGATGTCAGGGACATCCTGTTACACACACACTCAGACACACACAAAGAGGATGTTGGCTGGACAATGGATAGGTCTCAGGAGTGTTAGTGTGGAAAGGGGCCCTTCCATACCTTGCCTTCCACTCCCTACACAATATTCCCTGTTCAGTAATAAAAGTATTTCTCTCCGTCCTGCTCTAAGCCTCTTGTCTGTCTAGTTTCATAGCATATGTAGTATTATGATAACATCTACTCTTTTGAAATGGCTGTAATATGCCTTAAGGCCTCAAGGAGCTTGATTAAGGCAGCAGAGAAGCAGATTTCTTCTACACACCAATATGTGAGGGTGTGTGTTTGAATACAGGGCAGGTGTATGAGTGTGTGAATGAGTCTTTGTGTGCTCTGTGTGGGGAAGCAAAGCAGAGGCAGAGTCAGAAGTGCAACCATGGGGTGAAGAGTTCAGAGAGAGAGCAAAAAAAAAGCAAAGAGTGGGAGAAAAAGGAAAATACAGAGAAATAGAATAAATAGAGTATGTCTCAAATGAAACAGTAATAATAAAAACCAAATCAGCCAAGCCCTTTCTATATTTCAGAGGCCAGTGAGTCAGGAGACAGAGTGTAGACAAGGATAACATTATAAAAAAGCAAAGAGAGAATGTTTGAAGAGATATGATACATCTACTGGCTATGATTTATTTGATAGAATTTGTCATGTGCGTTTAAAACAGTTGAAAATTCTGAAAACTCTCATGTGATGGATTTTGTGAAAAGACAAAAAAAGTTCAAAATCTAGCTTTCAGCAAACAGCAGCACTCAAAAGGTTTCGTTTTCTCATGAGTGAAGACCATAGTCATGCCGTTTCACAGGCTTGTCACATGGTGCTGACAGGATGGGATTTTGTACAGTATGTTGCCTGTGCATTATGAAATGTTTTGTACTAAACTATAACAAGGTGAAACTGTAAGTCTGTGGATTTATTGCGTTAGTTACAAAGAAAAATATGTGACCGATGATGACGCAACAGGAGCAAAAACTGAAAAAGGAAATCAGCATTTGCATTAGGGTTAGGGTTAGGGGTTGCATTTTCATTATTTCCCATTCTTCAATGTAATGATCAATTGAGTAAATAAATAAATAAAAGGCAAGACATTTTACTTGACTGTAGGGCCAGACAGGAGTAGCTATGTATTAAGCACACTTAGCCAGTGGGTTTCAAACATGTTTCCCATGCCCTGCCTCCACTCTCACTGTGTTTGTGAAAGCTCACTTGATTCAAAGCCTGCAGCAGCCTTAAGATGTGGAGCTGGCATCTGATGTTATTTAGGTGGGGAGAATCCAGGGGATTAAAGGGCATGTGATGGACATTGGACCTGTGAAGCAAGTGTCCTATGTGAGACTGTGAGTGTTTCTTTTTGTAGAATTTATTTTTACACTGCAGTCACAATGCTCCACATGCTGCATCTGCTTTTTCATGGTGCACAGTTTGGCTGTGTGTTTGCTCAAGGCACTGAGATAAAAGTGGAAACTTGGGGTTTGAGTCATCCGAGCACTGAATTACCAAAACACATGATTGCGAAGGTTTTGTCGGCTTTATGTAAAAAAAAAAAAAAAAAAAAACCCAGCGTTTGCAAGGGTGCAACATGGAGATGAATGAAGCCGAGAGAGTGAGCTAGGGATGGAGAGAATGCAGAGAAAGGGAGGGGAGGAGCGATAGTGAGAGAGAAGGAGCAGTGCCTGGTGCTATTGTCCTGTCTGTCAGTTGCTGGAGGGGAAGAACAAAGAAAACTGGTGGGCTGTGGCATATCACATGTCTGTCTCACTCTCTCTGACTCTTTGCTCTGTTATTCACTCACACACTCACTACATTCACTCCAGGAGATGTGTGACTCCCCTCCACCCGCCTTGATCTTCTGCCCAGTCACCCCACCCCCACCGGCCTAAACTGTTTACCTCCTCCAGATCCAAACTACCTCCTCAGAGGCAGGTGGGGTTCAGAGCAGGTGGAAAGCAGGATGAAATGAATGGAGGAGCAGAAGGAGGAGGAGTAGGCCACTGACTACCCCTCAGGTAAAGAGGTCGCTGGAAGTCCAGTACACCCCACACCTGTCCCTTGGCGCCAAGGAGGGGTGGATAGAGAGGGATGTGGGGGAAGTGTGACACAGCTATCCCCTGGGGAAGTCACCATTGGAAGGATGAGGAACAAGTTGAAAAGAGAAGAGGGGAAGACAGCAGAGAAACACACTTGTCCTCTGACCTTTAGAGGAGATTGGAAAAGGGATGTGTCTTTTGGTGGAAGAATGCAGGTGGTGAACCACAAAACCGATGCATCATGGGAAACTCCTTGCACTTTCATGTTTAAGACATTAGTAATATTCCTGAGTACCCCGGTCTGAGAGTGGGGGAATGTCATCTTGTGCTCCTTACACTAACCATTTAGCTGATACCGCAAAACTGACTCAGACAGTTACAAGATGACCTCTGTAATCAGCAGCTCCACAACATGGAAAGACTGAGACAATGATATGTGAGGCCAAATGGGTCCATTGTTATGGTAACTAATCAGTGCACAGAGAGCCACGCTGGACTACTGCTAATTTCCATGACACAGCTATGATACCTTCCCTATCAGCCTTTGGATGTGTACTAACTAAACAGCCTATGGACACAACTTATCTGAATGGAAATCCCCTTTGTGTGGCTACAACCAGACTCATGCAGGGGTCAGAGCTCTCTTCTCTTCTCTTCTCTTCTCTTCTCTTCTCTTCTCTTCTCTTCTCTTCTCTTCTCTTCTCTTCTCTTCTCTTCTCTTCTCTTCTCTTCTCTTCTCTTCTCTTCTCTTCTCTTCTCTTCTCTTCTCATGGTGTGCTATAGTCTGTAAAAAATCTTTGTGGGAGAATTTTCCCCTGTAAAGTTAAGGGAACATTTGTTGCTTCCAGAAACAGCCCAATAAAAACAGACCTCTGCCTCGCTTTCTGTCATCTCTTGCTTTCGCCTGCTCTCTCTCCCTCTTTCCCCTTATCTCTCTCTCCCTCTCTGTCTCCTTTTGGCCCATCTATTGCTTTTTCGGCTTGTCATCACTTTAAACTAGGCGGGCCACTCTGCCTCATATTCCAAAATGCTGAGATCCACAGTGCAAACCACATATGATCTCTGGGAGTGCACTGAGTGTACTGGACATGTGTCAAAAATGAAATATCCTTAGGAGCTGGAAGCAAACATCTTTGAGAAACATTTTCTGTGTGTGTTAATGCACTCAAAGGATGCAAGATCCTCAAAGTTATGACCCTTTTTTAATTGTGAGGTGGACTGTTAACTGTTATTTAATGGATAATTTATGGATTTATGCCACATTTGCAGTAATGTGTATAACGTGCACAGTCCCTGTTGGGAAGAAAAGCAAAGATAGAGACTGAAGACAGACACATCCAGTTGATCTGGTTTCTGGTGGTCTAAAAATATCTCAGATACACAGATAACACAGATGTAACATCTCTTTATAAACAACCTGCTTTAATGCGACCTGTTTGAGGATTACCACTTTCCTATCTGCTCTTTCTTTTTAGGATCAGAGGAGGTCTTTGTGATGTTAATCCACTCATTCCTGGCACTCTATTAGCATGCCTGGATCAGACCTCTGCACACAGGGACACCTACCTCTGAGTTGATTAGTCGGACCCTCTTGTTCAGCTGGCATTACATGTGTTTGATGGGAAAAACTCCCCACAACGCAGAGAGACTTTTAGTCCTGTCTCCTCTTCTCTGCGACAGACACAGAGCCCTCTTGTGGTGCATCGTTCTCTGCCATGCTCTTCCTCTCCTTCACCAGCTCCTTTTCATGCCTCTCATCCATTCTCACAGATTTTCCATGTCACCTCATGGGTGAAGAGTAATCAGTCTCGTCTCCTGATAAGCTACTCCTCCAGCTTTCTTCAGAAAAACCTGAAATTCCACAGGTTGTTTTCATATGAAACTGCATCAAGGAAGAAAGTCCTGAAGTTCCCAAGTCAACCACACAATATGTTGACGCAGCACTTTCTGACTGTGATATCCTGTCACGTAGAGGTTTCCACAAGATTTTACAGTTAATAAAGAATCATCAGCCCCTGCGTCTGGTTCTCCCCCTCAACCAAGTACCTCACTTAAATGTACTGTAACATCCATCTTGCCTGACTTATCTAGGACTATGTGCAACAACATTTTACACACACTGCTGACACTGCACACTGCTATGAACAGACAGATTCTTAGTATTACAGTTTTTCACAATAGCTAAACCACATTTCTTGGAAGTTTATCTGCAAAACAAAACTCAATAGTCAAACTACTTTCACCAAACCATAGCCAGACAGACAGACAGAAAATATGAAAATATGCGCTCTGAAACTGTAGGGGGAGCTCCGTAGAGAAAAAAGCAACCAAAACAGCAAAACAGCGACCAGACTTATAGCATAGTTCCCCATAGATATATAGACTAGAGGACTCACCCAACACTGCTACCCAATGACACGGCGTCACCACACAGCCACCACCTTGAGTCAGTCCGCTCGCTCCCTCAGGGCATTATGCCTATGGTACATGCTCTGCTAAAATAACCAGAACCTGATCAGTTTTTGACTTATCTTCAAACGGTATAGTTTGTTATGAACGTCAGAAATGCAGCTATGATTCTGATTCACCCCTTGTAGTTCCCTTTTAAACCAGCTGTGACCTCTGACCTGGTTTATACTGGTTTCATCTAATCATTTGCAATAAATGTGAACAGTTTTGAGTTGTTTAAGTTTCTTTAAGCAATGACATCTGTTTTGTACTTTTGTTTAATTTTTGCTACTAGTTCTTGTTTATTATTATACATCACAAGTACATCAACGTGCACAGTGTGTTTTAGTGAGTGAAAATGTGTTTGGAGTTTTGTAAAATGGTGAAAAGAGATCTGCAGCTTGTCTCAAACTAGTGTAAATAGCTTACCGTTTTGTCAAGTGTGATTGATTCAAAAAATAGTTTCAGGATTTGGCTTAGACAAAGGAATTTACTGTTTGAGCAACTCAGAAAAACTATAATATAGCAGATTACTGGGCGTAGAGGGGGCTTCTGTGATATCACTCACTTTAAAATACATCCATGTTTTGCTCTCTTTCTCACTGTCTTTTCCTCTTCTTCTTCTCCTTCTTCTTCTTCTTCTTCTTCTGACTGAAGAGCACTAGAGTCAGACCTTTAGCCTTAAAAGGCACCAAACATAAAACCAAATGAGTGACCTAGAGTATTTGGATCTCTCACTTCTTGGACACTTATCTCCTTCTGCTCTGTTTACTGTCATGGGTGGGTGAACAGTCCAAAAAAAAGGAGACAGAGGTTTGAGACATAAAGGAGAAGTGAGGTTTCTGCTGCCTCAGTGTCTTCTGTCCATCATCTTCTCCTTCTCTCTCCTCTCTGACTTTTTCACACTCCTCTGTCCACATCATTCGTCTGCCATCTCTCTCTGTGACAGTTCTTGTCAGTGGTGCCTCACCTCAGCTCTCTTAAGTTTCTATCTTATCTGACACTTCCTCCTGCTACTTCACTTTCCACATTCTTTTCAGGAGAATCTGTTGTTTTCCACAGGTGAAGTTGAAAAGAAGGCAGATCTAATTACAGATGTATTTTTATTCTTTCTTCTATTTTAGAGAGGATAGTTCAGGATTTAAAAAAATCCTGTGCACAACATGGGATAACAACCATCACTTCATCTGGTTGCTCATACTAGGCTATTGGCCAAATGTCCTGCCACTATCATTCACCCAGATGACACCAAAGCTCCTATAACTCTATGTAATGATAAAATATGCTGCAGTCTTGTTTTCATAGTGAAGATTCAACACAGCAGACAATGCAAACAATCTGGTGTATCTTTACAATATTCCTTTTCCTTATTTGGCTTCAACAGTTAAGACAGCAATAGCGCCACCACAGACTCCTATAATTACTCTATTAGACTGCTAATCCTACAGTTACTATAGTAACCCATGTTTATCCTCTCATACCCCGGCTAAGTAGTGTCAGACCTTTGTTAAACCGGGGGATCAGGCAGATTTGCAGAACAATGCAAGATGAGTGTTGATCCATTTACACCAACAGCAAACTCATAACTATTATGTTTTAGTTTTATTCACCTGACAGAGGAAATGGAAACCTGGAGACAACTGTTGCTCACACTGTGCTTTTTGTATTTGAAGGACAGAGCCCTGCACAGGGGATATAGTCTCTTTTATCAGATACACAATAGGTTATCCGTGAAACCATCTGATGGGCAGATAACGTGGCTCCCTCTCCTATTTGTTGACAGGATGCTGTCTGGATGTGACCTTTGACCCCTGCCAGTGGCCAACTGTGACCTATTGACCTCAGGCTTTGTTTTCATATCTTCCTTTTCTCCTTCCTCTTCTCTCTCACAGATGTTCTGTGAAAGATTCATAGTTCATAGTAGATTCATAGCTTGATAAACGTCTTATGATGGTGTCAATAACCTTTAAATGGAATACATCTCCTTACTGGCTGCTCTTGTGTACATACAGGCAGTGGAAGCACATGAGTTTCTTAATCCAAGCTAAAGTACCCTTTGCATCTCACCTCCACTCAAAGCCTTTTGTATGCCCACAGTCACGCCCCACTCCCCACTCTACTTATTAGGGAAACACTTCCTTTGGAGAGTCAGCCAACAAAGACATTTCATCAGGTTATTAGCTGAGATTCAGCAATTCAACACGTTCGCTAACCCTAAAACCCTGACCCTCCCCTTCACCATAACCATTAAGTGGTTTAGTAATTAAATGAATATTTCTATAGACATTGTTGAGAATAAGCTGAGTAAAGTTTAGTGCAGTGCCCTCATTAGTAGATGAAAATGAGATTCTTGAATGATTTTGTGTTTGTGTGTCGGGGGGGGGGGGGGGGGGGGGGTGTTCTGGCTCACATTTAGACACCTTTGAGCTGAACTTTGACCACGGTGACGGATTGTTCTGCCAGCTTTGCTAAGCGACACTACGGTTGTGACCCCTAACAGTACACACAAGCTCACAAATGGAAACTTTTTGTCTTACATGATCTTTCCAACACACTTTAATTTTCTCCCCACAGTTAGTTTGATGATTGTTTTCTTTCTATATTTAGAAAGAATGATTTGTTTCAACCTAGACCACAACATCAATAGACCAATAGAAAAAGGTTGGAAAATCCATCCCAGTTTGCCACAGAAGTATGCTGGAAAATATAAATGTTCCTCCTTAATCTACCCTCCCCACCATTAGATAAATCAGGGTCAATCAGCCTCTTATCTTATACTGTGTGTGTATGTGTGTGTATGTAGGCAGGAATTTGGTGCATGAATGTGGGAGTGTATGTCCTAATGAAAAACATTAAATTACCAAGCTTGTTTGAAATGTGTGTGTGTGTGTGTGCATGCAGGGTGTATTAGTCTTGCAATTATTTCTGCTGGGAATGATTAGGCTGCCGGTGAGACTACAGGAATCCATGGGTCATAGGTCACCACTCCACACTCCCTATACACACATGCGCGCGCACACACGCACACACACACACACACACACACACACACTTGCGCAAACATTCTTCACCCCAATAACTCAAAGTTTCTTCTCTTGAACTACAAAGTCAAATACTTACTGCTACTCCCAGGACCTAAGAAAAACAAAAGCCAAAAGGACAAGAGTGGCTACTGTTTCCATAGCAACTAATCCTCAGCCCTCACCGTAGCAACATACAGTCGGGGGAGGTGGTGGTCAGTGGAGAGGTCAGAACACAGGTCAGCAGGTCCTGGCCCTGTTTGGGATAAGGCTGCTGGGAATTAATTCACAGGAGCAGAAGGGACTTTAATGCTTTTCACTGTACCTCCTGTAGTGAGGACAAAATACTTACTTTGAGATAAGATGGGTAGAAAGGGGAGACAAAGAAAGGTTCAAATGGATGGGAAGGATGTGATGGCAGACAGGGACATGACTAAACTGGAGTGACAGATTAAAGAGGACGAGAAGATGAGAAAAGATGAACCGGTGCATGTCTGCTGCTTCTAAAAAAAGACTGAACTCTTCAGCCATCACCCTGAGCTGCTCTGGGCTACTTTTCATCTCTTCTTGTCGTCCTGTCTATCACATGTCCAATATTCTTTCTATCTATCATTTCATCACTTTGGGTTTCTTTCCCTTGCTCTCTCAAGAAAGGGCAGGGGCTGGTTAGCAACAATAACACACACATACAGTGAGCACACTACACATTTCCATCCAATTAAAGGCCACAGTGTGACGAAGGATAGGCACAAGTTTTTATGAGTGCTTTTCTCAGAATTACACTGGTCATTATCTTTAGTTTGAAATAGGTGTGTGTGTGTGTGTGTGTGTGCATACAAGTCTGTGTAAGCCAAAGAAGAAGTGAGGTCATGGTTGTCATGACTGATGTCACGGTTGTATTGGGAGCGGTGTTGAGTTTGCCTGCCGATGCTAGGAAGCACTTAAAAGAGTTTTGTCCTCTAATCTCAGGGCTATTAGGAACCATTCAAGGCAACAAAGGTGGAAAGAAAAAAATGACCTTGGCCTCTATGGAGACAAGTTTAAAATAAAATCAGTGTTGACTAAGGAGCAACTGCATTCGCTCTCACGCTGTGTTTGAGTACTATGTGTCAGGTTGTAAATTATATCTTTTCCACTTTAAATGCAATGTCGGTTCACATAACTCACGTGTGTCAAGGGCTTGACACTGACAACTGCTTCCACCAGGTGTTGATGATACGGTTGTCCTGTATGTCGACATGACACCATGGTTTGTCTGCCTGTTAACCTCAATGTTTGTGTCAGAGGCAGAGAGGGAGTGTATGGAAACACTGATAAAAACAAGGCTTATTAAGTACAGAAACATGAAGATCATTGCTTTGGTTGGTGGAGACAATCTAAAAGAGAAATACTGAAAACATAAAGCTGTTTACACTGTATTTGGATTTTGTCTCCAACCCACGGAGTATTTCCAGTATTCAGTAGAGAGTTTCTGTTTCTACTTTAACGATTGTTGATTGAGTTGTTGCCTCAGTTATGGATCATGTGTGACCAGTATAACCTGGACGTGCGTACATTTATTCGTACATTTTCCAGTTTCGGTCTAAGACCTGACTTTAAAACCCCACACTACGTTGCCATGTCAAATATTTAGCATCTTGCATCTCTATGCAACTTTTGGATGAGTTTCCCAGAGTTAAGTCATAATGATGTGACCGTGGAGTGAGAGCACTTAAAGGGAGAAGTGTGAACATGTCCAGTCACACACCAGTGGTTTGATTCAAACACAGAGGCTTATAAAATAACAACTCACTTTGTTTAGCACATGCAACATCCGTTGCTAGGATGAACACACACACACACACACACACAAAGAGATGCATATACACACATACATACTAAACCATGTCACACACACACTGCTGATATATGTAAATGGTTGTGTTGAAATGTGAAATTCATAGAAAAATGTGTCTAGTGACTAAAGTGTGATGAGACATACAAGACTCAAACATTTCACTTTCTAAGGACAACATAGGTATATACAAAGGAGGTTGTTCTGTGGCATATTTCACCTAAAAATGAGCCTGTGGAACATGGTAAACATGGTAACCATGTAGACAGACAATACTAGTCCACAAAACACAGGCTCTTAAGGTGACAGCCTTGTATATAACCATTATTCAGAGAAATGATGACTCTTTGCAGCATTTTAAATGTCAAGAGTGAAGAAATGAATGATACCACAAGAGGATTTTTTTTAGAAAATTTCTGTGGAAGTTTCAGTACTTTTTTCTCTTCTGAATAAAGCTCACCCTTGAAATGCTATGTAGCTGTGAGTAGTTAAATTTGGCCACAGTTTCTATTCTCTATTAAGGTTAAAGCAAAGAGTTTTACAACCAGAACATTACTGGTCTTTCCTGTGTTTACTTCCTTAGATCTACTTCTAGCATAGTGATTTATCATTTCTCTCTTTTTTCTCTTCTGAGTCATTTTGTTGTCTCCCCTTCATTCTGGGAATGAGGCAAAATATACATTAAACTTCTTTTTTATAATTAGAGGTGAATTAAATGGATTTATTTTATCACTTCACTTCACTTCGGCCTTTGTCCTGCCACCTGCCAAAAACACATCCAGATTTTTTTTGAAATGCACAAGTTGGTGCAGACCAAATTAAACCTGGTGACAGTTGGTGTGTAATGGGGTGGATTATCAGAGACGGTTGCGATCTCACCGTGTGATTGGCGGAGGCCAGAGGCTTACCTGGCCAAAGCGTCTGGGAGGTGTGAAAGATGATAGGCTTTTAATGGCTTGCATTTCACTCACACACAGGAACATGTCAATAACTTCCAACAGCATTAGTGATAAACACAATGCTATAAAACTAAATGTTCACGCACACACATACACACATTTACCCCCAGCAGCCTGAGGGATGAGAGGAGGTGGAGGAGATTGAGGAGGAGAAGACAGGAGCCTCCAATCTCCCCCTCCTCTCCTCAGTCCATCCCTCCCTTCCTCCTCCTCCCTCTCCTCTCCCACGTTCTCTCTTCTGTCTGCCTTTTGGCTGTAAGCAGTTGTCGTTCTGCACGTCATTTTAGAAAGGAAGAGAAAGAGGATAAGTAATACAATCCATGAAAGTTAATATAGGTGTAGGTCATAGTAGTTCATCATGTGTATGTCATTGAGGATGGTATCTGCTGAAGAAAGAAAAGTCTCATTTTAGTTTTGTTGAATAGAAATCCCTCAAGTTATACATGCATGTAATTTTACCTATGATAATGTATAAAAGGTGGTCTCAGAACCACTGATTTTCTGTTCAAAACGAAAGCTCACTACTTATTTACATTATGGAATGTGTTGTTTATTTAATCCATAGAAACTGATCTGTGGGGGAAAAAAAGACCATCTTTAATGGGGGGTTATGTGCAAAGACTGTTTTTGCACAAACATCACAGTACATTGGTGAAAAAGAGTCCATTACACAAAAAAACCTTAAAATCATCCAGTGCAGAAGTCGCTATGAAAAGCTAGCCACCGTCTTTTAGCTTTATATAATGCACTGGTACAAGAGAGCGTGGTATCATTGCTTAACCCTTTACAAAACAAACAAAAATAAGCATCTTTTTTTCACAAAATACAGAAATATTGTTTTAACGTTGATGTAAAAGTTGTGATGGATCAATAACAACAGTCAACAGCAGTCTGAATAATAATTTTGCTTTTTTCCTGTTGTTTTCTTACAGATAACCTGATTAACCTGAAGAATGGTCAAAAATCTTTACACCTGTCTGACTCCTGGTGTCCCTTCTGACATCTACGCTGTTCACATGGTGAGGAGAAAATGATTGTAGGTAACAGAAATTATGTCCAAAATAATGAAAATAAGATACACGTTACTGATGAACTGGAATCACATTTTAAATCACAACTTGAGATGCAACAGAAGGGGGTGGGTTGGACTTTGCAGATACTGTGACAGTGTATATAGATCAAATTATGAATGATGAAACTGGGCCATGCGTTATTCAGATTTAAAGCTACCTTTGCTGTTGCACTGACCCAGTAAGGCCTTTATTAGATTTGACTTCCTGTTGAAAGAGGGTTGGAAACCAAAATAAGGACAGACAGAGAGACTTACATAGTGAGCTGCTTGTTTGATCACCTAAAGGAACAGTGTTTCAAAAATGAGCCCAATGAATGTGTGCATGGGGATAAAAGCAGAGAGGGGGAAAGAGAAAGTGAAGGAGAAAAAGAAAGAACCCGATAGAGGTAGAGAAAGATGAGAGGAGCAGAGAGTCATCTGTGGTTCCCATGGTCCAGAGAATGAGCTGCTTGTACTCACATGGTTGAATGTATGTGTGTGTGTGTGTGTGTGAGTGTGAGTGTGTGTGTGTGTGTCATTAGAGTCCCCTGGAGCGCTGAGACCAAAGGGGTCTCACCGTGACACCTATTATCCCCCCGAAACATGACACACCACCAGGGAGAGAGACCGAGAGAGGGGGGGAGCGCAGCCCACGTCTCACTTGTTTCTCCCTCCATAATAGTGACTGTTTGCCTGTGTGTCTGTATGCGCCTGCACATGTGTACATGTGCGAATGTCTCTGTGTCAACCAGCATCTGCCGTGTATGTTAATGCTCACACACAGACACACACACATACACACATTGTCTGAAACTGAGACTGTGGTGTGGGTTTATGTCTCTGTGTATGAACTCCCTGTGAGCATATTTCTGTGGTAGAAGGTTAAATGTAGCAGATCTGTGCGCTGTGCCAGGTGTTTGCCTTGGCCACACTTCTAAGTCCCTCACACACATTTTACAGAGTCCATGGGCAAATACTGTAAAAGTTTGGGGGATGTGTGTTTTATGTGAGGAGTGAGAGCAGTTCAAAGGAAGCAAGCCCGTTCTTTATTTTTTTTTTTTTGTGCTTCACACAATTGTCCAAAAGTCAAGAAAGTGCTGAAAATGAGTAACAAATACTTTCACACAACTCTACACCCACCCTGTTGTGCACTAAATAAACATTTGGTAAAGTGTTTAAAACACACCTCAGTTCAGGAGCAACTGTAAGAATTTATCAATCTACAGTCTTTGTAATGTGCCTGTGAAGACACATTGTACATTGACAGCGGTGTTTTACTATATTGTCTCCATAGGAGGAGTTGTAGTTATAGTAGTTATAAATCACCTTCATCATCTCACAACTACAGTATGGTATGAAGCATGAATTAGATGTTTACCTGTTTCCCAGATACTCCACGTTTACATGTTAAAGTGACATGCAGGAGGACGTGTGGTGATTAGGGGCTAACTGGACAATGTAATACAATTGGAAACTGGATTCAACTTGGCATCTATATTGTTTTACGTTTTATAACTTCGAGCCGTGCTGATAGCTTTGGTTATGCGCTGCCCAAGTTTTGAGTTATCATCTCTAAAAATCTCTGCTTTCCACTCCAGTGCAAATGGAGTAAAGGGAATCTTGTGTTTAAAGCTCACAGCAATGAAAAATTACATTAAAATAGTTCAAGAGCAAAAGTATCTTTTCCAGGAACAGTGTCCCTGTTGATAATCAACAGACCCCGCTCTGACCCGCTTTCGTTGGAACTACTTTCTACCAAAGAAATAGATCCTATAAAAAATTTTGACAGTGCGCTCCATTGAGGTATGTGAGAAAACATGTTTTTATGTAATTTGGGTGAGCTGACCCTTTAAACAAAGCACCCTGTAACGTGGAAACCATTTTTATGACATTATTTTATTACCACATACATGATTTATCATATTACTGCTTCTAGCCAGACTTTTGCTTTGCATCTTATTGAGTCTGGACGCCTTGTGGCACATGCAAAGAATCCAACCAGTTACCGGACGACACTGCATGTACTGCAAGAGTAATTCAAAACATTGGTACATAACCCAGTTTGCTTAATCAGGTTATGATAGCTGTCATTATGACTATAAAACATTTAAGATAACTTGGGTGAGGCGAATAAATGACTTGAATCAGTTTAGTTACAAGACGCAGAGTATCTCCCGCTGTTGGCTCAATGCACTAATATAGATGTTATGTAAAATGAAGGCAGAGCAGGTTGTTTACAGGTTTGTCAACAGGCTGTTTGGACAGTCAGGAGGTGAGAACACACCCAGTGGAGTAGTGGCAGAGATGCTGTGGAAATTGTCAGGAGGAAGTGGGTAAGGGTGGAGCGTGCTCAGGGTGTCAGGGTGCTGGAAGGGTGGCTGCAGGAAATGTGTACGTGAGTGTTTGGGCGGGTGGGTGCACAGTTGATATAAGTGGAGGATGTTTGGGAGGGGGGACTTGAGACATTTTAAACCCTGGCTCCTCTCTTTCTATAGGCCTTATCAGGTTTCCCAAAGGCTGCCAGCAACGAAGCAATACAGAGCCAAAAAAGAGACGGAGTGCAAGTTGGAGGGGGTGTAGAGTGGCCGCAGGGGTAAGAGAGAAGGGAGGGGGGTAAAGTAAGTGTGGAGGGAGAGAGGAGAGGGGAGGGAAAGAAAAAGGCCTGAAGAATAAGAGGGGTGGAGAGGGAAAGTATGGTAGAAACAGAGAGGAGGAATGGGTAAAAGAAAGGTGGATGAAGAAGAAATAAATTGAGGAAGTAGGAAGATGAAGGCAAAAAAAGAGAGAAAGAGGAGGAAAGAGGGAGATATAATAAAAAAAAACTTGAGGCCCATGTCTGAAAGTCAAAGTACCCCCCGTCTTTCTGTCCCTTTCTTTCTCACTCTCATTCTCTGGGAGCCGTCAAAATAATGGATTGTCACGCTAAATGGCCGGATACAAGAGGGCAAAGGGGTTCTCTGGGCGGGTGAGCCGAGGGGGTGGGGGTAATTGTGGCAGGCGAGGGGGGTGGGAGGTCGCGCGGGGGGGGGGGCTGGGGGGCTGGGGTGTACTTTGGATAGACGTGGGGGTGGACAGACTTGACGAGTGGGGTATGCTTCCAAGTCAATTTATTTGCTATTAAGGAGCACCGCCAAAAGCAACATGAAAGAGCGATTATCATTCAGATTGTGAGATCAGGTTTTCGTCAGTTTTGCTCTCCAGCTCTGTGCTGCTTTTGGTCTTTCTTTTGCAAAATGACTGTTAGAAATACAGTGGTAACCCACAGAAACCTCACACTAGGGAAAACAGGTTTGTTTTCTGACTGACAAAAATGTAATTTTGATGTTTGACAATCCATTTTCAGGGGTTTGGCTCGTAGCCCAGGGTCAGGCAGCATTCTCACACCTGGTGTTAGAGTTCTTTAAAAAACAGCAACAACAACAACAACAACAAAAACGGTATAAACAGAGACGCAAGGTATTTGCCAAACACCAGGACAAGCCGTTGGTTTCTGTCATAGTTCTGGACAAGTGGCTCTGTTCTTATGAATATAATTTGGCAGCCTGCTGTAATATTTTTGAACATGTGAAAATGTGTCTTGGCTGTTGCAGTATTTTGTGCAGATTTTTCCTGGCCCAGTAGCGCACCGGTCATTTTGTGGATTTGCAACGCTTCTGGGGTAAGATTGAGTTTGATTGGAAAATGGAGACGAGCTGCACAACACAGGCTTCCCGTGTCGTTAGGAAATTAATGTGTACGTTTCCTAGACCAACTCTGTCTCCTCCACATACTCAACTGTCTATTCTGTGGATGTTTCTATTCATTTCAGATAGTGTGCTCTTATCTGTTGTAACACTGGTGCTGAGTTCACACTCTGGCTCTTTGGCCACTTCTGTTTGCCAGACTGAGCTCCCCTGCCCACAGTAACAACATGTGGTTATAAGAAATTGCACCATTTAAACGCAACATTGTCTTCCATTGGAAATTTTTTTTTTTTTTTTTAACAAAGTACTCCTTCAAAAGTGTTAGCCAGGTTGCCAAGACAACCTATCACAACATAAACACCACAGCAAAGAGCTAGTATTTTGTACAAAGATCTTTTTAAAGATGTGTCTTTGGTCAGTTATGTGTGTGCACATGAAAAAAGTTTCAGTTTATTGCACAATAAATTGTTTTGTTAGAATCTGTAGGTGAAAGTCTCATCCTTGTTTGTTTCTCTTTTTTCTCCCTGACCCCTTTGAAATCCTTCGAATCAATGTGGCCCCTTCGATGTATATTTCATGCATCTCAATATCCAAACGTCAAGACATTGCTATTGTTATTCCCCCCAACAACACAGGATCAATAGCTGACAACAAATTGATGGCCTCAAGGAGAGAGAGGTGCTCCCAGTTCATACATGCAGGCTTCTCTGCGATGTGTCTATGTGGGTGCGTGTGTGTGTGTGTGTGTGTGTGAATACAAGATGGAGAAAATAAGGGAATTTTGTCAGCTAACCTGGGCCAACCAACAGAGATGTTAACCTCATAATCACTCAACATCTGATTTAGTGGAAAGGAATGCAGTTCATATTTTTCATTTCCCCAACCTCGTCTCACACTTGAAAAGAATGAAAACAAAAGGGGGGGGGGTGCGCGCTTGGGGAACAGAGGAAAAATACAGTAAAACAGTGCAGTAAAATGAAGTCATGGAAAAAGCGTGCATACACACAATATGCAAATCGAGCTTGAAAAAGCAGGGGAATGCAGTGCTTAGCGTATATGTTAAAGAACAGGGCGTCTGACAGACCGACTGCTGTGGAGATGCTCGAACATCCGGAAACCATCAATGGACTTGATTTGAAATGTTTGGTTTTTCCTGATAATTACAATAACATAACCTACTGTCTGTACAGAGTCTTTGTGCGGGTTGTGATATCAGTCTGATTGGGTTAAATAGCAGACACATGACATGAACAGGACTGCTGTCTTTTATCCATAACCTCTGACACAGTGCTGAAGTCCAAGATTAGTGCAAAAAATCCGACAGCAAATTAATCTTGATTCTTATTCTGGCATCATGTTACATTGCTTTCCACTCAGTTGTTCCCTCCACTATGACAGAGAGACAGACTGTTAATATTTGAACTCAACAGTAAAACAAATACAGAAGCTTCAGAAGCTCCACGCCTCCAAATTCATGACTGTAACTTGCCAAAACAATGACATAAGAAAATCCCAAATCCAAAAATTGTCAGACAAATGCAACTAAACCCAGCATCCATACAGTAGCACACTTGAGTAAAAGCTAGCACTGCTAGCACTCACAGCTCTGTTGCTACCGCAGCTAGCATCACATTATATGGTGGCAAAGTAGACAATATGCCGTTTGTTGCATCTACATGCACTTACTGAGCTCTTTGGATGTTATTGAATATTTCATGTGCTACCTTTTTTTTTTTTTTTTTTTTGGAGAGTGTTCCTGTGCACAGATGTGAGTGGAAATGTCTCGGAGCAATACCAAAAACTGTTTGATTTACAGTAGACACAAACTGCTGATATTCCCCACTCTCTTGTTATAAATTCTCTGTTTCGATCACAATCTTCCTCCCCATCCTCAGGGCTTCTTTCCCCTGGTCTGTTTTCATACAACATGCTTTTGATTTACACCCAGTCCCTCATGAGTGTGTGCATGTGTGTGTGTGTGCATGTGTGTATGCGTGTGTTTTCAGTGTTTTTTTTTTCCTGCCGCCTCAGAGTCAATGCCTCAGAGAAAATGCACATGTTGGGGTGCATTTTCTTTTGTGAATGTATGTTTTTTTCTCAGCTACTTTCTGTGTTGTGAAACAGGAAGGTGAGCCCGACCGTGTCCCATGGTGACGCACTTGAACAGCGTCTTTTCTGCTTCCAGGGATTTGTCTCACTGGAACTGTTGGGAGTGTTGGCCGAGCCTGCGCTGCATCCCCCCGATGCTCTGTTCTGAGAAAGATGAGATGCTGCAATACCTTTATAATAGATTGATGGTGCCTGAGGGCCTCGCAGTGATTTGAAATGCAACCAAACATGGTCTCTGTGCAAAGTTTCAAAAGAGGATACTCCTTTTTATTCTTGGCATTTATTCAACCAAGTGCCGACTTTTCTGTGTAATGGCTTCCAAAGCAGACCAAAGTCCTCATCAAGCAAAAGCTGGCTCAGACAAAGTCCATGTTTGGTTGAAACCCTGTACACAGCGATCCACAAAGGGAGCATCAATCTAATGAGATCTATGCTCTCCTCTTTCCCATTGTCCTGGGCTGTGTATCTGGCGTAACACCTGGTGACTTGTTGCTTTACAGAATTTACTGCTGTTGCTTTGCAAGGATTAGGAACCTGCCCAACACCATCATTTTATGCAGGGACAGTCAGCACAACAAAAAGAGATTCCCTTGATTCCACTTCAAATACATTTCCTGTCTTTTCGACAACCTCCACTGGTGTATGCCAGCGAAAACATGGTGCACTCAGAGGTCGCGAGAGTTGCATGAGGCACTTGTTCATTTTATATCTTTTTGTTTGAACCATACATTTTTACTAAAGGCATCATTTTTACAATTTCAATGAAAAACAATTTTGACAGCTAAGAGGGCACAGAGTGTTCTGATGTCACTTTAAAGGCCGTGATAACAGGATGAGTGTGTTGAAGTGGTGCTACGTGGCTAGCTATATCCATGCTCATGGCTCCTTGTGAGACTGTAACACAGGAAGAAAGCAGAATTGTTGCAAGGATGAAAAATGAGACAACTTTTTAGACCCACGCTGAGACAAAGAACAGTAAATTGTGGCATTAGGATGGTGCTACAGGACAGATTATGTTGTTTACTGGATGAGAAGGGTTTATCCTTGTGGCCATTTTTGGACATGATAGCCTCAGCTTCGGCTTGTCATGCTCAGCTCTACTGTATATTCACATACTGATCTGTCCAAACCACACTTTGTCAGCACCCTCTCTTTTTTCCATTCACCTCAGCTGACTTGTGAGCGCAGATGGTTGAAAACTAGAAAACTAGTGGGTCATTTTCTGAAGGTGAAGATGAATCATGTAAGTGAGAAAAAAGCTTTGCCCGATGGGTGGTTTACTCTCACTATGATCAGTGCCCTGCGTGGTGAGTCATTTCCCGTTGACATATGTGCTGCTTTATAGGCAAATTAAATAGTTTCTACAAATTACACCGAATGAATTCTGGCCTTACAAGGTTTGCTGAAGTCATAATTGAATAAAGCAAACACAGAGCAGACATCTTCTTCCACAACATCTACCCCTGCCCCTTGTAAACTTGTTCTCTGTGCAACTTGTTAAACAGAAAAAAATGGAATAAAATAAAATACCACCCTCAACTCAAAGAAGACACGGTCAGTGAGAGTGGAAATTGTGTGTAGCTCCGTTCTTTTGAAGTGATTACAATAGTTATTGAACAATAGTTAATGATCAAAATCAGATTTAATGCTGCTGATGGTGCACGCCATGGGTCATAAATGTCATGTTGGCCACTTTAAGATAGTGATGATATCTCCAGCCTGTAAACATACAGAACAGAGATAAACATACACTCACCAGAACATACACAAACCATTTGCCTCTATCTCTGTATCTCCAGTCCACACCTCTTGGGAAAGTCTTAAACAGTGTGTTTGGCTGTGTGTGTGTGTGTGTGTGTGTGCGTGTGTGTGTGTGCGCTCGAAAATTTGCATGTGAACAGTGTGTAATAATGTTGTCTGCAGGAGGGCAGCTTTCAGAATCTGATGTGAGACTCTATAGCTCAAATTTATTGTTTTGACAGCATGAGGATTTAAACCACAATCGCACCTCTTAACTCTCACATGAGTGAGCACACACACACACACACACACACACACACACGCTGTCCCCTCATGCATTTGCATTGTGGGGCATGAACACATTCAGATAGCAAATGCAAAGGATGTCAAACAAAGGTACGTGTGCAAATGCATTAGTGCAGTCATGCAAACACGGGCTTGTGCACTACAAACAAGATTTCCTGTCAGTCTGTTGGGCTAGCCCTCCATGTCACACACACACACACACACACACACACACACACAGGAAGGGATTGTGCCAGTCCTATCCTCTCTAGTCTATTTCTGAGGCGACGAGAAAATGATCAAAGCTATGTGACCAGACTCCAGGAATGACCTTCTAACTATCTCAGGTGTCTCTTATTACAAACATGCAAAAACACACACATATACATTTACTTACATCTTTTCTTACACACACACATCTACATCTACACATACAGCACAGGATGACATAGAGCTCTAATAATATGTGGGAAAACATAGTCAAAAAATGTTCTATGCATATATTGCTTTCATGTGTCTCTGTATTTCAGCCACATTAGCTTCTGTACAGCCTGTCCCTCCTCAAATCCCTCACCACGTCTGGGGTGGAGAGATAAATTTAAGCGGAGGTTGCTGAAGGGACCTGTTGGTGTCAAGTATCTCCAGCTTGCACAGCACGTCAGTCTTTTCACCGTTTCAGTTGCTAATTGTGTCCCCTCTGTCTCCAGCTCTTCACGCACACACACACATTAAACATGCTAAACCATTTTTAATGGTCCCCTCTCTGCACCTCTGTCTTCTCGCAGCAGTTGATATGCAGAAGATATGCAGTCATATGCAGCAAATAATTGGATGAATGTCACACAGCCGGTGACGGGCGCTGTGCATACACACACAGATGCAGACACACAAACACATACTCGTGACAGAACTGACATTTTCTTAATATTTACTGGATAAACTAAATATATAATAAATGAGCTGCAGGAGTGAGTTAGTTTTGCTCCAAAATTAAACTCTGCATCCTAGAATGACATTTGTTTTATCAAAGAAGATAATATAAAATAACAGTTGTTGACTTTATCATTCATATAATGCCCTGACCCTGGTGACGTGGAGGAAAAACAAAACAAAACAAAACAGCCAAACATATTAGCAAAATTACAAATAATAACTGTACACTGGAGTAATTTCTAATAAACCACACCACCTCTGTAATCTACACAGGCTTCTTTATTCATGAGCATGAAGAAGAAAGCAAATCAGCCAAGACTCTGCAGTTTATGGCCGTGCAGTTATCTAACAGAAAAAAACACAGTCGCCAAATACGGTCACATGCGATGGAATCTTCACAGTAGTAGAGTGTAAAATGTAAATATCCACCCTTGGTTATCTCCAAGTGGAAAACTACTGTAGAACAGAAAGGAAGAGGAGGTGAAATGTGGTAGCACGAAGAAAACATCATGTCAGAGCATGATGTCACTTTTCGGTCTTCTACAGCATAACATTACAAATACTTCTGATAGTCTTTGATGTTCAGCCTCTGTCGAAACATGAAGCTGCCAACCGTCTGCAGCTAACTGGGCATCTTACCCAGAAATCCCTTCATACTGGTCTCTGTTCCTCTCGCTGACTTTTCTCACGATCTTCCCATGGGGCAGTCGGCTTCACCTGTCTGACTGTCTCAAGCTGAACAGTGTTTACTGTACAGTCTCCCGGGCACAAGCATACACAACATACACAGATGCTTAGGCAGATGTAGAGTAAAAGCCGTTTGCATACGGTGTTCTCCTCACACGCATGAATATGTGTGTGTGTGTGCAAAAGTAAAAGGTCATATCTCAAGCAGTTCTATAAATATTAAAAGGAGATGTGACGCTCGTCAGTGTCTGCTCAGATTTCCCTCATCTACAGACGTACACACATACACGCACTACACACAACTTTAGATACTGGGTCACAGCCTAGTTTAAAAGGCCTTGGCCAAGAACTCCTTTGGTGTATCACCATTACAGAGAGGTGTTAATAGTTCTATTGGGCTCCAAGCCAACAGACATCTCCCTGTCTCTTACTGTATCACTCTCTCTACTTGTTTCAAGCTCTATTCGGTCTCTGCTCACCACTTTTGCCTCAATCAAAACAAGACCACACATATACACTGAGAATCTGCTAACCAAGTGAAATATTGTCTCCGAAGCACACTCGTGCAGCCCAGAGCAGCAGTTTCATATCACCATAACTTTTTTATGATATCTTTCAGATGTATGGAAATTCCCCTCATAAGAAATGCTTCTGTTTTATAAATTTAGTTTAACAAAAAGTTATTTGTGTTGTTCTGTTGGCTTTTCCTAGCTTCTTTGGTTTACATCCTCTCTTTTACCCCCCCCCCCCCCCCCCCACCCCAGTGTGTCAGTGCTCTTTTCCCCATCCCAGGCCTCAGGTCATGGGTCAGAAAGCACAGAGGTGATAAATGCTTCCAGGTCACCTCTCCTGTCTCTGGGGCTCAGGGAGAGGGTTTCTGCAGTGACAGCAACAACATGATCACTCAGCTGAATCACCGGAGCTAAACTTTCTGACCTGGTCGTGTCTGCTCCATGAGCTTCATTGTGTTTCTTTGAACAACCTTGTCTACAAAATACATCTACAGAGATCTAAACAAATAAGCCGCCCACCACCAAATCTACTCCCTTGAATAACTAAATTTAAGTTATAAATATTTTCTGATGCTTCAGCTGACATACCAGAAATTCCTGATTTCTGATCGGGTGACAGATATTTAAAATTATAAGGTCTATGAATGATGCTCTGTTTTTATGGTCTGTCAACCCAGTGTTCAGATTTAGAACTGATTGGAGTGGGATAAGATAAGAAAGCAAAGCACCGATATTTACAGCTCTACTATACTCACACACAAACATGCACACAGAGACACACTTATCTGATTCAGAGACAGTGAAATGCCTGCTGTTATTTTGAGAACGTTAACAGCCCAGTCTCCCTCATGCTGATCAGCTCCCCTCTCCCGCTGTGAATCGATGCCTTGTGCTCCAGCTCCCTGCACTAAAACTAATCTAGTTGACTTTCATAACTAGTATAATCTGATTATAAATCTCCTGGTATGGGCACCATGCAGAACAGTGTGGCAGAGGTCACACACCGCTTGCTGAGAAATGCCACAGGACTGTGTCCTGACTGAAAGAGTTCTCCATTAGGCAGGAGATTACACACTCTGCTGCATCACCAGAAAAGAGACCAGTCTTCATAATTATTACATCTACTTTTTCGGCATGGACTGTATCTATAAAGACTGTATTTTTTAAATTTGGAAACAAATATTAAGATGAAGGTCAGAGTTCACAAGTGTTTCTGGTTTGTTTATTGATTTCTAGTTTTTTCACTGGTTTATTGAACAAACCGATTGAAAAAACAACCTTTAATTGTTTTTTTTCTTTCTTTGAATGTTGCACTACTCACAAGAATCTACTTTTGCAAATAAACACCAAAATATACAGCTCTCTGGCTTTTGATTTTTGTATATTCAATGGTGAGTTTCAGTGTTTGAGATTTCCAAATAGTAGCGCTATCTCATGTTGTATTTAAGCACCTCATATCCTTTTCCAGTACCTCAAATTGTCCAATGTTTATGTTTAAACTAAGTCTGACATGTGGTGTGTTTCTCTTACAGCCACCACAGAGGAAAGTCCTCCCTGGTTTGTTTGGGTTAGACGGCAGAGGAATGAGGGGAGGGAGGTTATAGAGATGGAGGGGGGGCTGCTGGGAGGGGGGTGTAGGAAGTGAGGGGATGATGACAGGGTTGGGGTGGGGGTGGGGGGGTGGGGGGGGGGGGGTGAGTGATCTTGGACAATGCACTCTGAATTTTAAAGAGGGAGTAGAAAAAAGGCAACAGAGAAGGGGAGTGGAGGTTCGAAGGAGAGAAAGGCAAAGAGTGGGTAAGGGGAAGAGGGGAGAAAGGTGGAAGAGGGAGAGGAGGGCAGGGTTGGGTGGGGGGTGATGGGGCCAAGGAGAAGATAATTAGATGGAGGAGAGGAGTGGAAGGGGAATGACGGGAACAGAAGGATAGTGAGGAAAAGGGAAGGGGGGAGAGTCTGTGCAATGAGGGAATAAAAGAATGAAGGAGGGAAAGAAAAAGATGGGGAGGATAGAGTTGGGAAGGGGGGAGGAGGAGGTGGAGGTGGACGTGGTGGAGGGCAGGGACCTTGGGGTTACATTCCTGAAGTGCAACCAGCCTGGTGCTGCTCTGCTGCCCAGTGTAAACACAGGGCATAGAGGTGGACTGACAGCCTGTCACAGCGGTTCAGGAGACAGAGAGAAAGCAAGAGGGATGAAGAGGGACGTGTTTTGTTTTGAGACAGTAAGATATGGGAAGAGAACGACAGGAAATAACACAGGGAAAGAACAAAAAAGAAAGACAGAAATACATTATATGTGGGAATGATCATGTGAGCTAACAACCTGACATCGCCTCTCCACCCTCCATAGATTTCACCTTCTTACTAACAGACCTCTCTGATATCAATATGTTTCGGTGTTTGAGAGGATTGTCTTCACGTTGTACTTGTTTATACATCATCTGCTGAATGCATAAAGGTTGTTTCATTCCTCAGGCAGGCGGAAATGAAGTTGCTTTCGTGGGCTAGCTCATGACAAATGTGATCAGGCTCATGGATGTAGCACTTCAAAATAATATTCAGATGTTAAGAAATACAGTGGACAACACCAGTGGCGATGCATTGCCACTCTGTGGTTCTAGTACTACATCTAGTGGAGATTAGGGTGCACTGAAAAAAATTTGGTGCTCATGCTCAGTTAAGCCTCATAGTGTAACTTTACACAATCTGGTGCAGCGGCTCAAGTTCAGGGGATATTCTGAGCATGTGAGTGAAAAGTCCACATAATTCTTCCCACAAAATTGTTGAAGTTTGTGTTTATTTGCTTTGTATACTTCAATACCATGTCATAAGAGATGTGCTCGACAAACACGGCCACTGTTCATAAAGCAGCTCTTTGAGATGGAGTTTTTTTTTGACGATGAAGGAATAACTGAGGTCACCTTACCTTAGTGTAAAAAGGGCAAAGAATGTATAGTATGATTTTAAAAAAAAAACAAAAAAAAAAACAACAATGACAACAACAAAGAAAAAACTAACAAAATAAATATGCATCAAAAATAAAAGCAGACAAAAAATGTATTTTTTTTTAGCATGAGAACAATCACCTGAGGAAAAACAGCAGGCAGAAAAAAAAATCATATCAAAAAATTGGGGTAACGGTAGTTTCATAATAAAAGAAAAACCTCTTCCCCTTTTTGTATTCATTATTGCACCTTCAGTGGACATACTGGCGTCTCAGAATGCAGAAAACAACCTTATGTGCAAATGCGCTTCTGCAATCCATTATTCACATTTCTTTCACCAGGCTCCACTACAGGTCATTTCTGTCCCAATTAATTGAGCGGTAAAACCCTTGACAGAAATTAGGGGTCTGTTCTGTTAAATTAAAAATCTATCTCCCAAATACTAAAAATAAAAGAATATTTAAACAACAACAACAACAACAACAACAACAGCAACAACAAAAAAACATAGTGATTTTTAAAGTGCAATATACTAAAATGTATAATACAGTCCAAAATTGACACATGTAACTGATGACACATCAACAGGTCAGTGTAACTGTTTGAATTTTGAGACTCTGAAAAATAATCTTGTCTGTATCTGATTTTGCATCCACGGTGTTGTGAGGTGTTTCCATGCAGAGGCTGTTTGTTTGTTCCAGTAAGCAACATGTCACCACAAACCATTAAAAAGTCCTTTTACTGGGAAGTATGTCTGACGCACTGTCCTTCACCAGTAAAAAGATGATGAGTACTTCCTCAAAACACTAAAAGTCACAAGTGTCATGGAAAAGTTAACACCACGTGGTGTTTGGACTCCTGCCATTGTTGCCAGTCAGTGAACATGTCAGGGAGTGATGTACAGTTTTCGTTCTACACTAGAACAGATAATATATCGGATGAACTTCTTAGCAGGTTCCCTCTTCTGCTTCTCCTCCCCTGAGGGCTATAAAAAGTACACACAAGAACAGGGAAGGGTGGGAAGATGGACATGAGGTGAGTGGCGATAACATGACAGTGATGCGGCAATGTGAGACATTTAACTGATGGTGTATCACATGAGGGTAGTGTCTGGGGCATGATTTCTTAGCAGTTGAGCCTCATGGTACTCTATACCAACTTAAATGTAACCATGCGGTCAAAGTATTGTATCAATGGCAGGCAATAGTGTCTGGTACAGTAAACATCCACTTACTCTCCATTTGCTGGTCATTCCTTATCTGTCGGTGCTGCTGAAAATCAACACAGAAGCTGCTGTGAGTTTTTCACACTATTGCATTGACATTATTATGTTCTTGAAAGTTTTAATGTGCATAGTACAGCAGATGGTGAAAAATTGGATCCTTGTTCTTACTTGTCTTTTCTTGCACCGACAATACAGTAGGAGCCCCACCGACACAATGAAAACCGCAACAGCACAAATGGCTATTATTACTACAGTATGGTCCGATGCGTCTGGTACAGGCCGGTGTTCACCTGTAGAAGACAATTAAAGTATATTAGAATCAACCAAAACAGAAACATGTCAACATTTTAAAATGTACTTACTATCAACAAATTGGGCCAAAATCTGTTACCTTCATTGTCAGTTCCATATTAATTCCTATTAAATATGTGAATCTTTAATGTAGTTTAACTTTTTTAAAAGGTTAAATTATTTCCCCAAACATATGGGCACTGTGGTGATTAAAACATGCCAACTGAATAGGAGTAAATTGCGCATTTGTTGAGGACTGCCAATTAATCTAAATTTCAATTACTACTAAGTATTTATGGCATACATTTATGGACAAAGTGGAACCAACACAAAAGCAACAAGATAGGTAGTGACAGAGCATATGAGAAACATTATGTTTACAGCTTTTAACAGCTCGAGCAGCAAGATGATTGCAAAAAATAGTATTTTAGCCCAAAGCACAACTTTGCACAGTCACAGCCTCACAGCGCAGGTGGCTCTGTGAAATCTGTCGCAGTGACAGTCAGACAGTCAAACATTGTAATTAGAATGTAAAAGGATGCAAAATTTCCCTCAGACACCTTGAACAGTAGCCATCAAAGGGGATCTGTGCCAAGGGTTTTTCATTGCTGTTCACACTTCCCAAAAATGTTCAGATTGTCAGTAAAGAGAGCATCAGGACTTTAACTGTCATTACTCACAGACTGAGAACATGGGAGAGGTGACTTCGCCCACAGAGCAGCTGATGTGTGTCAATTGTCCTTTAGAGCAGTTGAAGACTGCTGTGGTGGTGCTGTTGTACTCCATGGTGATTGGATTGAACATTTGACTGCTGTTCACGACTTTCCACATCTGACCACTGGTGTTCTTTGGCACGGGGACATTCACCGTCATCTCAGTGCCAGGGTATCCACCATGGGAAGCACAAGTCACGAAGCAGCTGAAGCCCTCCTCACATGATTTTATGACTGTTGGTTGACTGTACTTGGCTAAAAGACACGGAGGAAAATGATCACTGTCAGTGCTCACAGAACAGGTTTTCTGAAATGAGGAAAACTATGATAATCAATTTTACTAATATTGAGTAGTGATGGAGGGTGCATAAAGACTTCAGAGTCAAATCTTCGATATGTGATTATAGTTATTTCATATGTGCTACACAGACAAGTGTGTGCTGTATTTCTGCGTTTTGAAACAGGTTCTCTGGAAAAACAGAGGATTTGCATTTTCTTTTCAACACTGATCATCACAAATTGTGAAAAAAAGAATACAGGCTTTCTTTCTCCATAAGTCACAATCATTTCTTAGGCACTTTAGGTGGAAATACAACTTCTCCTCACCTATGATGTTAGAGATGAGTTAGGAGAGTGTTCAATGTAAATAATCAGACCACATTTTTAAAACTTGAATGTAACACACTCATACCTGTGACACTGAGTTGGTAGTATTCCTTACGTACGTTGTCGTCATTCTTGTACTGGATGATGCACTGGTAGAGTCCTCCATCTGAGACTTTCAACTTGTACATGTGCACAGTGTTCCCGTCCAGTTTTGTGTTGTTCCATCGTGTCTTGTATGTCCATAAATCTTTACCTTCATAGTAGCCATTGATAAATGTCTCATTGAACTGAAAGTAGAAAAGTGTAGCGTTGGCCTTCTCCCCAGCAAAGCAGTTAAAGGTCACGTTTCCTCCGATCTCCCCTTGGAGGTGTTTTGTATTAGCAATTCCTGGAAAATAAAATAAGAAGGGTAAGAGGAGTATACTGGGAAATTGAACAGAATTCATTAAACAGAATTTTGAGAATTTTGTCTGAAGTCCTAAGAAGACTTGGAGCACAATCAGGAACAACTGTAGGTTATGAAAAATAATAATGTAAATAATATTTAAAAAATCTGAAATGTATTGAATCACAAAAAACATGTGTTTTGCAAGAAGGATAATTTGAGTTATGAATATTATTCACTTTGTCAAGCCAAAAGTTTCCCTCATCATGTTGCACGGGGGATTGTAAAACTATCTTTATCAATGTTTATCTTTATTAGGAACTGTTACAGACAAAGAAAATAAAATGTGATCTCAGTTTGAGTTGGACTGAAACTACTAATCTCCATGGAATTTCAAACTCAACAGTCCCTTAAGTTTTTAGTCAGAATGGTGAGAAAAAAAACATCCAGGTGAGCGGTAGTTTCTCGTTGATGATGATGATGAAGTCAAAGGAAAAAGAGAAGATCTGTTGCCGTAAAGTCAGAATTTGGTGTCAACAGCATGAACCCATGACCCTACCCTGCCTTGTGTCAACAGTCAAGGGTCACCAGACAGAAACTGGCAGAAACTATGTGATGCAATCGTGTTGACATGGAGCAGAATCTCAAAGGGAAGTTTCCAGCATGTTGTGGAATCACTGCCATGAAGTGTGGCAGTTTTGAGAGCAAAGGGAGGCCCTACCCTGTATTATTGCAGTAGCTATTCCTGATTGGTTCAAAACATTTGATTTAACACTTTTTACTGAGGGTTTTTTTCCTTTTCTGCCGTGGGCGGGGGTGAAGGTCAAGAGTTTTACTTTAGGCCCTCTGAGAGCTTTGCTCAGTGACGCATTAGGCAAATCTCAGTTCCTCTTTATCCTTGCCTTCTGTGTAAAAATATATGACTATCTGTGCGTTTCATGTTTTGCATGATGAAGGTCACAATTTCAGTAATGATATTGCAGTGAGCTAACGGTTAAAGCTGCCCACCAACATCTAAGAAAGATGCCTGTTGTTTGCTTGAAAGACATTCAGCTCCCCTCAGCCATCAAGACATTAAAGCTGGGGTAGGCAGGATTTGTTTTGAAAACAAGCCTACAGCTCCCGGTGTCTTTGACCAATCCAATCTATTCTGGTCTGGGGGTTCCTGATTGGTTGAAGGGCTGCCGGGCCCTACCCTGTCCAAACAAATCGGGAGGACAGAGTAGGGCCTCCCGATAGAGTAGGGCCAGCCCCTCAACCAATCAGGAGCCCCAGACCAAAATAGATTTGACTGTTCAAAGATACTGGGAGCTGTAGGCTTTTCAGGCTGCTGCATACAGAGACATGGAGAAACACTGTGATTGCCCCAAACACACAGACCTTTTCTTACTGATAGCTGAATGGGAAAACACAATTTTCTTAAAAAAAAAAAAAAAAAAAGTTAATATTTTGTTTTTAAAACAAATCCTGCCTACCCCAGCTTTAAGGGAACTGGCAAGATGAAGTTGTCGATGATTACATTGCATTGATAAGACAAAAAGTTCTCACCTGTCACATCAGGGGCGCATGAGATGATCCAAACCAGAGCCAGCAGGCATATCATTTTTGCTCTTAGGGAGACAGAGGAAAATCACTTGATTACTTGATTAGCCAGGTGATGCGGGGGCTTTACAGTAACACGCAGAAGTACATACATTCACAGAAACTGTGGGTTATTTTTTGACTCTATGTCTGGAAATAGCTCAGTTCACTGCCTGTGCAGTGTGGCGTGTGGTCTGAGCAGACATCGAACTGTCACTCTTTCTAAAGCCAAATGTGCTACCTCCCCACCCCTCCACACACAAAAAACAACTACACACCCAAGAATGTGGTAAATGTGAAGCCCCTAATCACAGTTCATCAGCAAGAATATGTAAATAATTTTCTGTTCTGATACATGAGTTTCTCAGAATCTTGTCAGATCTTTTAGATGACACATATGCATGTTGATGAACCTTGAAACCCACTTGCACCACTGACTGATTCAGGGTCATAACATCATAAGAGCTATGGAGAGGAGGGGGCATCTGAATAATAACAGTGATACATGCGTGGATTATAGCAATCTCTGTTTCCATCACTACATATCTGGCTGTTCCTTTACCTTAACCTCCCCAAACCCCAAAAGTGCTGTTGAAGGTGGGACCACTGATGCATTTCTTTAATGATAAAAACAAAAATGCAATCTTGTGAGTCCTATCACAGCATGATGTACTGCTGACAGTTCAAATATGATCATGTCACAATGGAGGAAGGGTACTTACAGAAAACTCTGTCTGTTGTAACTGGATGCCTGTTGGAAAAATAAACACAAGTTAAACAATGATTTCTTTTGATTTGGTATCTCATAGATGGGTGAACAACTACACACAAGAGTGCACTGGAGTGGCAAAGCCAAAGAGCACTGAAGCAGCTCATGCACACAAATGGTGCTAATAGTTGCCTTTGTGCTGCTGCAATAGAAAGCAATAGAAGTCCCACCACCACCACCACCACCACCACCACAAAACTGTGAACTCACAGCTGCTTTGTTTAAATGTATATACTGTGTAAATAATCATATGACAGTCTATGAATACTTCACACACCCATGCACACACACACACACAAACACACACACACACACACACACAAGGCTATCTCTGGAATCTATATCAAATAAAAAAGAATTTTGGCTGTTATATGTGACTGACCTTTTACAGTCAGACTATGAATGCATCCTGAAGGACCACACCCATGTGTTCTCAACAGACAGCCTTGAGGCCTTTAGGAAAGCCCCTTGTGAGTGGTATCAGAGAGAGCCTGTTTCTGTGTATAGGGTGGTGTATTCCTGTATCTAGTTGGGGAAACTGCAATCACTCTTTAAACAGTACCTTGCAGTTTTCAATTGTTTTGCAATAAACAAGCTGACACTTTCAGCTAATGTGTGGTTTCAGGTAGTACGCTGACTGTTGACCAGCCTTTGAATTGTCATAGAGGAATTCTAACTATTTTAGGTTTTTGATAATCCAGCTCTAAATGGAGTAACTGTAACTATAGTTGTTGAGTAGGAAATTAGTCTATGTTGTCACTTCTCTGTCAAGGAGCTGCTGATAGTGATCTCAATTGAGGAAGTACCCAGTACGGAAAAGATATCCGAATGGTTCCAATTGTAGGCCATTATATAAGCAGGACAAATAAAATGAATGGGATAGCGGAAATACCTGTCACTATCACACACTCGTCCTCTTAGACACTTGTTTCACTTTTCACATTACATATACAAACACAAAAATACAAAATTACATAAGCAACTTTCACTCTGTCCATATAAATGTTAGTAAGGTTATAAATTCATCAAATCTAGAGTGTGAAACAAACAACAAAAAAACCTTAATACAAAAATGGATTTCCAGGGGAAACACCCACACACATCATGCCTCATGTCTGAGGTCTTACTGCAATGTCCTAAACAGAAACCACATCAGAGGGAATTCCCATTAACTATATATTAACTTCAGTGCTGCACATGGTGGCTGTAGTTTCAAGAGATACCAGCATAATTGTGACAATGATGTCAATAACTAAGGGATGATTTGATTTAGTGTGAGACCAAGAGAAACAACAGGTATCATGTTTTAGTGTGTACAAGTGATGTCATAATTCCAGTAGAGGTTAACTTTTCTAAGTTTGTGGTTTCCTTTTGTCAACAAGCTGTAGCTTTTCTTCCAAGTGTGTGTTTAGGGAGTGAGAGGGGAATTTGGGATAAGGATTCCCTTGTTTTAGTTTAACCACAGTTATGTTAGAAGTTTGATATACAACAGGGTCTGGGATCCTGAAACCACTTTCCAATCTACTTGAATGCAGAAATCTCAATTACTCATTATTCATCCATATTGATGACAGAGCCACCAGTGGCAGGTTGGGAGCAGGAGCAGGCAGGAATTGAACCACCAACCATTTGATTCAACTGAACTCCTGGACTATACCATGTGTACAGACACCTCCTTACTTTAATAATTAACATTATATATACTGCAGTGCATTCAAGTAAGTTAATTACTTTTCAATTACAATTGAAAAACCAAACATTGTGTCCGTTGTGACCCCTGTGTGACATGAATCAATCTGCATAATTAACCATTCACTGTATTCAAACTATTTACTTATCATTGCTCACACTAACAGTCATATCGGTGATAAGCTCTAACAATAACGCTTCACTAGCCTGGGATTTCCCACATTACGTAGCATGGTTTACTGAGACCAACCTGTTTGACTGTAGTCAACAATTACAGGCATGTGATGAGGCTTTGACTGTCGTTTAAGCTTCAAAAGCAAGCACTTGTCTTACACATTAATTTAAAGTCTTCTCACAGTTGCGTCACATCTTCATTTTCATCTTTGTCACTTGACGTGAGTAAAAATAGACTGCAAATTATTTTGCCTGCGTAAAGAAACGGTACTGAAACGAAAGACTCGTGGCCGCTCTATATTTATACAAGAAACAAACCCATTATGCTTTTTTTTTTTTTTTTTACCTCTTCCACTCTGTTATATGCACAAGTATTGTTATATACGTCGAATCGTGTTAAGTAAACACTTTGTGCTGTCCAGGAACAGATTTTGGCACATGTTATTCCAATGATGAGATTTTCTCATATGCATATGTGTTAGTTTCCTTCTGTCTAGTACTTACTAAATTAGTGTTTGATTGCTGAAACCAGAAACCAAAAAGCTTTTGGTTTTGACAAATTATGATCCCGCACACATACTTTACATAGCTACACATGCACACACATAGGCCAGGCTGCTGCACAGTGGCAATTCAAGTATATCATTCATAGAGAAAACTATGTTAATGGAGAGAAACTGTTTCTGAGATCAACAACACATTATTGTCTAAATATTAATAAATCACAATACAACAATAAAATCATTAGTTTTTCAATCAAAGAGTAGAAAGGAAAGAAGCAAGCTCTTACCATCGTGGCTGCTTTCTCTTCTGCTGTGTGATTGTGTGTGAAACAAATTAGCTGAAGGGACTTCCTCTAGTAGAGGGTGGGGGCGGAGCCTGGGTGAATCATGTTTTTTTTTTTTTTTTTTTTTTCACAAGAACACTTACACTGACATAGTCCTGTTTTAATGGCACTAAACTTGATCTGCCTGAGGCAGAGCAGTGATACACATGTAGCACTGTATTTAACTGCTGTTTATTAGAATGAGATTTAACTAGTATTTAAGTTACTGTTACGCAGAATCATGCGCTGAAGTGTGTGTGTGTGTGTGTGTGTGTGTGTGCGTTGGTGACGTCACATAAACATACTTCCTTGTTTTGTTGGCTCAGGCTCACCTTATCTACAGAAGCAATCACAATCATTAATCTCAGCTATTAGAATGGTTTCTCATCCCTCACATAGTGCTGCTGTCTGTCAGAGTTATGTGTGTTTGAGTTTTGCCCCATTAAGTAAGCCTGAATGTGGAAAGAGAGAATTGATATTAATCATAGTTTAATGAGCTGCCCTAACCCTCAACATGAGGGATATGTATATATATATATATATATATATATATATATATATATATATATATATATATATATAGCTGAGTGAGAGAATTCGTTATAGAAATTGATAATCTAGGTCATGTTTCTTTATTATAAAAAAAACAAAAACATCCTGAATAAATTCACAGCAACTACACTGAAAAGGGTCATATGGGGTTAAAGGTGGAAGTGGAACCAGTCAATGTCCTTACTGAGAAAAACCTCTCTGTGACATGCCTTGTAAACTTCTTGCATCAACAAAGTGACACAAGTCAATAGAAATGTACAACATATTAAGTATATTGGTATATTTCAAGGTCTAAAATAAAATAAAATAAAATAAAAATCCTATTTTTGGAGCTGAGAATATATCCACTCATCCCATTAAGAGCAGCTTTAAGGGATACAGCAAGTAAGATGCATAATTAAAGATTCCATCACAGCTAATATCCAACCCTGTGTACCGTGATCTAAGGAGGGCACTCAAAATTTGTATGCTGCACAGTGTCTCGCACATTCAACATCAGATTTCCAAAAAACAACAGATGGGCTCTCCTGACATTTACATGATGCGTGTTTCCTCAAATTGAAGGGAAATACATCTTCCAGATAATAGGTCATTGATATGGATCCGTTTTGGCTCATTCAGTGCGTGCGTGAAACATCTGTGACGTCAACATGGTGTGTGTCATATTGTTACAGAAGTTGTTCTGTTCTCTTGAAAATATAAAGCATACTCATATTTGCCTCGCCTTTGTTGCTAATTACATTTCACATTCACATTTTGACCTTAGTTCTGTAGCCACACTTCCCTGTTGTCCCTCGTAGTTACCTTTCATGGCTTATTAGTGAGGTTCCCAGGTAACTGAACTGGCCTAGTGAACACTTGATAGTATTTCCATTGTATTAATTTTGATTATAATATGAAGTGTGATGTAATGCAGTTTCATTAGATTTTTAGTATTTCGAGGAATTCAGTTTTGCAAAAATAGTGTGCCTGACCAATAATGCATGTCAAGCCTCACCCAATGTTTGCAGTGAGATTCTTCTCACACTCTAGTCTTTTCATAGCGGCTTCTAAGTTCTCCTTTCGAGATATCACTGGCCACAGAACTTTCCACTGCAGAAAAAAAAGACAAAGTTGTTTGAACACAAAACCATATATTTTATGACACACCTATGACCCCTGTTGTAGGTGGGCAACAGGTCTGTCCCAGCTGGGGAAGGCAGGGGAAACCCATGGATGGCTGAACAATATTTTACTGGAACAATCTGACACTCACCCATGAACAGGTTTCAAGAAACACCTGGGTGACTCATGACAAATGCTAGTACTTCTTAAAAATACTTTACTTGACAAGAAGATATGATAAGATGATTGTGACTGTGCAACTTACACAGTGCTCAATACATGCTGCCACTGTTTGTAATGCCTGGTTGTTATGCCTTTTGATTATGGAAAAAAAAAGTTGTTAGTTACTGCTTTGTGGTGAAAATGTTTATTGCTGACATTCCTGGTATTTCTCTCAACAACAGCATGCTGGGTTTTTCATGTATATCCCCAATAAACTTGAGAGGACCTCCTTCCCCCAAGACCTTGACTCATATTTTAGTTTTGTCTGGTGCAACACTTTCTATGATACTACTGTATGTCACAAGACTGGTGATATTCTGTGGAGTAAGTCAAGTTGTGGTGTCAAAGTTAGATAGCTCCCAGACCGGATGTATTATGAAAATGGAAAGTTTTAGTCAGTCATATTATGTGCTGTAAGCCTTGTCAAACATAATATTGACATGAAACTATAATGTATATAGAACTGACGTGAATGTTTGTTTGCAGTAATGGTTGTTTCAGTGGATATGAGGTCAGCTAACTGGTAAAGCTTTATGTTTTTACTGTCATATACACAATTACCCAGGCAAACTTAACACAGATGATATGACATTGAAGAGGGTTTTCTGTATAGCCTAATGATAATTTGAACACCCACATGCTTTCTTACCAATGGTCTTGCTTCAGTCTGGCTTCAGTAAGCCTGTGTAGGAGGAAAAATGCTGAGCTCATAACCATAACTTCTAAAATAGTTCACAAGCAAATCAGTTATCACTGCTCTGGGGATTTGTAAGCTATCGATGTAGCAAGCAGTCAAATCTTTTCTTCAGATAGCTATCTTCAGTAACTTCCTGTCTAAAAAAATGTTGCTCATAACCACAGCAATATGCAGTATATTTCTGTTGAAGTGGTCTACACGTTACTGTATATAGGAAATGTGCTAGTTTCCTTGTCTGTGTCCAATATTGTGCAGATTCAGTAACTTTGAGTGTGTTAGGGTAGAGTGACTAGAGGTGCATATTTACAACATGAAGGATAATAAGGAATTCTTTGGTCTGACAGGAAATTAGTCAGAGAGGAAAGAATGATGGATGCAGCCAAATACAGAAAAGTTCCTGATGAAAACCTCTGGGGTGCATGGGACTAAGTTCACCTTTCAGCTCAACAATGACTAAAAGTAGTTCTATGGAAAGACCTGGGGATGACATACACCTTGCATCTGCTCTAACAAAGTGTAGAATAACATTTCTGAAGCCATTGTATGAGTAAGAGTGAGTGCTATCAGTGTTTTTTTAACCCTGCTAATCAGAAGTAAAGATAACCACAGTTATACAGATTCTGAACATGTGCAGCTGGATGTGAAAACTCTGTGTTAAACAGAATTTCCTTTCTGCTTATGTAAGGGAAGTGACAGAAATGAAACCCTGGTTACGTAAAAAGGGATTCCATTTCAAAAGTGGTTTTGCTGTGCATGCATTATGATTGTGAACTATGGATTTTCATGTAATGATGCACAATGAATGTTCTTTTCTTTCTTTCTTTCTTTCTTTCTTTTTTTTTAAACGTTCCTGTCAAAATCTAACTCCAATTCTCCAACTTAATCCAACTATGGGAATGCAACAAGCAATTTTCCTGCAGGGATCATTACAGTCCTTCTTATTCTGAAAATATAATATGTTCTTGGTCACCAGCTGGCTCAGTAACTATACCCAAATAGGTTAAAATATAGGAATATTCATGAACAACACTAACTCCTATCAACCAGTCCTCAAGATAGGTACTCCTGTATTAGACTACCTGCTATCAGAGCCCTGTCTTCAGGAGTAATCCTAAGTATTTAAATGGCAAGTTTTTCTCAATTAAAGCAAATTATTATAATTACCACACACAACAATCCTGGGACTCTGTAATCATTCCTTGAAATATTTTACTCTATGCACTCACAAGAAGGTGAAAAGACAGTTAATCAGCCCATTTTTGTCCTTAAGCCAACTCTTAGGTTAATGAGGCTTCAATCATGGAGCCAATCTGATCCATGTTATTGGTAACACCTTTGTTTTTCCTGCATGGTAAAATGTCTGCTACGAAAAAGACCTGTTTCTGGACAATAATAATGTACAGTTAATATTATTTATAATCATAATTATGAATACAATACAATTGTTTATGTTTAATATATAGTTTATTTGATGTTCACATTAAAAGTCTGTGACTTTCGCTTTTAATGCCGCAGGTGATTTTTGGAGGGATTTGTCCTTGCCGGATGCGGGTACTGTCTGCTGTGCGCGCACTCGACGTAAATGGCGTACGTGCATTGCGATTCCCCTAATCGTAGTTGCTACCTGGTAACCACGCAAGCATAATCTTGGAGACTACACACATACACCAGCAACAGATTGCTACAGCTTCACCCCATGGATTAAGTTACTAAAGCTCCAAACGTACAACATTTGGTGGCAAACGGTATGAAACCAAGCTTACTGTTAAGTTTCTGGAATTGCCATTGTCATGGTAGTATGCTCACTTTTATTCACATAGGAAGGGAGCTAGCGCTAGCTTGCTAGCTCGCTAGCTGATGATGTCCCCCTCTCTTACAGCCATTGCTTAGGTTAGCTGTTGTTGGGCACCATAACTTTGCTAACATGTTAGGTCAATTCCTTACAAACAAAAGGAGCTGCCCAAGCAACGAAATTCGTTCGAGCGAATGTCGTTTTGATAAGCTGAGCTTTTAGCGCTAGCACGTATAAGATAGTTGCTAAGAGTTTAGCAACGTTATCAACAACATCAACATGTCACTGACGCATCACCTAAAAATGCTAAATGTTGAACGGTGGTTTGGTTAAAGTAAGAGCTGAGCTATTTCCTTGTTTCTGTATCGGTGGAATACAAAGTCGTACTGAGTATTAGGTCAAGGAGTCAACATGAACCTAACATAAGTCCAGTTTGTATCGTGTAACGGGTTGTCAGGGACCGGTCTTGATATAAGAGTATTTCACCAAGTTATAAGACGCTAATGTGACAGTGGTCTCACACTTTTTGACCCCACTCTGTTTTATTTACGTGCAATTATGTACGTTTGTGGGCAGTTCTCTCACTCTAAGTTAATTAGTTCCAGCTGAAAGATGCCACACGGTTCAGATGATCCTCGCAAGACGTTTATCCTGACCACTACTGGAAACTTCTATGGGATAAACCCTCCGTTGTTCCTGACCGACAGCCCAGAGATCAACAATTTCTTGGATGATGGAAATGAATTTGTCTTGTGTGTCAGCAGACATGGCAGTGATGTTCAATTGTCAAATAAGGTAACATTAATGTTAAATCATCATGACAAACAGTGCAAATGTGAAACATTTTCTTATAGGCACTTAGAAAGCTACACCAAAAGTTGTAATGAATAATGAATATACTTCATTGGTTCTTCCATCACTTCTTCATTTGACAGATTGAAACTTCAGGGGACAGCAAAGAGAAGGTGTTGGTGTTTTTCAAGCTGCATCCCACAGTGATCACTGAAGATAACCTTCACAGGAGCCTCCTGGTTTCATCAATGCTTGAATCCCCCATCAACACCCTCTATCAGGCTGTCAAACAGGTTTTTGCACCTGTACTACTAAAGGTGGGTCTGTACTGATAGATCAGAAAGTTAGCAAAAACTACCAGCAAATGTAAAGCTACTATTTGGAACAAATGCCGTGTTAAGATCAGTCAAGACCATTTCTATATTTGTAGTTAGACAAACAACACTAAATGTGGCAATTGTAATTGAAGAGGGAATAAAAAACAAAGAACATTACTGTTGATTAATATTACCACAGCAATACCAAATATAAATAATGTTTTCTCTTGAAGCAGATTACAAGTCTCTATTTTTCTTCTCCCAAGGATGAGCACTGGCGTTCGGCATTTGACCCAAAATTGGCAGGTCTGCTGACTGAGCTGGAGGTTGGCCTGGGCTCAGTTGTCCGTCAGTCTGGAGCAAAATCATCTGCCAATAAGGGTCGCACAGAGGAAGATGTTCTTGGTATATACATGAATACATTTTTGCAGAAATAAATGCATAGGTCATCTAGGCCTTCAGAATGGCCAAAGACCTTTTCTAAGTATTTCAAATAAGCTAATGCTTATTGCCAGAAGCTGTAGTGACATGATGTATTAGTTAAACTTAAACAGTAATGTATTAGTTAATCTTAAATGGAGAACAGCACCTGAATTTCTGACTGACTATCTCACTGTGTACTGGACTGTTTTAGAATCATAAATGCATAAAGATATAATTCAAGTCTACCATGCACTGTGATTTATCAGGAAGAGGTAATAATTTAATTGCCAGTTAAAAACAGGGAGATTTGATAGATTATGAATTTTACCCTATGTACTCTTTTTTTTTTCCATTCTGTGCAGGCATCCTAACTCCAAGTGATGAGTTCCTGCACTGGGCAGATCTCTCTGAGTCTGCAGAGAAGAACAGTGTGAGAGAAAGGGCATCATATTTCTTTGAGCAATTTAAACCCATACAAAAGGTATGCCTGGAAGCCATGAATTGTCACAACTGCTTTGATGAAAAAATAGAAATGCAAATGGAATTATTCTGATGTTGTTTTTATCTGTAAACAGGGTGGTTGATTGATTTCCAGTTATTTGGATGTGTGAAATAATATGATAAAGCATAGATTTCACTGACAAGTTGGTAGAAGGAAACCATATAACATGCATATGAATAAAATTGTGAGTGAACATTATTTCACATACAGTGTTGGCAATGTTTTATTTCTTTTTAGAAGCTCTAGAAGTTTTAACCTAAGAGGGAGAGAACTAAAAACTGAATCTAACCAATTGTGTGTCACTGTGTTTCCACCAGGAGTACGGAGGTCTAGATGGCATGTCTATGCCGGATGTTGTGGATCTAGTGGAACAGAGCAGAGACTCTCTGGACGATGTCTGGCGGCAGACTGATTTTGAGCCTTATCCAGAAATGCGCATGGTCCGACTTATGGACATTATTGGTGCGACTTTCTCACTCCAGCTCAAACCAAAACCAGGAATTGAAAAATAATATCTGCTTATGGTGGTTTTCTGACACATTTCATTCTAGACATATATGTTACAAACGTGATTTAGATACTTGATGTGTTGATGAAAAACACATCTTTTGAGAACTGAAACCTACTTTGATTTCCTAAGAATTCCTCAGTGTACAGGGAATATAGAGGCATATACATGACCTCTGACAGTTAAATGACCTCTGCCAGTTAAATGTAGAAATTCTTGAGGACACAGTGATGTATCAATAATGCTGAATCAGCACTACTGACAAGAGTCAGGTAGTTCAGCCTTGGCATAACTGTGTGTACATGCGTAAATGTTGTACATTGTGCAAGTTTGTATCTTTGCACACTATGTGGGTGCTTGTGTGAGTGACGTCTTATTTCATATCTGTTTTTGTGTACTAGGTGGAGCTCTTGGAAGATATGTGCAGAGGAAGCTGAGTGGTCTTAAAATTTTTGAGGAGCCGTTTGTATCAGTGAGAGAGAACATGAGAATGGGTGTTGCCATCTGTGAGCAGTGGGTGGAAGCCTGTGATCATCTGACAGGACAGGTATGGAATATATTAAAATGCAAAGAATATATACACAAAATGGCTTCTGAAATACAAAAAAACTCATCTTTATCTTTGGTTTGTAAAGTGAAGCTAGTGGGAGGTTGTCATATTGATTTTGATAAATGTTTAAAACATATGAATTTTTCTCAGGTGTGGAAGAGACATGCACCCCACCCCTGGAAGGGAAACAAGCACTGCCCGCAAACCCTAAACTGTCTTGCAAAGAGACTGGATGAGGTAGGATGTGGTTAGGATCCAGTGGCATGTCAACATTTTATGTAAGGACGACATTACGCAAGTGCACATTTCTCCTTTTTCATGACATTGTCGTACAATGGTTGCATCATATCAAGTGCCTAAACTACATTTGCAAGTGTCTTTTCAGTTGTCCATGCCTTGTTTCTGCTGACTTGTATTTGAGCTGACGTAGCATTTAAGTTGAATTTCCACTTGATTTTCTTCCGCTTGAGTCCAAAACAAGAAAGGAAAAGTTACCAAAAATGGACTGATGAAGAGACTTCCCTGTAGGTTTTTTTGAAGTCACCTTAAGATACCTTTCTATATTGCAATAGTATTAAATGTGTAGCAGTCTTTGTTGAGTATTGAAGAGTTTTTTGATGGAAAGCACCTGACTGACTCAGAAGGTAATCCACTGATTCTGGACAATCATTAGCCATTCATTATGTTTGACAGATTTATTTGTAATTTTTATCTCTGCAGAAAATGTGAACCTTCATGGCCTCAAAGATATCTTTTTATTAGACTAGGTGTGAGGTCCTCAATTAAGACACAGACACATACCCTAGCACTGTTGCTGTTTGTATGCATGACAGTGATCATTGCCTTTCATTTCTCTAGATTATTCTGTAAATTTGGCCGTAAAAGTGTCTATAATTTTAAAACCTAACTGCACTCAAGGTTTTTATTTTATGAAGGCTGTAAAGGCTTTGGGTAAGTGTCTACATGGATCTGGGGACATGTCCACTGTCACATACATACAAAGGCCTCTTTCCTCTTTGTAATAAATAGTATCATTTCCCCTGTGGACAGAATGTTAAGTGTGGGGAACTAATGAATATCTACCCTGTTCTCATGTCCCACAGAAGGTTTTTCACATAAGTGTGGGGGTTTATCACACAGATGGACATATCAGTTCTTCTGCAAGATTATTTGTAATGTCTTTGTTCTTATCCGTACTTGCGGTAGTGAAGGGTTGTTCCACTGTGGAAAGAATCTGTATCAAGTTGGGTCATATTACCAAATCTTGTGAGCTTAGTAACCAAACACATAGATAAAACAGGGGGCATAGATAACATGGGCATACAGTCTTCCTATTTTTGTCTCCCAGGTGGTGACTCTGCGTATGGTTCATGAGAAACTGCTGCGTTTACTACCAGGGGGAAAACAGCAAGCTCTGACCTCAGATCGTATCTTTGAACCTTTCTCTGGACTCAACCCTTTGCATTACAACCCTTACACTGAGGTTTGTTGTAATGAATACAATGTAGATGTGTCTTGTATGTCCGTATGTATGTGAGACTTCTTAATTACCATGTTTGAGCTCTCCTTATATATCTGTGCTTTGCTACTTGCAATGACTACACAACCTACACAGGCAGAAATGAAACATCTCTGTTCAACTTTATATCACTGCATCGACATAGATTATAGTATAACTACATGTTGTATGTTTTTGTAGCCTCTTTGGAGAGCAGCAGTGGCTCAGTTTGAGCGCCTAATAGCTCCATCAGAGCAGGAGGTTGCTGGAAGACTAAAGAGCTACATTGCTGATGTGCAGGATAATCCACAACAGGTAGTAAAACACACTACTTCAGCCCAGGTTGTAACGTATTTTGTGTGTAGATGTGTTAACTTAGCATATGTGCTTGTACATGTCTGTTTGTTTCTGTTTTAGCTGTTGCAGGTCTTTCAAAAGCACAAGGAGTTGATCAAACGCCCCACCATCAGCAAAGAGCTGCAGTCAGAGAGAGAGACCCTACTGGCCAGACTGTTGGACTATAACAAGGGTAGAGTTCTGTCCAAAATCATGTGTACATGTTGACATTTATACAAGGAAACAAAAATATGAAATTTGAATAAAGTTAGATCATGCCTTGTGATCACATAATTGAATTCATCTACCCAGTGTAACCACTAAATGCTACATTAAGTTACTAGTGTTAATATTTATAAGAGACTGTTTGGCAGTAGGGTTGGAGGAGAAGCATGCAGGTAGAGAAATGTGTGGCAAAGATATTGTGAATCGAAAGACACAGGTGTATGCCACTGTTACGAAATCTAGTTTTTTGTAGTTATTGTAACTGACCTGCTGACTTATGAACATGGCCAATACTGAAACACAGTGAGCTGTGGTGGAGGAAATTAAGGTACTTTAAAGCCCTCATTGCTTACATTTGAGTCACATTTCTCATCAGAGTTAGTCATACTGAGTTAAATCTGAGCATGATACATTTTTTTAGGCACAGTTGTCTTTACTTTGTCTGGCCCAGACTTTAGATTTACACTTAAAGCTGCCCACCCTCTTGGCTGATTTGAATTTTAGATATGAATTTGTAAGGAGAGGGTGGATGTGAAACTAAAGTGTAGTGTAGTATGATTCATCGAGGGAAAATAAACATGTTTGTTGATGCTGTCACGCTGATCTTTATCTCACAATTGGTAAAGTTAGGGTTGACAGACTGTTGTTCTGCATCTTCATCCTCTTGCTTCCTCATTGTTTTTCTTAGGTCTGAAGACAGATTTTGAGAATCGTTGCCATGGAGGCCCTGGAGACAAGTCTGGGCCACTTATTGGAAGGAATCTCCCAGAGGTGGTCAACAAAATTGTCTGGGTCCGACAACTCATACACAAGGTAGCTGAATGTGGACATACGGTATATTTGGCCGACTACCTAATATTATAGACTTTCTGGTTTATTATGGATTTTCATGCAAGTGAATAAGATGTTATTAATGTTTGTCATCATGTAAAAACAACACAGGTTTTTGCTGATGTCAAAAACAATGAATATACAAAAATGAAAAGAGCAGTGTGAGGTGACTCTTTTCTTTATATTGCTATGCTTGCATTCTTACATTAGGTGGAGGACTCTGTGCGTATAGCTGAAGCTTTGCTTTCAGACCTGTCTGGGTTCAAAGGGTTCCTCCATTTCTGTGATGACCTGCTGGAAACTCTGAGGGCTTATGAACAGGAACAATTTGAAGACTGGTCAAGAGATATCCTGTCTGGACTGGCTGACCCAAAGTCAGGAATCAGGTTAGAAACACTGGACACTTTACAAACAAGTCTCAAACAGAAAGTTTGGGATACGCTGAATTTCATCATTGAAAGCCTGTAGATCAGTTTATACTGTAGGTTGACCGCCAGTGTTTTGGACGGCAGCCAGTTTATCATTGGTATCATCTCTTTGGTGGTTGCTGGTTTGAGTGATTGCTGTCTTGTGTTTTTCACGAAAATGAGTGTTTCCCTCTGTACAGTCTCCAGGCCAGTAGCCGTGTGATGGACCTGGACCATGTGGATGGCAGCCTAAAGATCCACTATTCAGACAGACTGGTCAGTCTGGTCAGGGAGGTCAGACAGCTCTCTGCCCTGGCCTTTCCTATCCCAGCCAAGATACAACAGGCTGCTAATACTGCAGACAAATTCTACAGACAGGCCATTGTCCTAAAACAGGTGAGAGTGCTGGTCAAGACATAACTCCAACAGTAGTTAAGTGCTAAAATAAACTTCTTTGTGGAAGTCCAGTTGCCTTGGATTTTACCACTTAATGACTATGATGACCTGGATGATTGAAAACCTTCACAGACAATAATACAAACACATTTTCTTTACTCATTTATTTCATTCTGGTTTAGTTTTTCTCATGCAAATACTGAAACAGAGTGTTATTGTATTGCAGGTGGCCCATTTCTACAACACCATTGACCAGCAGATGATTCCCTCTCAGAGACCAATGATGCTTAGTCTTGCCCTGGGCTTTGAACAGGTCATCAAGGTCTGACTCACGACTGGGAACTGTTGCTTTCACTTTCTGTGCCTTCTTCTGTTTAGTTTTGCTTTTAAATATGTTTTTATTAAACAATAGAATTGGAGGCTGACGAATTTCCAATGGCTCATTTTTATTGTGAGCATGGACCATGTAATAGAAAGATATTTAGTCCTTCTGTTTTTTTTTTGTACTTTTCTAAAGTCCATAAAACATTATAGGAACGGTAATTACCGGAACGTTTTTAATAAACAAGATCTTATCTTTCTGCTGATCTCTGTCAGAATCCTCGATCTCTGTCAAAGGAAACAGGTGGTAAACTACAAATTACCTGGGACAACCCCAAAGAGCTGGAAGTTTACATTGCCAAACTGCAGTCTGCTGCTGAGAAACTCTCTGCTGAGAACAGGAAGCTACGCAAATGGCACACTGGTTTTCTTGACAAGGTTGTAATTTGTTTTGATATTTTGATCTTAGTTATTTTGCTATGTGATAGAAATCCTTTAGCACTAATTTGAATCATTTTTTCTGAGCACAATCATTTGGAAGCGTAAGAGGAGTTTCATAATTTAAGTTGTGCTGTTTCATGTATTTGTGTGTTCACCTCTTTGTACATTTGCCAGGTGGTGATATTGATGAATGTGGACCTACTCAGACATCAGCAGCGATGGAAGGATGGCCTCCAGGACCTCCGTACTGGCTTCGCCACACTGGAGGCTCAGGTATTGATTCGTTTTTTACTTAAATTATTTTCATATTCATGACTACAGTACAAACATTTGAAAAAAACAAGAGTCACAAAAGTGCTCTGGTTACTGGATACTAAATTATTTAAGCGCCCATTACTAGGATTTGCACTGGACAGCACTAATGTGTGCATGTGTTTATGTGTGCATAGGGTTTCAGGTCTGATGACATGCAGGCTTGGCGTCAGCACTGGAACCATCAGTTGTACAAGGCTCTTGAACACCAATACCAGACGGGGCTGGAAGCTCTAAACAAAAACCTGCCTGAAATACACATAGACCTCACTTTCAAGTCAGTACATACGCTACCATCTGCCAAACTTTCTGTCTTATTTTTTACATCACTAATTTCACTCTCTTCCATGGAACAGTTTTTGCGTGGGCTATCATCTCTTTCTCTTCCTCTCACATATATAGTTTTTTCTGCCCAACTTGAAGTGTGAGCACTGACTTCTGATTTTCTTTCCCCTACTCTGACTTTTCATGTCACCACTTCTTTCTTTGCCTGTCTATATTTCTCTTTCCTTCTCTGTGCTACTGTGACCTTATAGATTAGTGCTGATTAAAGAATAAAATAAACTTTTTTATTTCTCCTATCCTTTGTGTGAATAGGCAAGGGCGGTTGCAGTTCCGTCCTCCATTTGAGGAGGTACGAGCACGCTATTTCAGGGAGATGAAGCGGTTCATCTCAATCCCAAACCAGTTCAAAGGGGTCAGTGCACAAGGGGAGGAGGTCGTCTTCAGTGTCATGATTGACAGAAATGCCTCTGGGTTCCTCACCATCTTCAGCAAGGCCGAGGACCTCTTTAGCCGCTTGCAAGCTATACAACACAAGTTTAAGGTGCCTAAACTAATTAATTTTGTAATACTGATGATTATGACTAACTTTCCTGTAAAAAGCTGCACTATGCCTTTTGTGACTAGTCTGCTAATCTGTGATGCTAGAGTTGATTTGAGCCTGGCCTCAGAAGTCAAGATTTGATCATTTGATCAACAGTTGTAGAATATAAATTCATAAGTATTCTGGTGCAGTGGTTAAGTATTTGTTTTTATAATCTTTCCGTCTCTTTCTGTGATTCTGTCCTCCAGCCCTAGTATGGGTTATGGCATATGAAAGTTTTTTGTCATTGAAGCATTTCTGTGATGCTTTCTTTGAAAGAATGTATCTAATCATGCTCCTCGATTTACATAACGGAAGCTCTGTTATTTTCATTGCAATCTCCCCTTCAAAATACTTCACACAACAGTGAGCACAGTATTATCTCTAGTGAGTGATGGTTTGTCTGTAACCATGCATAACTAAATCATAGGGGGAAGCCCTCAGACAACACCAGACTTCTCCTTCCTCACTGTGATTCTGTGTGTGTGTGTGTGTGTGTGTGTCTATGTCTATGTGTTATAGGAGTGGGTGGTTCTGGGCCAGGTGGATTTAGAGAAGTTGGTGGAGAAGCATTTGAACTCTGTACAGGACTGGGAGAGAAACTTCAAGGCCCTGAAAGCTCGGGGAAAAGAGTCAGAACGTCTGCCCAGGTGCATATCACACATAACAAAACAAGTAAATATAGTAGGGTTATACTTACTAAAACACCCCTAAAACTATGTTTTAAAAATCAATCTTAAAATTTGTTCTGTCTTTACTTTTCTATACTGCACATTCATTTAAAAACAGTGGGGAAAGGACCTGTAATAATAACATACCACGACAACCATTTCACAACAGCCATTTTGATATCATCATTTGTTAAGAGTGAATCATTAATGGGTCCTATATATTATGCATATATTTCCTGTCTTTTATTTGAAACTTTCCACAAGAAGATAAATTTGTGGTTTTAAGGACCGAAATCCATCGCATTTGAGTTTAACATCTGCTCTCATGCTTCTCTCTGGAGCTCTAGCTCAAACAAGAAATTTTATGTCAGTCTCTGAGTCGCTTCTCTGGTGTTATGTTTTTAATTAAAGACAACAAATGGCTGATAACCTTGACTGCATCACAGAAAGTCCCTGTCTTTTTAGCTAGCTAAAGCTAACTGATAATACCTTCTCAGGCTAGATCCGGAAAATTTTGGTACAACTTACAAGAAAGAAATCTGGTCTTTGGGTGCTATGAATCTGGCTTACTGGAAGTCTAAATGTTTTTTGTCTTCTATTTTAGCCACTGGAGGCTAAAATGTTATTTGTCCTGGCAGGATTAAATTCCCCTCAGTGCTTCAGTTCCTAATGTAAAAGGTCATGGGTTAATAAAAAGCCCTAATGTTAACGTGACACCACAGACACCCAATTTTTGAGTCATAGGCACTGATCCTCTTTCTGCTCCTCCATCAGTCAAGAGAAGGTAGACTGCATCACGGTCAACTGTGAGCCAGTAAGAGCTGTCATTGATGACCTGATCCAGAGGCTGTTTGACATGCTGCTCTTATCACTCAAGAAGTCAATACAAGGTACAGACAGACACTTCAATTGTTTGTTTTAAATTTTATTTTTATTATTTATAGAGTGATTTGCACACTTATTAGCATTTTTTGCAGTAAAGAATCTGACTGTTTTACACCAAGCATGACCCAAATCCGCCCCATTTTTAGTTCTTTCTATGTTCTTATCTTGTGAATTTTGTTTTGTTTTCCTTTGGCCCAGTGGCATCCCCTCTGCTTTTACTTTCTGTTTTCTGTTTCCTATCTGTTTCCATTTTCATGTGATTGGTATACTCTTCCTTGGTTTCAGACCACACACAAGCCATAGACAGTTTTATGTCAGAGTCAATGGAGACTTTGTCAACCCGACCAGAGAACATGGAGGAGATTGGTGCTGCCCGAGGCAAATATAACCAGATACTAGCCCACAAACCTGAAGTAAGACAAACACAGTCCTAAATTCTGGTTCTAAATAAGCCACGGTCAATCCCTTATATAATCTGCATATGTTGTGTCCATAGTGGTTGGAGGTTAATTAACAACATCTAGTGGAATAATTTGCTACATTTCCGTTTGCTGCCTTTTCATTGAGGGAGTCTTTTCATATCAGAATGTAAATTATTTTAGCTACTACTGTCAATAATACATCAGGCCTGAATTTAGGCCTATATGATCATTTATACTCTATTCTTTATTCTTGTTATGTTTCTAATATTTTATATAACAATGTCTTATTCCAAATGTTTGAAATGACATGAAATCAAAACTAAGAAACATCACTGTATGTATTGTATGTGCATAGATCCTACCTCAGTTCCAGAGTGCTGAGGAGAAGAACCGCTTGCTGAGAGCAGTGGCTGGGGCAGGTGTGGACTCACTGTCCTCTCTCAGAGCAAAATGGGACAAATTGGAGCTTGTCATGGAGAGTCACCAGCTGATGGTCCAAGAACAGGTGACATAAACTCACAAAAACACACATCACATCATGCCTTCTCACAAAGCCTTTGCTGGTGTTTATTTATGTTAAGTCTCTAATCTTTTTCTTTTCCGATGTATCTCTGGCTACCTGCTATCGATCGCTCTGTTCCTTCCTTAGGTGGATGTAATGCGGAATAACGCCACTGGTCGTATTGACGCCTATAGGGCAGATTTGCAACGGTTTAAAGCCCGCTGGGACCAGCTAAAGCCTAAAGATGAGATGCTTGAGACTGGTGATCATGCTGCTCTTCTTGCGTGCCTCCAGACCATCAGGGACAAACAGCAAGAGTTTGAGGAGCTAGAGCTCGTGCGTTGTAAATTGCTGTAAGTTCTATTTAATATGCTGAATTATAGCTTTTTTTAATTCACTGAGAGAGTCTGATAAGAATGTGTATGGCGTTATCTTTTTACAAAATGCTGTGGTTCGATAAAATGTTGTTATAAATCTTTGCTTTTGTAGATGAGATAATAAGACTGCTAAATCTGATGTGATAAGATTAAAGCCATTTAGATCATAGCCACAAACGTGACTGATACTTCAGATACTCTATTGTAATTTGTCACTCATTTTAAATCTTGCTCCTCTCCTCTCCTCTCCTCTCCTCTCCTCTCCTCTCCTCTCCTCTCCTCTCCTCTCCTCTCCTCTCCTCTCCTCTCCTCTCCTCTCCTCTCCTCTCCTCAGTGAGGATTGTGCCTATTTTGACCTGGAAGCTCCAGATTTCTCTCTTGCAGAAGAGACAAAGAGAGACATGGAGGAGTATAGCCAGATGTGGGGTCTGTATGAGGAGTGGCAGCAGGGCTTCACAGAAAAGGCACAGGAGGATTGGATCACATTCAGGTAGAGCATCAAGTGAAAGCCTCTTGTCTCAACATGGACTTCAAGTTGTTTTTACTTTTGGTCATTACTGTTTGTTTACAGGTGTGTTGACATATGTGTTTCTGTTTTACAGGAGCAAGACGTATGTGTTTGAGGAGTTTCTGTTTACCTGGCAGGACAGACTTAGGAAGCTGGAGAGGCCTACTGCCATGTCTGTTAAACTACAAGCAGAAGTGGACAAATACAAGGTAGAGAGTAGTACAGTTGGATGATAGTATGTAATTTTTTCTTTTCAATTTCAGTATCTTGACTTGACATATACAGTAGGTGGAACTCAGTTTTGAACTAATATACAATTTAATTTGAATTTACTTTTTTCTTTCATGCCTAGAACATGATTCCAGTGCTTAAGTATGTACGTGGAGAGCACCTGTCCCAAGACCATTGGTTGGACATGTTTCGTATGCTGGGTCTCCCAAGAGGGACAACTTTGGAGAGACTCACCTTTAATGACCTCCTTACTGTGGCAAATACCATCATAGAAAAAGCTTTAGAGCTTAAGGTTTGTATCGACACTCATGAAAGTACATATGCATACTGGGTGGAAGTACATGTCTCTTGGTCGCTCATATTTGTAGGTATGGGATTGTTCCATTAACAGTATTAGACCCTCCTTATTGCAGTAAGGGACAATTGACAGCAGAGGGCAGCAGGAAGTTAGAGTCTGTGATTACAAAACAGCATGTTGACTAAATTTCTACCAATTTAAAATATTTGTCCGTATAGATTTACGGGTTTATTCATATACAAGAAATAATTATAAAGTTTGGTGTCTAGATAAACATACACACTTGAGTGTTTCTGAAAGTTAAAAATACAAAAATGTTTTCTGCTGGTCCCACAAACACCACTCATGTAAATAAATCCTCAAAAACGCCAGAATACACAAATATTAAACTGTTAACTAATGTGGGAGTATTAGAAGGCTTCCTGTTTGTATTTTAAGTTCTAGTGGACAGCCAATCTTTTTACTTTCATCTGGATCTTAGTATTGTTTTTAAAAAGCTGCTTTTTTTACTACTTTAAATCAGTAATTGTACGCAGCCATGATATTGTGCAGTGTTTTAGTACATTGAACGTTGAAGTACTTTTAGCAAAATTATTTGTGCAATGATGATTCATATCAGCACAAGGCTAAGACATTTCTCTTCTCTTGGGAATTCCAATGAGTAACATTTTATTCCTGGCAAACCATGTAAAATAATTTCACAATTTTCTATTTTGAAACCTTGGGCAAGCTTAGCCAGAGCTGGTGTAGAAGTACAAGTTCAAAAAAATCTGAAGACCCATCTATTCAAGCTGGCATTTATCTCTGCCTAAAATGCCTATCTGTTCTGTACTGTTGTTTATTGTTTTTGCATCCACTGTTTATATAGTGCACTTTGAATTGTATTTCTTGTGAAGCACTTTGTGAATTTTGTTTCTGTGAAAGGTTCTATACAAATACATTTATCATTATTATTATTATTATTATTTAGGGCAGTCTTCAACTAAGATTTTGCCTTTAGTCATCTAATCGTCAAAGCATGTTTTTTTTCCCCTTATTTATTCATGATCTCATTCGTGTCTTTTTCCCCTCCAGAGGAAATAGCTAAAACACCCAAATAAACAACATCACCGTTTCTCTCTTTTGATGGCCATGTAGCAATGACGAGTATAGTCCCATCATTCAGTGCTTGTATAGTCGGTTTCAGGCCCAGGGGTCAAGTGTCACAACATCATGGACAGCGCTGTTTTTTTGTGTACTGGCTGCATGTGTGTTATACAGGTGCTGTGCTGCGTGAACCGCGTCGCTCAGTTTAATAGAAAAATTAAATTTTCAACTATTCGACTATGATAGTCGAAATTGGACACCTCCGAATCGAATCGTCGAATAGTCGACTAATTGAAGTCACCCCTATTATTATTAAGTGCCACCCACCTCATTTGAGTTATACAAGTGGATCTGCCCTGTACCGCTATTGTAAAATGAATATAAAGTGGTGAATGAACAAAATTTATGCAGGTGTGTTTGTGTGGGTTTGCATTTAGGACCTGAACAGCCGTGCCCAGGCAGAGGTGACGATCAGAGAAGCACTGAGGGAGCTGGATTTGTGGGGAGCTGCAGCGACCTTCAACCTCACAGAATATACAGATAGCAGCGGCCGCACTCTCAATCTGATCAAGGACTGGAAGGACATAGTCAACCAGGTAGAAAAGTTTATGCTCACACTTATAAACACATATTCAATTTGTGAAGCGATTCAGAGTTTATCTCAGGCAGTCATTAAAGGTTTTTATAATTTCTCTGTCTTGACCTGCTTTCAGTCAGATTGATATGTCTTTAACTAATGGACTCTTCGGGATCGTCTTTGAATACATGCCAAACACTAGCTTTTAGATTATTAATACTATTTTGTTATATCCCTATCATCTGTAGTAAGAGCTCACATGATTGCCTTGCTGCACACAAGTCTGTAATGAATCATCTCACCCTTCTTCAGCCTGATCCCCCTTTAGATTTGTTATAGTTAATTAATCTATTCTCTGTTAGGATTTTATTGTTTTGAATAAAACTGGACATCATTACTTCACTCATTACTTACCTGAATTTCTTTAACTCACTTGACCAAGTTGCTACGCATAGAATAAAGAAACTGAAAAGATGTCCCAGCCTTGGTTAATAAAGAGACAGTTGAGTGGAGGCAAAACAGGCTAATTGAAGTCTTCACTAAAAGATTTTATGAAGCAGTTAACCACAGTCTTTAAAATGTGAGTAACTGGATCCACCCCCCATATTCCATGAGAGAGTCTTTGCAAAAATAGTTTTACCTTAATTGTCTCAGTTGTCAATAACATGTAATTATTTACCTGAGATGCGCCTACTATTTCATCACCAATAAGCAGAGCTGGTATCGACAACCTTGTGACCAATCTGTATTAAATTCAAGTTTCTTGTCAATGTTATTTTATGAAGGGTTGTATCGCTCTACCTACTGTGAGTCCCCTCTGAGAAATTGAGATTAGAGTTTAGAGCTGATCTGGTACAGTCTCATCAATCAGACTCATCAGTCATTCTTCTGAATGAAAGAATAGGGGTACATTTGCTGATTTTTGTATATATGTATGCATATGCAGTTGTTTACCTCTACCTCTAATAATGGTACAAGCTAAATTCCAGGCTCTGATTCAGCATGTTGTTAACTACAGGTGGTGTACAACTGTGAAATCTGCATGCTTTTTTTTTATAACAGCGTTTATTATTTGTAATGATCTTCACAACTGTTGTTTATGTCATTATTTACATGCTTTACTATTTTGTTTGCTTCATTCATTTGTTAATCATTGTTTCAGGCAGGTCAATGAAAGGAGTTAAGTTCTATTGACCAAACGGTAGCTTACCTTTGAATGCAGAATGTCTTCAGAAAAATGCACACATGTGTACTAGCACATTAAATGAAATCTCAAGGATTATCGAACACTGACTTTATCACCACTCCCTGTCCGTCCAGGTGGGAGATAACCGCTGTCTCCTGCAGTCTCTGAAAGACTCTCCCTACTATTACAGCTTTCAAGACAAGGTCAGGTCAAAGGCTTGAATGTTTAAATACACTACTTAAATCTGTAAGATCTTCATTCTTATTTTTTGTGAAAGTAAATTTCCAGAGACTGTCTGTTTATTAAAGTACGATATTTTGACTTCATATGTATCCAGGTCAGTCTATGGGAGGTTCGTCTATCAGACTTAGATGAGTACCTGCTGAGTCTGAATGCTATCCAGAGACGCTGGGTTTATCTGGAGCCTATTTTTGGACGAGGGGCATTGCCCCGTGAGGAGGCCCGCTTCAAACGGGTTGATGAAGATTTCAGGTACTTTATATCAGTGATGTGTGGTGACTTTCACAGATAGGCAAGCAGAACTGAAGACCCCCACTGCACAACCAGAAATCACTAATTCAATGTGTGATTAAGTTGTTTAAGAAACTAGTATCCACACTAAAAGACACAATTTCATGATTGTGTGCTGCCTTTCCTCCTAGCTCAGTCTCTCTCCTGCATCTTGCTGCCCTCTGCCTGGACATCTTCAGCTGTACTGCATCAAAAACATTAATAATTATGGCAACTGTGAAAAACTGTGTAATGCTTAAGAATTATTTTAAATTTCTATCTGTAAATATGTAAACTGAATGAATTAAGTCTTAACTTAAGTCTTAACTCTTGTAAGAGCAGTAAGACAGATCAGGGTTTATAGGAGTTTATGGGAGCTAACTCAAATCCTGACCAAGAAGAGGCCGTTAAAAGCTGCTCCAGAGTTCACCTTAACTGAGTGCTCACACATGTTGACTACTGTGGCCAGTCTAGATGAGAAATGATTAATTCTTTTGTGTACTTGTTTTTGCTTTGCCCTCGTTCACTGAGCCAACGCGCTTCTCCATCAGATGAAAATATTCCCTCACCCTCAGATTTAAGCATAAAAGTTCTGACTCTACATCATAGAGTCTTGCCTACACAATAATAGTTTTCTTGCTGTACAGCAAATTACAGAAACCTGTATTATTGGAACAGTGACAAAACACTCCCTTACAATGTATCACAGATCGATCATGTCAGACATTCAGAGAGACAACAGAGTTGTTTCTCTGAGCTCAAGGGCTGGCATCAGAAACTCCCTAGTCACCATACTGGATCAGCTGCAGCGCTGCCAAAAGTCACTCAACGAGTTCCTGGAGGTACGCACCTGTGTTTTTGTTTGCAAAGATCTACAGACAGATAATGAGCATGACTAGCATTACAACAACTTTTTTCTAACGTTTTCTAATGTGTTTGTCTGTGGTTATTGCAGGAGAAACGTTCTGCCTTTCCACGGTTCTATTTCATAGGAGATGATGATCTATTAGAGATTCTTGGACAAGCAACCAACCCAATGGTCATCCAGTCACACCTCAAAAAACTCTTTGCAGGTCAGAAACTTGTGTTTTCTTTCTTTTCCATATTCAGTTTAGATTTGTCAGATCTATCCTGTTTTCTTCTCCTGCGTTCTCTCCCCCTCTCCTCTTTTACTTTTCTTTAAGCTCATTCTCTTGCACGGGGGAGGCTAATCTGCTTGTGTATTATATGTGTAGGCATCCACAGTGTTGTGTTTGATGAGCAGTGCCAGAACATTGTTGCTATGTGTTCTTTGGAGGGAGAGACAGTGCCACTCAGAAACCCTGTACACATCTCCAGCCTTGTAGAGGTAAAGCTGTGCACAGTTTTGTGTTATATAAGTATCTGTTTTAAGCTGAACGTGAGTTTGAAAGCTTTGCAATGACACATTTTGTTTCAAAGCAGATAGTAATGTATTTATTTTTGCATATACATTGCCTTTATTTGTACATCTCTTTGTGGCTGTTTTTCTCCTGTCTAGACATGGTTAAGTGAACTGTCAATGGAAATGAAGGAGACTCTAAAGCAGCTGCTCTATGAATGTGTGTCAGCAGGGAAGAAAGGGGCGGTGGACCCCTCTCGGTACCCATCTCAGGTACACACATGGTTTTCATATAAAGTTTATGTATATAGAGATGCAGTATCTGTTCTTTCTCTACATTCCCAAATGGTTTAGAGCTAGCTGAATGTTTCTCCAGCTTTAGAAACAGTGCTACTTTTATCTGTCTAAAATAAAGAGGTGTTTATAGTTTTCTTAATTATGATACTTTGTTCAAGTTGAGATCTAAAACCATATGTCAGTAATTTCTTCAGTTTTTAGTCAGTGCAGTCCAGGATGTGAAATTATACAATTTTCCTGTAAGAACATTTTAATTACTCTGAAGTGTCTGAACTTTCCAACTTTTGGTGTAGATTCTGTGCCTGGCTGAGCAAATCCAGTTTACTGAGGATGTGGAAAGAGCCCTCAAAGAGCAGAATCTGCAGCAGCTGGAGCTGGAGCTCAATGCCAAATTAGAACACTACACTACAGTTGACACTAGCTCTGACGATCACGCCAGCACAGGTAGGTTTGTGAGTGTGTTTGTGTGTATGCACTCATGAGTATTTGCAGCACAGTAAAGGCATGATTTTGTCCTACCCTCTTATCCCTATTTGTTTCCGAAGCAGAGTGCCTTTCTTATTATTTCTGATTCCATTCTTGACAACATTAACTTCTCTGCTGCAATTCTTATAAACAATTGCTACTTTACACGTTCCACTATCAGACTCCCTCTTGTGTTGTTAATTGCACTCTGATCACAATCTTGGGTTGTTACTTAGGACTGAGAGATTAATACCAAATGACTGCTCTTGTGTGAATCTCTTCATAGTCAGTCAGGCGCAAAAGCCTTTGGAGGGGCAGTATCCTTTAAAGCTGCAGACGTAGTATTTGGCAGGCTAGTTTAAAGACCTGGGGCTGGATATAGAGCTAGTATGTAAGCATGACATGAGCTCTATCACAGAACTCGAATATGTAAGAACGACTTTAAATTATTTAAATCAAAGTTTTTTATTCTTGCATTAGATGAAAACTTCCTCCATAGGCCTAGTACAAGCAACATTATGGGCCATTGCTGTAGAATTGAATATTTCTGTTCTGTGCATGCACACGCATACACACATTATTGTTTCACTTGCGCAAAGTGTTACAGGGGGCAATCTACATCTCCTTCATCTGTTCCTTTAGCATGTCAGTTGGATTTGTAGACTGGAATCCCAGATAACTCAGCACTGCATTGTAGAACTATTACATATTTGTATGGATCATTTGTGACTGGCATGAAAAATTTAACTATCCGCATTGAGACACACATAGAATTCATTTCCCTGATAGCATCTCATCAAATCACTGGCTCCCTTAAAACAACCAGGTAGGCTGAAGAGGCTGTAGAGGGGTAGTACTGATTAAAGCAGCAAAAGTAATGGCAAGAAGGATAATCTAATTACCCACTCCACATAAATGGGCCATAAACCCAGGCAGGGAGTGGGAGCATCTCCCATTTTGGCAGACAGATAAGACCGGATGGTGTACATTTGGCAAGGTATTTTGTATGCCTCTTGGGCAAGGCTGACATCAGTGATGCATTCCTACATACGAGGCACCCAAAGCATCAACACTACCTGGCAGATGGCTTTTGAACCCATAATAATTTACAATATCAAATCCTCAAAGATGCGTGTAGAAATGCAATGCACAAAAATACTCCTTGCTGCAGCCCTATTGCATTTATAGGGTTATTGCTTAAATTTGGCAGTGAAAGGAATTATGTTAATTATGAATGGACTGTTGCACTTGTCATTTATATATATCTGTTTGCAAAAAAGTAGCTATTTAGTTGTAACCATGAAATGCCATTGGGAATTCCTCAGTCGACATTGAATTTTATACATTATTCTGAATTATTTTATAATTATTTTTATTTTTTCATTGTAGTTTTTATAGTTTATAGTGCTAAATAATTATGGATTTCACAATTACACTGTTTCATAATTGCCTCAAGTGGTCTTTCCTGCATATTGTGCAATCATCGACAAAGATTCGCTGATGATATAGATTTTCCAGGATATCACTGTGGCTGTAATCAGGTCTGACAAAGTTTCCCTTTCTAAATTGTTGTTTGAAAATTTTCAGTTGAGATGCTTGTTTACTCAGTGAGTGGTCCCATTCCATCTTCTTGCCAATCAATGCAATTTTGCGTTTTTTGCATTTGCATTGCAGCTTTCTTTACCAATATCCTGCTGTTTTATGGTGACATAGACTCGATCGTTATTCTGTCTCGTTACATTGAAGGTCTACCATCTATTCACAGGAAAGCAGCTATTGTAAAACAGTGCCTGGCATGTATAATTATCTAATAACCTAAGGTTAATGCCAAGCCAAGAGCACCAAGTAAAACAGAAATTCATAAGATAGATTTTAAAGTCAAGAGTAATAAGAATCTTACTTATTCAGTTTAACTCACCAGAGCGGGAAGCAGAAATTTATATTTTAGAGATTTGCATGAATTTTACGCAGCTGTAAAGGCGATATGTATAATATGGTAATGAAAAAGTTGTCTTTACAGTTTACTTTGCAATGTGGGTAGTTTTACCAATTCAGCCAACCTGGTATTCACTCATGTCTAACTATACAGAGTCCAGTGTCCTACAGCTGAAGCTCAAGGCATTAATCCTGGATATCATCCACAACATCAGTGTGGTGAAGCAACTTAACCAGGCAGAAGTTACCAGTCCTGATGCGTGGGCCTGGAAAAAGCAGCTACGCTTCTACATGGGACCAGACAAATGCTGCTATATACAGATGGTTGATGCACAATTCAGCTATACATATGAATACCAGGTGCGTGTTGGCATGTAGTTGCTGTATTTCCTCTTCTTTCTTGTAATTGACTAGATTTACTCATAAAAACACAACAACTCTTGGGCTGCATTTAATTTTTGTTTGCACAGGAGATTATTACTGATGAGAGCTTAAAACCAAAAAAATCTCATCACTTTAATAAGTTACCAAAGAGAAATTGAAAATGGTTAACATGGAATATGTAAATGGGAAGTGGTAAATATTAGCTATTATTAAACTGAATGATTGTAACTTTTCAGAAATGGATCAAATAATTATTTGTATTTTAATTACTTGCCCCAGCTGAGGCAATTACATTTATCAATATGTGCTCATGCATACACCAAGTACATCTCTTTAAATGTAGTATCAGACATCCACACATGTTTGTAAAGGCTTTATTTAATCCCTAAACACAAACCAAAGGGAAGGGATTTACTTCAACTTTTTTATTTTATACCTATGGGGGGCACTGTTTATGCAGCAATGAGGAGCAATAAATATACCTTGCTGTCTCTCCCCTCTGCAGTTGCTTTGAAAAACACATAGTCAGTCTCACTTATTTTCATTTTCTTTTGCTTGTCCTTCATTTGTTTTTCATTCCTCACTCTTATAATCCATCGTCGCTCTGTTTGTCTTTATCCTCTGCTGGCTTGTGTCCCTCCACCCTTCTCTCACTCCTTGTATCCTTACCTCCGTCTGGTCATCTCACTGTGTTTCTGTCACATTCTTTCTCTTGTTATCACTCACTTTCTTCTTGGTCCCAGGGGAATGCAGCTAAGCTGGTGCACACTCCACTGACTGATAAGTGCTACCTGACTCTGACTCAGGCCATGAAGATGGGGCTTGGGGGAAACCCCTATGGACCTGCTGGCACAGGCAAAACTGAGTCAGTCAAAGCCCTGGGGGGGCTGTTTGGTCGCCAAGTGCTGGTGTTCAACTGTGATGAGGTATAAAAATGCTCTTGGATAGTATATGAAGGGTTTTGCATGAGTAAATTTGTAGTAATTTATGGCTACCCAGCAAAAACTTTATATTACTGGTCATTATCTTGGAAGCAAAACGAATATTCAGATCTAAACATAGGCAATAAACATATCCATGGCACACGCATATAGAAGTAGATGCACCATGACCTCCTAGTTTCTAATTACACAACTTATGAACAGACACACCACGGCACATACACACTCTACAACAAGACTTTTGATTGAGGAGAGCTGTCAGTGAGGACACTTAAGATCTTTTTTTGTGCTTTGCGTCTGTTTTTCAGGGTATTGATGTGAAGTCAATGGGACGAATCTTTGTGGGCTTGGTGAAGTGTGGAGCATGGGGCTGCTTTGATGAGTTTAACCGTTTGGAGGAAGCAGTGTTATCTGCAGTTTCCATGCAGATTCAGGCCATCCAAGACTCTCTCAAACATCACAAGAACACATGTGAACTGCTGGGGAAGGAGGTCCGAAAATACAAATAGATGCAAATAGGAAAATACTGATGGGAAAAACCAGTTACTCAGTGTTTCTGCACTTCTTCTTATAATATATGTTCATATGCATTTACTTGAATGCACAGTCTAGGTTTTTGTACCTTCAACCAACAGTCCTGACCTTTCTGTGAAATCAGTGTTTAAATACATCAGTCATTTATTACGAATACAAATACATACATACATACATACAAATATGAATTACTTTATTAATCCCCAAAATGAAATTCATTAATTTCCTTTTATTTATTCATCAATTAAGTAATTAATCAAAAATCAGTCAATGGAACTATATTAATTCTAGCACAAAATATATTGATAGTGAAAATAGTTAAACTTTTCTGTCATCTCCTCCATCTACTCCAGGTGGAATTGGACCCAAACTCTGGAGTATTCATCACACTGAACCCTGCAGGAAAAGGCTATGGTGGCCGACAGAAGCTTCCAGACAACCTGAAGCAGCTGTTCAGGCCTGTGGCCATGAGCAGGCCAGACAATGAGCTCATTGCTGAAGTCATCCTCTACTCTGAAGGCTTCAAAAATGGAGAAATCCTCGGACGCAAATTGGTTGCAATTTTCAACTTGGCAAGGTAGGTATTGTAGGGTTATGTCTTTTTTAAATCGTTAAGTTTATGGTTGAGGTTGAGGGGAGGAAAATTTTATGACATAGTCTGTAAACACATCACCATCACCAGAGCTGTGTGTGTGTGTGTTTTGTATTTCAAACTGGTGTTTATTTGGAATTATCTAAACTGCCACTACTATCTATTGCAGTTTATTGATTTTGTGGATAATCCTCTACAGCACTATAGTTTATTGAGCGGGGCTGAATATGTATCAATATGTGCCTTTATTTGTCTATGCAGAGAACTGTTGACGCCACAGCAGCACTATGACTGGGGTTTGCGTGCTCTGAAGACAGTGCTCAAGGCCTGTGGCAGTCTCCTACAGCAGCAGAGGATGAGTCCTGACAAGGACAAGAGTAAGACCTCTTCTGGCTTTTTTATTTTATAAAGGTACATTATTTCTATGAGGTATCTTCACTTTTCTAATAGAGGAGCATGACAGGAAAGTTAGGAGAACAGGATGCTTCTTTGCCCATGACTTCAAGTGGCATTTATATTCACCAGTACTCCACAGAACCAAAACTTGTGTGTGATAAACAAACAAAAAGCCGCAACACAAAACATATGGCACAAGCATCCAGCATTGGGGGGGGGGTTGACAAATAAGCAAATGAACACTAGGAATTAGTGATTGAAAAACATGTTGAGGTCTACAGTCTCATGCCATCAGGGGCTGAAAACTGGCAGGCTTACATTCCAGCCAAACGCAACAGCAGGTGATTTCACAGATGACTTTTTTTCTGTCTCAAGTTGTTGAAGCCGTTCTAATCAGTGAAATTGTGTGGTACAGTGTGGACTGATTTAAAAAAAAAAAAACTCTGTAGGGGCCTGGTTGTGAACAAGAGTACATGGTATAAAAAAAGTCTGTTTTTCATGAGTTCAAAAATGTTAATAGGAGCAACATATAACGTTGATGTAGTGATTAAATTAGTAAAATGTTGGCAGGGCACAGTATATCCTTTTTTAGAAACTGTACTACTAATATAGTTGAGATAAAAACAAATGTGTTGAGGGAGTTCATCTTTTAGATGGCATAAAAATGCATTGATGGTAGGATACAGAAACAATAAATATTACAGCAATCACTCCACACAACATAGTCAAAGTGTATCTAGCCTGTATGTTATACTCCTTGTAAAGTGTGTTGAATACGGTAGGTAGAATATCTCCATAGTCATTGTTATTGGACATCCATATAATGAAGGATTACATTTACACTTAAGACACATTATGGTTCAAGAGTCTTTTAGTGCCAGTATTGGCAGCTGATAATTGAAAGCTACTAAAAAATACATTTTCAGTTTGATATGTCATCACTAATCAATACATGATTATTCATGCTTCATGAGTGGAAATAATTGTAAGACAGTACAGGTCCATCAAGTAGAATAAATAAATAGAGAGGACTAAATGGCCATTTTACATGGTTCAAATCAAAAAAGTCACTCAGACAACTTGAGACAGTTTCATAGCAAAACAGCTACTTGTGCAATAAATCATCGCACTTCAGACATATTAACCTATCAATGACTACCTCATACCTAATTTATATGCTGATTAAGAGCTGATTGCAGGACATGAACCCCTGAATCAGTTACACTGAATTAGATCCAAAACACATCCACAGTGGCTCAGTGGTACTAAAGTAGTGTTTTTAGTCATTGATGATTTCAGCATCAGCTACCTGGTGAGATAAACAAACCTTCGAACTTTCTGCTCAGTGGTTCAGAAACTACATTATTTAATCGATTATAGCAATAAAGTCATTTGAGTATTGCATGCCAGTTTCTTCTGGCTAATAAACTTTCATATTTCCATTATTTAACAGTCAGACTGACAGAAGTATAGTTATACAGCTTGCAATGTCCCTGTAGTGCAATAGTTAAAGTAAAAATTTGCAATTGTTCTGTTTCTTTTTTTCACATAAAGTTAATAATTTATTTTGTGTCATTTGGTCGAAGTGTCTCTAAGATGTGTTCCCTGTGAAGTGTTTAAACTGCTGCGCTGACAGTAAGCTTTTGACCTGAAAGATAGTAGGTTGTAGGGCTGATGAGAGAGATTAGAGGATAAGGTGATAGCAAAAATGCATCTGGTTTGGAGATGCTTATCCTGTACCCAGCAGGGTCACACTGCAAAATGTTGTGTTTATCTGTGTCTCCATATGTGGCTATCTCTTAAATGCAGTTTGATGAACACTTTTCACGAGTGTACTTGAAGATCAAAAGACTCCATTGACCAGCACTTTCTCTAAACACCTGCTGTTGTCCTCGCCCTCTAAATCCTCTAATACAGACACATCAATTGACATTTAGCCCAAATGCTCCCCTGAAAAACTTCCCTTGCGCTTTTCACTTGTCTGTACTTTTGTCCTTCTCCACTCTGTTGTTCCAGAACACTTTGCTGGAGTTCTGTTGTTTACCTCTTTACCCACCTCCTCCCCCCTCCTTCTGACCTCTTGTTAGCTCTCTCTGATACCTGGCTGTCGATGCCGCTCTCGTCCCACTCGTTCTCACTCACTGCCCTCTGTTTCTCACCCCCATCTTCCCTTCATGTCTCTGCTTTTCAATACTTTCCCCTCTATCCCTGTTTTCATTTTCCTCTGCCTCTTTTTGAACCCATCCCTCTCTCTCTTACAAAATCCTTCTGTTCCACCACCCACCCTTTATCTGTCCAGCGCACACACTCACACACACACACACACACACCACATGCACCTCCTGTCCATCAATGAGTCCCCAAGGTTTTCTTGTGTTTGTCTCTCTGTGTAGTCTGGCCAATTGTTCCTTTCTGCTAAAGAAAAAAAACCCCATCACATTTATGTCTGCAGGGAAGGCCAGCATCTTTGGAAAAGAGAACAAAAGTATTGATGAACTCTTAAATCATGATAGACTTTGGTAATTAGCTCTTTTATAACGGGGCAAGGCAACTGGACAAGTTCACTTTCACAACCTTTTTTTCAGCCGCCTAAGCCAATTTTATATTAAATCAATATCTTTCATCTACATTCAGTTCAGGAGAGCAGTTTGGTGGTGCAGGCTTTGAGGCTGAACACGATGTCCAAGCTGACGTTTGCTGATAGCTCCCGGTTTGATGCTCTTGTCAAAGATGTCTTCTCTGGAATCAGTTTCACCGATGTGGAGGACCAGATACTAACGCACGCGTTAGAACAAGTCTACAAGGAGGCACGACTTGAGATTATACCCAGCCAGGTGTGTGCATTCAGACATTTATTTACTAGCTCAAAAATCATGTAACTGTCATGGTACATGGTGTGAGTGGTATTCAGACAGACAGTGATTGGGATAAGTCAATAAAAAATCTTAAACATTAGCAAAAATGTTTTAGAATGATGGTGATACAGTAAAACTATAAAATCACACATTAATTGCAAGTTGTTGTTTTTTTCATTCCAATGTAGCTGAAGAAAGCATTGGAGTTGAATGAGCAGCTGAGACAGCGCATGGGTGTGGTCATTGTAGGGCCAAGTGGAGCAGGAAAGTCTACACTCTGGAGGATGCTCAGGGCTGCTCTTAGCAAGACAGGCAAAGTGGTGAGAATGAGAGACAAACTACCTCCCTGGATTTTCTGTCATCCATTCATATTGTACAATCATTCCATTTTTGTATCATTTAGATGTCAAGGAGCATGAAAATCAATTATGCTAATCTTGTATTTCTGTAGGTGAAGCAATACACAGTGAATCCCAAGGCCATGCCAAGACAGCAGCTGCTTGGACATATAGACATGGACACCAGAGAATGGGCTGATGGTGTGCTCACACACAGTGCCAGGAATGTGGTCAGAGAACCACAGGGTAAGAAGGAGAAAACAGTCAAATGGGTGCAAATAGGTCATAACAATTTCTCTCTCTTGGCCAGACATCTGACACTACACTAGAAGTGTGGTCCAGTGATAGCTTTATTAAAGGGATAGTTCAGTTTTTTGAAGTGAGGTTGTATGAGATAAAAATGGCCACTAAGTATAATACCTGCAATAGAAAAGTCTCTTCTCCTCCCCACTGAGAAATAGCGGCATGTCGTGCTGCACCGAGACACAGGCAGACCTTTCTACTACAGATACTCTGCTTAGTGGCCATTTGTACCTCATACAACCCCACTTCAAAAAAAACTGAGCTATCCCTTTAAGCCGAGAGGTTCTTACACTTCACCCAGTGCACTTGACTATACTCTGCATTGAGTGTATAGTACACTGTATGTATCTACAGCATTTAGGTATATGCATTTGTTTTTTTTAGAGGTGAGCTCTTGGATCGTGTGTGACGGTGATATTGACCCAGAGTGGATTGAGAGTCTCAACTCTGTGCTTGATGATAATCGTCTGTTAACCATGCCAAGTGGAGAACGCATCCAGTTTGGACCCAATGTAAACTTCTTGTTTGAGACTCATGACCTTAGCTGCGCCTCGCCAGCTACCATCTCTCGCATGGGCATGATCTTCCTCAGGTCAGTCAATCTATGAAGGTTTATGTTGTATGTTTGTAACAAATTAAATCCTTCTTAACTAGCTTGTTTGACTGACTTTACACTTAACTCACTTTTTCAACTTACCATTTAGTGATGAAGACATTGATGTGGCTGCCTTGGTGAAGTCATGGTTGAGAAGTCAGCCAGAAGAGTACCGCAGCAACCTGGAGAACTGGCTGGGAGACTATTTCCAACGAGCTCTGGACTGGGTCCTCAAACAGGTTAACTTTGCTCTATTCTACTTCTATGCATTGTTGACTGTTGACCACATTGGTGACTAAAATAAAGGACCTTCGTGTACACTGGTCAGTGTTCATTTCAAATTTAAAAATCACTTTTGACCAGGTTCGGTGGATGGAACCAGTTTTCACCCCATTTGTTCCAAAATCATTGTGTATTTTATTTCAAACTTGCATAACCCACTCTCTTCCTTTTCTTTTCATCAGAATGACTTTGTGGTGGAGACTAGTCTGGTGGGTACAGTGTTCAATGGTCTGTCACACCTCAGTGCTGTGGCTGAGAGAGGTCAGTTTATCGTTGGCCTTCTTAGAGGTTTGGGAGGAAACCTCAGTTTCAAAACACGACAGGAGTTTGCCAAAGAGGTAAGGACCCCATTTTTTTATTTTAATTTTAATTTTTTTTTGCTTGGGCAGAGGGTGACAGGTACTGTTAAGTTTTTGGGTTTAAATTTGAATCAGGTCTCTATCCTAAAGACTTGTTTCCTGCGTGATTTACTGTTCACTAGTACAGATGTATTTAAGTGCTAATGCAGGATCTGCACCTGTTGGGGAACTTCAATCATGCCACTCTACAGAATGGTACCACTCCTGGTCCTGATATATGCTCTTATTTTTTTCTATATCTGCAGTTGCTGAGCTGGGCCAGGGAAAACCCACCAGATGCCAAAAAACCACTAGATACTTACTATGACTCTGACAGTGGCCATCTAGCAGCGTATATATTCCAGCGTCCCGAGGGTCTCACACTGGAACAGCTCTCTCACACTCACACGCTACCTGTTATAGAGACTCCAGACATGCAGAGAGGTCTGCACTCTTTCTCCCCATGGCTCACTGCTCAGCACAGGCAACCTTTCATGGTGGTCGGGCCAGAGGGCTGTGGAAAGGGGTAAATATACATGTGCAAAAATGAAAGCACACACAGGGCTGAAATTTTTGCATAATTACAAACATAGGCACCATATACAAACACTTGCTAAATATGGGGACACACTGTATTATGTATAGATGCATTGATGTATATAAGAAGATGACACACAAAGCAACAATGTACATGAAAACATAAACACTTGAGGAAAAAAGAAATTAACCTGACACTGACTGAATTGTTAAATTATAATTTTATACATCCTGATACAAAAAAGTAGCATTGTCACTGAAAAAAGAGCTTTTTGTTATTATTGAACTAATTTCTATTCATTCCTGTGGCAAGATTACTGTCATGGTTTCATATTGTTTTGCAATGGCAGTCTATGTAAAGAGTAGTCGTAGAGTAGTTGGCACTCTCCCAGGCGAACCTCATGGTAGTCTTGTAGAAAAAGGGTTTGTGAAGTTTTTTGTGGGAGCGTGTGCATTATGGATTGTAAAGCAAAAGCAGAGGCACTGAGATGTAGAGGCTAAAAAGAACATGCACACAATCAACACTGACATCAAAGCTTCTTTTACTCAAGATTTGACCTTTCATGTAAAGGCACTAACAACTCAGAATAAGGATCAAATCTGTGTGTGTGGGCTGTATGTGCTTTGGCTTTTTTATGAGAGCACACAGACTTGATGCCTTAAAAGTAATTGCTTCTCTCCCGAGAGGTTTGAAGAACAAGGGTCACTCAGTTTGCCTTTTACACTCCAGTTGAGTCTCGCTCACTCTTTCCTTTTCTCATCCCCTTGTCTTGCCTGACTTCGTCTGAAAGGTCACTGGGTTTTTGTCAGTTTAGTCCTCTAATAAATCCAATTATTTTGCACACACATACTCCAATATGCACATTCAATATGTACATATGAAGTAAAAACACAAGGCATGTCAAAAAAAAAAAAAGTTACCCGTTAGAAATTAGAGCAATTGCATTTATTGACATGTGTCCATGTACGAGTCCATACAAATATGTTTCTCTGTGTATGCTCATAGACATACCGGTATCTTACTTAAATATTTTGCATGTACATCCTAAAACCCTGTCGATATATGCTGATATTACATTTGTAAATTTGAAAAGGCTGAGACCACTCTCCTAGAATGATTAGATGTTTTAAATTAATAAGAAAAACTTAACCAAAGATTTGCTGTGGGAAGATTTCAGGCTAATTTCTAGTTCATAACAACCCTTGCAAAAACCCCCTACACTGCACAACTACTGGGGGTGCAGTTTATTAGCATAACAAGAGCAGCAAAACACTACACCTCCAGGGAGGTCATTAACCATACGAGTCACTTCACTCATCTTCAACATGTTTTTTCCCAAAAGGGACTGTAAGCTACCAGAGACATTGAGTTATTGTCATTAACTCTTGTCAGCACATGCAGATAACTTTTAGAATACAATATACTATATCAACAAAGATATTTTTTTTCTATGTATGGTGTTTTAATGAACCTCCATATGTAAATTAACTACATTGTTGCAACACTTTTTACCATGTAAAAGTGAATCTTAGATTTTTAGCATATGCACATATACATGTAATGGATGATTCATCTATGTGATGAATGTATATCACATGGATGTGATGATATTTTCCCAAACGGCATGATAAGTTTCTCTCTCTATTTTGTGCCCCATATAATGTCTTGGGGTTTATTCTAACAAACAATGCTCTGTAGCCCCCCCCCGTTAGCCCCTCTCGTTAGATACAACACTCACACATCACAGAATTCCTCTTTTGCTGTGACATGCTAAACATACATGAAACTGAGCTGTGTTAAAGTTGAAACATTTAGGCATCTAGCTTTAGGTTTAACGCACTATGACATCTATCCACACCTAAGTGTATATGTGAATATGTGTTTCATAACCTATGTTTTGTTTTCTGTTTAGCATGCTCCTGCGCTATGCCTTCTCTTGTCTGCGCTCCACTCAAGTCGCTGTGGTTCACTGCAGTGCACAGACCTCATCTCGCCACGTGCTACAGAAGCTCAGTCAGACCTGCCTGATGCTCAGCTCAAATACTGGCAGAGTGTTCAGACCCAAGGACTGTGAGAACCTGGTCCTTTACCTGAAAGATATCAACCTACCCAAACCAGACAAATGGGGGACCAGCAACCTCATTGCTTTCTTGCAACAGGTAGATCTGATACGCTGACAAAAACATACCCACATAGACGAGGTACACATAGACGAGAAAATAATTGGTGAGGGAATGGAGGATGTGGGTGCTGTAACATATATAATCACATACCTCTCCTCATTTGTCTCCTCCAGGTGTTAACCTATAAGGGATTCTATGATGAAAATCTGGAGTGGGTGAGTCTTGAGAACATTCAGGTGGTGGCCTCAATGTCAACAGGGGGAGCGGTCGGGAGCCATTCGCTCACATCTCGCTTCTCTTCAATAGTACGCATCTGCACCATAGAGTAAGTATGATACAAATGCTGCAAATAGAACGTATTTTTTCTTTAACTTATATACATAGTTCATTTTCCATCTTCACCCTGTATCTCTGATTTGCCACCCAGTCTGAGAAGCTGTACATTTTTTGCCACCATGTCTCTCAGTTTCTCTGCCTCTTTGCATTTAGTTATCCAGACAGGGAGCAGCTGCAGACTATCTATTCAGCATACCTGCAGCCAGTTCTCCAACATAGCTTGGGCAGTCAAGCAGCCTGGGCTAGCACAGGGAAAACACACCAGCTGGCTGGGTCTCTTGTGCAGCTCTATGAACAGGTATTGAATTAGATAGCATGCTCATTGGTATTCTATATTTGTTGTAACATATTGCCTCAGAGATCAAAAGCATAAATGAGTCACTGAAGACTTAATATATCATCAGGAAGAAACCATTACACCCATTTCCACAAGAATAACACTGCCCTCGCATGCTTTAAAAAACAACCCCTTTGAATTCTTAGATTTGGTTGAGTGCTCTGGAGTGTTTTGAAAAGCACATAAGCTTTTTAAATGACTGAGGTATTTTTTGCCATTTGCCTAGATAATGTGAATGTTAAAAACAAAAAACATTTGTACATTTACAGTTGACAGAAATCAAATGCATTAGCATATCTGCCTCTTGTATTCACCACCATGGACTTTTTGCCAGCATCTTACTGTGTTAATTAATGTCACAAATGTTGAATAATTAATCATGTGACATTTTCAAGTGGTAATTGGATACATTAGTGTCTCATGGATCTTTTGCCACCAAAGATGTTGTATAAAAGGTTGGATGGCAGGGTAAAAAAATCCCTGTGTTTTGGTACATTAGAGCATCACTGAATTAGAAATTCATACATGTGAAATATTTTTAAAAAATACAATGGAGTTCTGCAAGTGTTTAATTTATATTGTTTACGATGTACATGCACAGACTGTGAATCCTATATTGCAGTTTCCAAATTGCAGCTGTGGATGGCACATAAGATTCTGTGTGACCATGCTCTTATCACTGAATTACAAATTGATCACGTATGTTATCATCTCCATCTGTTTCCTCTCAGGTGAAAGCCAAGTTTACAGTGGACGACCACAGTCACTACCTGTTTACCCCCTGTATTCTCACTGAGTGGGTCCTCAGCCTGCTGCGATATGACCTCACTTCAGGTAACCAAACAAATACACAAGAATGCATGCATATTAATATTTCTATCTTTTAGTGCATTTTCAACAGGTGTAAAATGGATGCAATATCCAGGAATATCCCAACCCATTTTAAGTTGTGAGCAAGTATAAAAAGACTTAATTGAGACCTGGACTAGGAGCCAAAATATCTTTTTTCATTTTTGTAATGTGGGAATCAGAACCAGGCACATAAGGGGCTGAAAGTGACGTTTTCAGAAGCCTTGCTGTATGCGAACAAAAACACTGGATTGGAAGAGGTGGATTTGATGACCCACTGGTTTTGTACTAATTCCTTAGAGTGCACACATACAGTAATCTTGCTGCTGCTGAGGAACATGAAGCATTTATAACTGTCAGTTTTGATGCCAAAATCAAAAAGACAGGACCCAGATGGCTTAGTTTCTTGTCAGTATACTTTTAGCTCAGAGTAACTCTCTCCAGCTCTCACCTTTTCCTCATTCTATCTCTCTCTTTTCTCCTCTCTTTCCTTACTTCCTCTCTGTCACTCGTCTCTTCCATTCTTTTATCATCCTCTCTCTTTGCTGTCCTTTCATCTCTCCCTCTGTCAGTCTTTCTCTCCTTCCGCAATGTGTTCCTGCTGTGATAGTGAGTCCAATCATTTATTTTAATTTAACACGTCAGCGGACAAACTTCTCTTTTCCTATGCTCATCATTTTTTAACTTACTCCTTACTTCTTCCTTTCCTCCTTGCTGTTTACCTTCATTCCCCTCTAAAAACCTCTCTTCATTTTTACCCTGTCACTGTCACTCCATATATGTGGAGGATAACACTGAGTTTTACTTGGTGTTTCTAGAGCTAACTGATACATTAGAATAGATTATATTGTCAGCATTTTGAAGCTGATCACACATACAGTGGTCTCTGAAAATCCGAAACCACTTTCTTAATTTTGACACCGATCAAAGGTCAAGGTCAAATTTTTGCCTGTAAGTCAAGAATTTATACATAAATCATGATTAGGTCTGTCACAATCATGAAATTTTAGGTGACAATTAATTGCCATACCAATAATCGCGTACAGTTTAATTGTGTTTTTCTGATCATTTTATGCCACAATTACAGTATAAGCCTAAATATAGTTTAATAATACACATACACTTGATGAGGAAGAAGAGCCATTTATTGGCATTAAACTTTGGAACATATAAATAAAAACTGCATTTCTGTTTTGTCTTTAGGCTTTCCAACTAAATCTGTGATGCTTATATCAATAGATGCTCAACAAAATGTGGTTGTTAAATATTAGAAATGAAGCTCCTTGAGATAAATAGTTTGTGGTGCGGTACTCTTGTACAATTAAACAGCAGAAGAAGAAGGTAGTGCAAAGTGATGATGTCATTAAAAGAGCACCAGTCAAACCTCAAACACTGGAAAACAACAAGAAAATAGTGATGGAAGTAAGTATGTATGTAAGTTAGTATGACATTTCTGTTAGATTCATCCAGCTGTTCTTATACAGATGAATGGAAATGATTAAATCATTAAATCCATTAGTGATTATGCAAAATAATTGCAGCCTGCTCATAATAATTGCGATCAGACAATTATGTAAAAATTGTGTCAGGCCTAATCATGATAAAACATGCTTAGTTCCTTTTTACTAAATTGTGATAACTATTATATATTTTATACTGATAATTCTCACTCTTACCTCATCAAGCCTTTTAGTCGACCTTCAGCCATCTAGCTAGCCACAGCCATTTCACACTTTGATGGGTTAGCTGGAGGGTAAATTCAGTTGTCGGCTACTCTGGTAACCTAATACTGGGTAGCCAAATGAGCCGTTCGCTGTGATGCAGACACTGCTCTGAGAAACTGTGTGTAATGGGAAGTTGCAACGTGCTTACTCAGCAAACCCAGACTGAAGCTGGAACCACATTCGGTGACGTGCTCTTTAATGGGTCGTCTATGAACTGTTAAGCAGGTATCCAGGTTAGCTAGTCTAGATGATCTGAGGGAACTTTGTTTCAATTCTTCACGGGAAGAAAGCAAGAATGAAATGAAAGCAACGAACTGGTTAGCTGTGGTAACATGAGGGGGTGTGTCCCAGCACAGCTCGTTCTGTCTGTCATTTATAGATGTTGTGTCACTGGAGCTTCCATAGTTGGTCACTCCAAGGTGATTCCCATAGTGAAACACCGAACCAAGTTAGAAACAGAACTACTAATATGGTGTATTGGCAGGGGAATCACTTTGAAGCCATAGGCATAAAGAATGTTTAGCATGACAACTTGGCACTTTAAGTGTTTTATTTTCCTGTGGGTTTTTCCAAATGTAATATACAAGAAAACCCCAGAGTGTCAGCTGTGCCTGATTTTCTTCTTCAGTTGTTTCAATATAATGTGACAGACACTGTTGAAGCCAACAGCCTATGAGACCGTGATTCGGGCTTGTCCTGTTTTTAGCTTGCAGCACTTTGCTGTTTCATTGGGGGATTTTGGTAAACTTATTTTCACCCTGGGAGGTGCCTTTGTCATGCCTGATCCAACCCAGAACAGCCTCCCAACCAAGGTTGAGTCATAGAGTAACGCTGTGCTTCTGTCTCCTTTTTGTAACAACAAAATGTTCATTGGATGTGTTACGCTGTAAATGAGAAAAAAAAATCCCTTTGTAGATTGCAGATGACTCATTGAATTTTGCCATGTAAACACAAGAGTTAAAGTTGGTCTGTATGCTGAATAATATGTCAAGGTTCTAATCAAAAACAAATTTCAATCAAAATCAAAAGATCTCATCATGCAAGTAAATGCAAATATTTATGCATTGACCTTAATCCAAATGTGTGTGTGTTTCTCATTTATTCATTTTTAGCTCAATCTAATGTGACAGACAGCGTGTTGGAGGTGGTAGCGCATGAGGCCAGGAGGCTGTTCAGAGACCGGCTAGTTTCCTCCAAAGACCTTCACACCTTTGATAACATCCTTTCCTCCATCATACGGGGAGACTGGGGCTCTGATGCCTTAGACAACATGACTGGTATGACATCGGTCTGCTCTCACTGTGATACGCCTCATGAAAATCCTACAGAGACAATAAAATAAGAAGGGTTGCTAAACAGTCCAAACAATCAACAAAGTACAGTAACAGGATTCCATCACAGATTTACTGCCTAAGTGGAATTTATGTCAATTGTTTCTGACCTTTGTCACTCATTTCCAAATGAAAAGAATAATTGATGACATATTTTGGACCTACATTTATGGAAGTTTCTTCTCATTTGTGGTCTATTTGCTTTTTCTAAACTAGCATAACTTTGATAAATTGTTTCCCTTTTCCAACTGGTTGACTAGTCCAAACTCCAAATCTCTTATCCTTTAATGTCAACCAGAGGTAATACAATTAGAATTCTTTCAAATGTTTCAAATCCTGGTTGAAGCTGAAAAGACTCCAAGTATGAAGTGAATAAGAAAAAGTAAAGACACATACTGGACGTATTTTTCATGTTGTGGACACTGTAGAGGAGGTTCCCTCAATATCCAAGGAGAAAAGCTCTTGTCTTCACATAGTATGTATACACATATATACTCATACTAATACCAATAAGCACTGTACTGGGTAATGACCTACACAGCGGGATTGGAAATCCTTGGCAAATGCTGGCATTAAGCCATAGTCAGTCTTCTCAATATAATCTAACCCAAGCACTTGAAACTATTAAACAAAAGCTTACAGTGCTGGCAGCTCTGCTCAAGACATCACCTTCAAGCTGTGATAGCTTGTTTTTAACATCCTTGTCACATCTTTCCTCACTAACCTCTTGGCATTGACAAGCCTTCTTTATATAAACACAAGCAAGCTACACTCACATCTAGTATGTGAGAAAGCATCAGCTAAAGACTGGTACTTTGTAACCTTAGTAACCAAACAGGCCAGACATGCAGTCTGTCACTAAAACAAACACCTACCTGCTGCAATATCTGGCATGTTAGCCATGGGGTTTGAAAACAATTCAGAATACCTGTTGTAGGGTTTAACAATCAGACACACGATTTATTTCAGTTGTTTTCCATCAGCTCATTTTTGTGACAGCTCTGCTTTTGCATTGGTAAATTTTTGTGTCCTTTCTCTCACTTCTGCTGAAAGCTGCTGCTGGATGTCATCTGATGGGAGCATATGCAGTTGTGTAACTAACAGTCCATGATTTTTTCCCTGTGTGCAGATGGTTTCTATGTGACATGGGGAGCCTCTGAAGCGGCTGTAATAGCTCCAGGCCAGTCTCTACCGCCTCATGGTAAACAACTGGGGCGTCTGGATTCTGCTGACCTAAAACAAGTGATACAGAAGGTACAAACTGAGAAATTGTTGTCTGGTCTGGTCAGATACTTAATACTATAAATATTAAGTATCTGCATATAAATATGTAAATGTTCATTAATACAACACAATAGCCACATAATAATTGCAATATGAATGAATCAAATTTTGGTGTTGCAACTGTTTAAGTTAAAGATCTGAATACCTCTTCCTCTGCTGCTATGTTCTTATCTAATTAAGATGATTGTGTTTCTTTTTACTCGTTAGGTTATTTTCATTACATTGTATTTGTCAGAGCATCTGTGGTGCACCTCCTCATGTGTCTATGTTCTTCCCGATTTCCCCTCCAGGGAGTAGTGCTGTACAGTCGTGATAACAGGGAGCTGGACCTCCTCCTGTTCAGGGAAGTGTGCGATTTTGTGTCCAGGGTGGATCGAGTCCTTAGCCAACCTAGTGGCTCTCTGCTTCTGGCGGGCCGGAGTGGAGTGGGCCGACACACAGCCACATCCCTTGTGTCACACATGCATGGATACACATTGTTCACACCCAAAATCTCCCGTGGTTACAGTCTTAAGCATTTCAACAATGATCTCAAAACGGTGATTGTTGAAGATTTTATTGGCTCAATTGTTTCACATTGTTCCAAGCTAATCACTAGCATTGTATATTTTAGAAACTGAATTGTTTGCCCCAGTATATCAAATGTGTTGTTTTGGATTTAATAAGGTGGTGTTTTATATAAATCCATTCATATCTATCAAACAAATATATTTATATGTGTTTGTATCAATGTGTGATGTATTGTATGTGTGTATATCGTTTGTGAAGGTGATGCAGCTGGCAGGTCTGGAGGGCCAACAGGTGGTTCTGCTTTTGGAGGACTATCAGTTTGTTCACCCAGCTTTCTTAGAGATGGTCAACAGCCTGCTGTCGTCGGGTGTGTTTTGTGTATTTTGTGTGTTTTCTCATATTTATATTTTTATTAGGGATGATTTAATAATTAGTGCCTCATAGGGTTACATCTTCATTTTAGTGTTAAGATTAGTATTTGGAATAGGTAGTGGCTCCTGTACTGGCATCTACTTGATGTTCATTTGAATGTGGGCTGTGCAACAGAATAAGTACAATAACAGTGTTGTCCACCAATCTAGTGCTTAAAGAGACAACATTTTTTGTGTGTTACATTTCAGGTGAAGTTCCAGGTCTGTACTCCCCAGAGGAAATGGACCCTCTCCTCTCCCCTCTCAAAGATTTAGCTTCCCAGGATGGATTCACTGGACCACTCTACAACTACTTTTCCTCCAGTCAGTACTGTATATTTATCAGCAGCTCTCTCACCATAACCCTCTACTCATTACTTTGGTCTGTTTCCAAATTTGTATATGTGGTGTTCGAGTCCTCTTCTCACTATAGTGCTCTACTGTGTCATTGCTATCCAGTGATTGGTTTAACTACTGTCCTCTCTTCTATGATTGTGTCTGACTCCATTCTTCTGCCCTACTGCTGTGCAGAGCTATGTGTGCTGCAAAAGTGGTGCAGTGTCACTGAGGTTGCTGCCGGAGAACCAAATCAATAGCTGCATTATTGTCAAAGTAAACCCACTAAAGAGCTCCCTGCTCTCCCTCACTATCTAACTCTGTCAAGGAGGAACTAGCTAATATGGACAGTATCTGTGACACAACAAATTGTACATGTCTTCACAATGTCCTGCACGGTCCCCATTTCCTTCTCATTTGCTGTCTCAAGCTACATTTTGTGATAAAATCTGCCATAGTTTTTGCTTCCAACCTTTTCTGTTTCACACATTTCTTAGGAATCCAGCAGAACCTTCATATTGTCTTGATCATGGACTGCTCCAACTCCAACTTCACCATCAACTGTGAGAGCAACCCTGCTTTCTACCGCAAGTGTTCTGTCCAGTGGATGGACGGCTGGACCGAAAGCAGCATGAAGAAGGTTAGAGAAGGGCAACAAGTGGGGGGACAAGATAAGACTGAAAATAGATATTAAATCAGCTCAGTCACACCAGGAATTAAGAGCAATGAACTCAGCAGTATGTGTTGAGCATGAAGGTTCATTTATCGGAAAAACATTGTGGAGACAAACTTGTGCAGTGGAGTCTTTGATAACGTTTCTGGAATGCTTATATGCTGTATCCAGGGGCTCCAAATCTAGTATTGATGCTATCAATGCAAGACTTAAAAAGCACTTTTACCTGTGGTATCACAAATTTTAAAATTGAACACCAGCGATCTATTAATTTTAAGAAGCAGACAAGGGAGGAAAGCTTTTTAATACACGCATCAATGCCTTCTATCAAAATTTTATAAATGGTGTGTGCAAACCTGTACCTTGTCAGATTCCTGAGCTGCTGCTGGCAAAGACAGAAGGCGGAGGAGAGGAAAATGAAAGGGAAGATGCTATCAAGGGAAAAAACTTGGGTAAGAACATGTTCACTACCAAATGCTATTACAATTTTTAAATATTAAGGACTTATCCTCAAATATCTACCAATTATATTATCTGGCAATGGATCATTTGGATTACAACATACAACATTTTACTCCACCAAGGTAACTATGATATAATGCATGAGCTTATTTACTTATTTACTGGTCTGTACTCACCAACTTCTTCATCTCCCAGCAGGGTCTGGGCAGGCAGACCTGTGCCGTTTGTTCCTGATGGTCCATGAGTCATGTAGAGAACATGGTGCAACCCCCAGCCAGTACATGGCCTTTCTGCATGTTTACACTGCGATATACAGCCGGAAGCAAAGCCAGCTCACAACAAGACAACAGCATCTGCAGGTAACATATCAGCTCACATGGTACACATTCACCAAGAAGCACTACTACTACTGGATGAGTAGTTACTACATGTAATAATGTGAAGCAATTTATATGCTTTAATTGGTGAGATCTTACCTGACCTTACCAGTTGCATATGGCCTGCCTGTGGATTGATTTTAATGTAAAGGATTTTTATGCTTGCTCGCAAGTTTTGCCTCAACACCTCTCTCCTGCTTCTCTGCAGTGTCAACATTAGCATCGAAATGGAGTCTGCAAACAACTGACTCTCAGCAGAATACAAAACTTTCCCTTGTAGATTTCATGGGCATTATCTCCAGTCTAATATTATTCATCCCATTCCTCATCTGCTTATACCAAACACTAGTTTTTGATAAGATGGCATGGCATATGTAAATGCAGTCAATGTGTCATGCAAGAAGAATGGATTAGTACAACGTCATTAGCCTATATTGTGCTATCTAGCAAGCAGATGATGGTGTTATGCTTTATGAATGCATAATATGCCCAATCATGTTCAGTTTATTGAATGTCACACTCAGTATGTTCCCTCGTGCCTTCCTCCAAAGAACGAGCAAATGCATGAGCAACAGGATGCTGACTACAGTTCTCGTAGCAACCACCAGATTTATTAATAATTGTATTTTTGAATGTCACACAAAGAACCTTTAAATATTTTACGTGTAAGTAAAATAATACTATGACTTTGTTGTTTAACAGATAGGCATGAGCTGAGAATAATTAAAAGTTAGTGCTCTGTTGCAGGTTGGAAAAAACTCCATATTGTAGCTGTAAAAACATGTATATTTTGTATTCTACCACAATGTGCTACCACAGTGTTGGGCAGCAGAAACTGTGACCTTATTTCTATACACGGAAGCCTGTTTATCTGAATTGATTAAAAATCTCTGTGTGTTTCATGTGCAGTGTGTACTGTACTTGGAATTGGCACTTGTCCTCAGCAATGACGGCACTGTTCAATTTTAGTTTTTTTTTCCCCCATTTTTGGTCATAACTTAGAGCATTATTTTGTATCTCTCAAATGTTATGATTGACATGTGTCTGCAGGCAGGTGTGTCTAAACTGAATGAAGCTAAGGCACTGGTGGATGAGTTGAAGAGGCGGGCTGCAGAGCAGAGTGCTCTGCTGAAGACTAAACAACAGGAGGCAGATTCTGCCTTACGGGAAATCACCACCTCCATGCAGGTGTGTGTGTATTTACGTTTGTCACTGTGTGTTTGTCACCATGTGTAACTCTGACACTCAGTGGGCCGGCAGACCAGTACTCCTGCAGGGTTTCATGTCTCCTCCAAGATACATCTTCCCCTCCCTCTCACTGTGTTCTCTTCTCTTCTCTTCTCTTCTCTTCTCTTCTCTTCTCTTCTCTTCTCTTCTCTTCTCTTCTCTTCTCTTCTCTTCTCTTCTCTTCTCTTCTCTTCTCTTCTCTTTTACTCATCCTATCTTTGCTTCTCTTCCAGTCATCAACTCTTTTTCTGCATTTCCCACGGCAATACCCGCCCTCCTGCTGTGGACACACTCTTTATTTAGTGTGTGTGTGTGTGCGCGCGCGCATTTGTTTGTTCTTAACGTCTCATCCTGTGTCTCTATCCTGGTACCCAAGTTTTCATTCCCCCTGCTGGCCTCATGTGGAGGATGGATGGAAAGATTGATGGAAGAAAGAAAGGAAGCTGAATTTTGTTCATTAGTTATGATATGTTTCTGTCTTTCACTCTGTGGGGAATCTGCTCTTTGAGTGATATGGAGGGAAAAGCATAAGAGAGGAGAAACAATAGACACAAGAAAAAAGAAGGGAAAACTGTCAGTGGAGTCAGTTTGCAGAGTGATAATTAACAACTAGACTCATCCCTTTGGGCTGTACCAGCTATGTCTCCCGTAGAGATGGAGACAGCAGGGAGGGATAAAAGGAGGAAGACGAGGGCAAAAGAGATGAAGGGTGGAAATAAAATAGGTGGATGAATGACAGAGGCTGAGTGAAGATAGAAACATCAGGACAGGGAGAAGCAGTGGAGTCTGGGAAAATTTGATTTGGAGACAAAATAAAGAAAATGTGCAGTTTATAGGAAAGGGTCAGGTCTTACCTGTGGGAGAACTGGAGGGATGGGGAGACAGTCAATGAAGAGATTACTTTTGGATGAGGATGTGATAACATGGATTGTTTCTTTGGACAGGAAGGTGAAGGGGAGAAAGTGTGGGAAAGTGATGCTGTGAAACATTTATCCTCTCTCTTTTCATCATCAATGACTGTGTCTTAATCTGACTATTCCTAAAACAAATCTTTTATCTTTCCACAAAGGAGAATCAGAAAACTATCTCAGAAGAAGTACTGTGTTTTAACAGGTTTTTTTGGTTTAAGTAATATCTCTCAGTCAGGGATCAGGTTTTCCTGATGAATAGCAAGTTGGAGTGAATATATTGCATACTTGAAGGCTATTGTTTCAATCCAACACAGTCAATCTGGCATCAATTGCATAATTTTAATTATCCAGAATGCCAGCGACCAGAAGACAGAGATGGAAAAGATAAAAGGGAAGATGGCTCAAGAAGTGTCCAAGATTGAAGAGAGAAAAGCCAAAATTGATGATGAGCTGAAAGAAGTACAGGTAGGTTGACTTGTGCAGGTAAAATGATGTTGGCAGTTACTAGACATAGACAGACATACATGTACATCTGCCCTCTACCTTTTCTATACCCGCAATCCTAGCTGTACTTATTTCTCTCCTACCTTTGTATCGCACCCTCTGCTTACCATTCCTCCCCTCTAGCCTTTGGTAGATGAAGCAAAGCGTGCAGTGGGAAACATCAAGCCTGAAGCTCTGTCTGAGATCCGCTCACTCCGCATGCCCCCTGATGTCATCAGAGACATCCTGGAGGGGGTGCTGAGACTGATGGGCATCTTCGACACCTCTTGGGTCAGCATGAAGAGGTGAGAGAGAAAAGAAATGTGTAAGGGGATAGACATCAGGAGGGTGAGAGAGAAAGATGGATAGATGAATGAAGACAAAGTTACCTTCTTGGGATACCAAAGAAAGGGGTGAAGATGAGGTGAAGGAGGTGTGATAAATTAGCATCTTCTGTCAAATATGTTTAAATTGAAAAAACACCCACCCACTAATTTCTGTTGAAGTTTGAAGCCTGAATATTCTAATTTGTCATCTCATTTCAACACTGACAGATAATATTCACACAGCCCAGAAGAAATGAGTGTGTGTGGGGAGAAAGTGGGAGAAGTTGTGGTATGAATGGTGCATGATAAATATGTCAAAATACCTATTTGCGTGCAATTGCCTTTTGTGTCTATGTTCATGTAAATAAGCTTTTGAAAGAAGTCACTTATCTGACTCTGGGCACCTTTAGAGGGGATCAGACAGACAAAAACACTCTGCCCTGCTAATGACTCATGTTAATTGGGTGAGCCAACTTAGCTCTGAGTACTGTTCATATGTTCAGTCATGGGGATTGTGTGTGTGTGTGTATGTGGGTGCGCGTGTGTGCATGTGTTAGTAAAAGAGAGAGAGACAGAGGAAGGATAAATAAGTCAGCTACATACATACTGGAATGCCAGACACTGATGTTTTATGCACTTAACTGGAAATGAAAACACTCAAGAGCTTTAGGCTTTAGATTTGGATACCATTAACCTCCTCATTATAATTTTTATAGTGGTAATTTATCGGTCACTATTTCATCTCTTTGATAATTGCTACTCTAATTTGGTTCATTTCCATAAAATATAACTTAATACACACACAGGATTCTATGTATGTTTTTATTTGTCACTTAGCCATGTCCTATCATGTTCCTTGCTTTTTTTTCTAACCTCTTTTTTCTGAAGCTTTCTGGCCAAGCGCGGTGTGAGGGAGGACATAGCTACATTCGAAGCCCGGAACATCACCCCAGAGATTCGCCAGAGTGTAGTGGAGCTGCTCAACAGGAACAAGGCCTCCTTCGACCCCAAGGTCAGCTAGCCCTGATAGCAGAATGAAAATTAGATGGGTGGTTGATGTTATTAACCTGCTTTGTTTTCTGATGATGGCATTGGGGTTGTTGTTGTTGCTATGGTCAGAATGCTAAGCGTGCAAGTGCAGCAGCTGCTCCTCTGGCTGCCTGGGTCAAAGCCAACGTCCAGTACTCCCACGTCCTAGAGAGGATAGAGCCACTGGAGAAAGAGCAGGCCGGACTAATGGAGTAATCTACACCCACACAAACATAACACTGAAAAACATCTTAAAGTTTTGACTGACTCACACCTAGACACGGTTTCAAGTTTGCTACTCTTCAAGTGATTATTTTTTTGTGATTCAGTGCTTTACTCTTTGGTAAACATCGAGATCTGTGTTTTTTGTGTGTTCAGAAACCTGAGAAAAACAGAGAGTAGGAAGAACCGGCTGGAGGACCAGCTGAACTCTGTTGGAGCCAAAGTGAGCGAACTCAAAGAGAAGTATGTGTCCCCCAAACATTTCTTCCATTCTTCCAGACTTTGATTCTGTTGATCTTCATGCTGGGAATGTCACCAAACTCCTGTACACTGTTGCTCTTTCCTCCAACATACTCAATCTTTGCTCTCTTCAGTCATCTGTTGCATCATTTATCTTCCTATCAATCCCTGTTTGTACATTTTTTTTTTTTTTATTATCAATTTGAGCTGAACAGAAAGATCTCCTACTTGCACAACTACTCTCCTCTCCTCTTACTGGACGTTTACCATACAGAGTCTACCTTAAACACGATGCATAGAGTCACCCATGGATTATTCCTTGTAGAGCTTTTGTTATATTTACAACCTATTAAATCTATCTTTGGTCAACTCAGATATCCACTAAACCCCACATAAAACATGTCAATCTCCCCTCTAATCTCTTCTCCTCCTTGTCACTCTCTCTTCAGGTTCCAGTGTCATACTGCAGAGGCAGCTAAGTTGGAGGCTGAGGTGACAAAAGCCCAGGACACGATCACTGCTGCCCAGCAGCTTATATCACAACTGGACGGAGAACATACACGGTGGAACACACAGGTAGTTTGATGTATGAGTATGTTCACATGTGTACTGGTGTGCAAAGTTAGACACATTTACTCAGAAAGGGGTTCATTTATGTAAGAGCAACAGGAGGTGTGTGTGTGTCTGTGAGTGTGTGACGGGGGATGAATCCTGCTGTCTTGGGTCCCTTCTGGCTGTTTTTACTCCTCTCTACAGCATCTGTCTGCACCTTAATTAAAACACTCAATCTCTCCCTGACACACACACTCACATACACACCCTCATACTCATTGCCCCCCTCAAGGCTAGCACCAAAGAGCCAGTTTACTCTCTACTCACGTATCTTCATATTCTCACACACACACGCACGCATGCGTGCTTGCGCATGCACATACACACTCATTGTGCACAGAATGCATAAGCTGTAGTTCTCTATATGTTAATGCCTCTAAGCTGTTTAAGTGTTTCAGGGGAGGGAGAACCAAATTCACTGCTGCAGTGTAGAAATAGACACAAGTTTTGAGTTGAAGTTTAGAGTCAGGCAGAATGCTTGACAGTTTTAATACACTAGACCAGAGATTACATGATCCTGAAAACTTGCAAATGTGTGGGCCGTGAGTCATGAAGATTGGCAAAGCTTGATGCATAGTTGTTTACCAAACATGGATTGTCATGGCCCCTGGCGTGGAATAACAGCAGCGATGTCACATCAGCTCATTGTGTTCAAATGTTAGTACACGTTCCTGCATTTGTTGGTCAGTTTCATTTTGTATTCTTGTAAAAACCAGTGTAGACAGTTTTGTATAATTCAGGGCTGCAAGTTGAGTTTATGGTTCATGGATCAGCGGATGAAAGGAGGAGTCACATGCTATGCATGCATGTTTGGCTCTCTTACCTTTCTATCTTTTTTCTCCATCTTTCCCTTTTCTCATCCCTGCCTCTCTTAACCAATTCCTACTAATGCTGATAGTGGTCATCCCTCTCTTATCAAACTTGTCTCATCCTAATCACCTACCTGTCTGCCTTACCCTCCCCCTCCTCTGTCTTGTGTTTCATTTCTGACTGTGTCTCTCTTTCAATCAGATGTCTGAGATAAAGAATGAGTTGGATACGCTTCCTATGAGGGCCATGCTTGCTGCAGCCTTCATCACCTATCTGTCTGCAGCTCCTGAAGACCATAGAAGACTCTGTCTTGAGAGATGGATGGCTCAGACTGGACTACAGAGTAAATATACTATTTTGGTGAACACACTAGCACTGGCACATGCTTACTCACATACTAGACAGCCTACACAGTCACACATCTACCTACACACAAATGACACAGTGCATTTTGTTGACACTATGATAACATACAAAACACTTGCAAGGTCAAAATATTAAAATCTGTCTGCTGATAAAATAACTATCGTACATCCAAATAACTATCCAAATCATGTTGATGTGTTGTCATTAATCCCTCACTCAAAAAAGTTTAATTGCATGAGAAATTACTAACTTCATTTTCAGCTCTGCGATTCAGATATGAATATTTTATCCACACAAATTAACCCATAAAAAGTGCTCTCAGAGTCTCTTCCAGTATTAATTGCTATCTCATTAATACTGTCTCATTAATACCCCTGACCATATAATTATGCTTAGCAACCCAGAGGGCTTGAAATGTGCACATAAATCCCAAATGGCTGAGTCATCCAATAACATTTCTAAATCCCTGGGTCTGTCGAATGGCTTCGCTGCAAAGTGGATGTCAAGACTGTTGAATTAAGACTTGTTGTCAAGTGGCTGTTGCAGTGTCCAATGCAGTATCTGGGGTTAAATAAATAAAATGATCATCACTCCTCCCAATGAAAATATATGAAAACAACAAATAGGCATATGCATTTGTTTTGTCTGTTTTTGTATCAGAGTTTGACTTGCGGTCATTCCTGTGCTCGGAGAGTGAGCAGTTGATCTGGAAGAGTCAAGGGCTGCCATCTGATGACCTGTCCATGGAGAATGCATTGGTCATATTACAGGTTAGACATCAGTTTACCCTTTGTTCATCCATATAAATCTCTCTACTTGAGTGTGTTTTTGTGTTTGTCTTTTTTGAAATGACATGATGTTTGTTATTAAAGCAGCCTCACCAGTCGTCAATCTCTGCTCCTTTCCCTATCCATGTATTGAACTTTTTGTGAGGCTGATTTTTCTTATAATTTTTTCAATAAGTTTTTTTATGCATGCACGTTTTTTTTAAAAAGACATCAAAGTGTAACACAACTCCAGCATTTACTCATAGCAATCAGTCTCTATGTTAATAGTGATATCATAAATAATGCTGTTGCTCTGCCCTCCATTTGTCTGTATTGTGATTGTGTGTCATTTTTACAATTGCTGCCTTCAGATCAATGCTCTCAAGTTACGGGTAAGAAAGTGTTCCATCATACATCCTTATAGCTCACACCTAGCTTATTTTAGCGTCTGTTTCTTTTGCTGTCTGTTTCTGTGTGTGCTTTCCTTACAAATAGTGTTTGTTTAATACTCAAAATAAGCTGTACATTAAAATGCAATGAATCCTACTGTATACATTCACATTCACATAAACGCACACACAAATGCAAACCTCCTCTGACTGTCATGGTGGCTTTTTAGATATCTAGAACTCATTTTTTTGTTCACTTATCAGACAACAGACAGTTAACCTATCTGAGTCAATCAGCCCTTTTTTTGTACAGATGATAAATGACACATGCAAACACAAAAGAACCCCAAAATGTACCAGGGTTGCTTCTATCAGTATGCAGAAAAGAAAGCTTGTGGGGAACAGACAAATAAACAGGTCTGAGACAGAGAATCCTTGCACAAGAGGGCATGAAATAGGCGAGCACAGGATGAAAGGAGGGTGGGGGACTTCATTCCATTGCCTGGCATAGCAGAGACACTGGTCGATAAGCATGACAGCAGTGAGACAGGACTGAACTACACACACGCACAAAAACACAAAACTCTTTTGCCTCAGTAGCTGAGATTTTTACCTTATCCCTAAATAAAATGATCCTAAATCAGCTTTAACTGCAACATACTATTTTGTCATTGCTTGTTACCAGAGTGTTGCCTGTCCCTTCCTGATCGACCCGTCATCCCAAGCTACAGAGTGGCTGCGCACACATCTCAAAGAGCACAGACTAGAAGTTATCAACCAGCAGGTAAACACACACATTATCACGCACACATCTTAAAGAACACATTAACTGTTTCTTTGAATTTGCAAGCTCATTTTCACAGGCCTGCACATCGGTAATGTGGTTTGTTCAAATTATTCAACTACAAACAGATGAGGTAACGTTTATGTCTGTAGGAGCCTCTAAAGCAATTCATGTTCAACATGACTCTTAAATGTTTTGTGAGATTGAAGGTTCTCTTTTTGTATGATTAGCCAAGGTGTATTTTCAGTGCATTAGTATATTTCATCATTTAGTTGCCATGATTGTTTGACCGAGTGTAAAGAATAATCCCCCTCTCTCTTCATTCTGTCCGGTTGTTGGCTTAAACGAATCATTTGATTGCATTAATCAATGTTGGACTGTATCATTCATTACTTACTAATTACCAGTTACTAATTGCAAAATGATGTCATTATTTATCACAATCTGAAAGGAGTAATTTAGTCAGTGCTCTTAAACAGATTGAATGTCTCCTTTATCTTGTGCAGCTATTACTTTACAAGAGCACTGTATTGCCTTAAAATGCTGTAGCCAGTCCTCTATTCAGGCACAGGACAGGTGCTGGAACTTTTCATCCAGTCTGTTTTTGATACCACTATTTTGATGTGTACTGTATGCATGGGACAGATACAGCTTATATATAAGCAGTCTTAAATATTAATTTTTCTAGTTTATTTTCTTGGCAAACGTGTATCTTTTCTAGTAGCAAATGCTGCTTTTGGTTATTAAGCCATTACAGAACTATCCTGAACATTACATGACGGCCACAGTGCTGGGGTGCACTTAGACTGAGTTAGATGACCTCCAGCTTGTGCCTTTAAAATTTCTTGTTCTTTGTGTTATAGACTACAGCCATCAAAGAAATCTCTAACCTTAATAAACATTATATATATATGTTGTTAGTTACTGATTTTGTTCACGAATTGTTCCTGGTGATACTATTAATATTAATATTAGATACTGACCTTTCACCAACCAGAACTAGAATTCAATGTGTTCTCACAAGTGTGTGTCTGTGTGCTTGCTCTCAATAGGATAGCAATTTCATGACATCCCTGGAGCTGGCAGTCAGATTTGGAAAAACCCTCATTATCCAAGAGATGGATGGAGTTGAACCTGTGCTCTACCCGCTGCTGAGGAGGGACCTCATTGCACAGGGTACACACACGCTCTGACAAGCACAAACACCACTTTCATACAAACTAGGCATAGAATAGCTGATTCTTTGATCCATCACAGCTCTTTTGAACGTAATTTAGAGGCTTTACCAGCTGCTCGTAGTTAACTAGAAGTCTGATTACTCGTCTCTATCTGGCAGCTACTTTTCCAGACAGAGGTGAAACTCCATTTTGAGGGCTATTGCCTCAACTTGTTAATCATTATGCAGAGCACAAGCTACTCTGCCCCTTGGTAGTTTTTAATTCAAGTCTGAACAGTGGTGGCCAAAACTCTGCAAATGACATGTGAAATATTCAGGTCAGTTAATTCTACATATTATATTTCTATACTTGAAATGCATCTACAGCAGCCATGTAAATAATGAGTACACTTATAAGTTTTAATTTACTTTGGGGGATTAAAAATTGCATGATAGATCGAGTCTGATGCTGAGATACAGATAATTCTTTTTAGCAGCTGGTGACACAACATACCAGCAGAGAAACAAGCACATATTAAGTAAACATTTCCAAGTTTCAAACCATGGTTATCTTTCCAACAGAACATAGTGATACAGAACATCACTGTGATGAATAATATGTGGGCAAGGCAGAAGTCTCCAAGGTTATAGAAAATGACTAATGACATCCTGTACATTGAACCATATACTCATGAGGAGGATTTTTGAAGACGTAATGGGTGTACTGTAGGGTAGAATTACAAATGAGTCAGGAAAGTGTGAACAAAGAAGGGGGTGGATAAATAAAGACTATTAGAAAATAAGTTTGTCACCCTATCATTGCTGCCATTTAATACCACTCTTTGGTAGATTTAAAAAAATGTTTTTGTTGAGTCAATTTTCATTATTTGCACAAGCACAAAAATACACCCTTCAGAGAAAGTGGTTTCACATTAGGATCCTGTTTGTGTGTCACTAAGTCGTACGTTCTGCAAAACTTTAGAAAGAGTATTATTCAGAAAATTAGGCTCAGGGTTTAGATTTATGCATAATGTAATGTAAATCTATTACTCTACATCCAAGTGCTGTCATATTCAATTTTCTGCATGCTCATGCTAAGGTTACACACATACATACAGTATATGGAAAGACCACACACGCCTTGGGTGACAAACAACATAACTCCTCTTGACACAGGCGATTACTAATTCCACTATTTAAAACATGTGATTCATTACACATATATTATTTATATATGTATGCACTGCCAAAGTGACACCAAAATGGCACTTTTGCAAAACATCAAACTCTCTGTCCATAGCTGTTTAAAGATGTGAGGGTAATTACATGCAGCATTAACTTGCTAATCATAAGTCTTCAGAAAAGTGTTTGAACAACTGATCTGAAGAACTCAAAGATTTCATACAGCAGCAACGCTTTATATTCACTGTTTAAAACAAGCACGTATGTGCTTTGTAGTGATTTGTCGTATCCAATTTATGGACAAATGCTACTTGAGATAGAACTGTAGAAACACATCTGAATACATTTTGTGTGAATACAGCTTTGCAGCCTCTGTAACCTGTGACATTTCAATTTCTTGGTTCAGATAATTGCACACCAATCATGTATTTATAAACAGGCATAGCAAACTTACCTGTGAAAATGATCGTGATTCATAAGGCTATGAATCATCCATGAAGAGGCAGTTGTTTATTGGAAGCTGAATTTGAAAAAAGGTGGGGGCAGAGACGGTGTGAGAAAGGGCAAGCTATTTACTTAAAAAAATGAATTGAAAAAAAAGGCAAGATAAAGGCAATACTGCACTGCAGACAGCTAGAAGACAGAGGGGCATAGGAGCAGAATGCGAAAGGGTTAAGATAGGATTTACAGGGGTCATTGAGGACAAAGTTACAAGCTTTTATGATGCACTGTGTTGCTAAAAGCAATTCCCTTTTCTTTTATTCACACACGTGGACACACACAGGTCCTAGATATGTGGTTCAGATAGGAGACAAGGTCATAGATTACAATGAGGACTTCCGTCTCTTCCTGGCAACACGGAATCCTGCCCCCTTCATACCCCCTGATGCTGTTTCTGTGGTTTCGGAAGTCAACTTCACTACCACCAGGGCAGGTTTGCGAGGACAGGTAAACCACGCAACCCAGATTCAAACACACACAAGAAATACAATATAACAGCATGTATATCAGAGGCATAATGGCTTGGCACTAACTTGTAGCTTTGTGAATCCATTTTCAATTTTGTTGACACTTTGTCGCAGCAGTGTTGATGAGATGGTGGTGTGTGAGGCGATAGTCTGTGGTGGCATTTTGTAAAATAAAACAATGCAGTAATACAAAATGTTTTTTGTCTCCATCTAATCTTGAGTTCAGATATGCTGCAGAAACTGTTGTTTTTTTCATCTGGCAGTTTACACAGTTTAGTGCTTTAATGTGTTATGAGCAAATCTATGTGGAACAAGAGCATTTATAATGCAATAATTCATTGCATTTACAGACCATATATAGGATGTTTAACCTGTCCATTTGTTCACATTTGTTTGTCTGTGTGTTAGCTGCTAGCCTTGACCATCCAACAGGAGAAGCCTGAATTGGAGACTGAGAAAACTAGACTTCTACAACAGGAGGAAGACAAGAAAATACAACTGGCTCAGCTGGAAGAATCACTGTTAGAGGTATGTATTCTGTCATACGGTTTACAAAGAAGAGGTTCTACAGAGTTCTACATTTGACAGTACAAAAGCCTGTTACTACAGCAAGATTATATGCAAGTATGACAAAGTGCCACCCCACCATTTGTACCTATTATATAACCCAGAGATAAAAAACCTTTGATCAATGTATTATTATTAGAAAATGCTGAGAAAATCAGTGTGGAAGTCTCATTTTCTCTCCTTTTGAAATGCTCAGTTATCCCTGCACTGCAGACCTTGTTGTTGCTTACTCCCACTGATGGCCTGAGGAGGATGTAGTAGATGGAGTGAAACAGTGTGCACAGACAAAGCAGAAGGAGTCGCTTGTTTTGCAACAAGGATGTGATCCGTCACTTCCCTCACATGAACACTGTCAGATGTTTGTGATGGAGCACTCTTTTTGCAATTTCTGCAAATCCAAACTAAAAACAATCAGAAACTATTTTATAACTTCATGATAGATAAAAACTTGTGTAACTGGGATCATTATGTGCCTGCAATGGTACCTCTGTATGGATCTAAGTACCTGTCAGCTTTAATTTCAGGTTATGTCAACGCATATCCAATTACAAATTTGACAACCGGGTCTCTTTTGAACTGACAAAACAGTTTTCAAATACAGCCATAGGAAAATTGTCTCGATGAAAATATTCTACTAAATCCTCTGGAAGCCTTCAGATTTGAATGGAATGGAAAGTCAGTAGGGAATAAAATCGCAAACTTGCTTGCATTGCATTTCTTTTCCACTTATTTATGGACTTCAAACTTCTAAAGAGGAATTTCTTGGCAGGTGCTGTGTCATTTTACATAGACGTTAATGAGAATATGGTGCCAAAACATCAAACAGGTTGTTACTTTCCAAATATGTTACTGTACTTTCAAGTAAAAACATACTGAACTTAATGGATGCACACTTTCACAATCAAACACACACACATACAAACGTATATACAGAGTTGATGGACATTGTAACACATAGACATCCAATCTATTGATATATTTTGTGCGCACAGTCCACAGTGCCAAAAGCAGGATGTTGGTGCTTCAGTGGTATTAGACATGTAATTATTCTAGAATTGTAGGAGCATATTCGACTCGACATTTCCATGCTCTGCTGCTTTCTCATCTATTTTATTTGAATTTATTTGAATACATTTTATCAGTTCCTTTCAGAGAATAGATTCCATTGGATGAAGTGATGGACTCTTGGCTCTCAGTGAAAACTTAAATAAAAAATGAATAAATGTCCCACATCAGGTCATTATAAAATGACATCTCCTGCTCTTGCAAATTTTATCCGATCAGACTTCAGTCAATTGACCGATGTATAATGGCTTCCTGTGATTTCTTGTGAATTTGTGTCTCTCCCCTTCTATTCTTTCGTCTTATTTATCAATGACGCCTTTCTTGCCCTTGTCTAATCTTTGCCATACCTTCTATTTGCATCTGTCTGTCCATCTGTCTGGTTCCCATGTCAGACCCTGGCTACAGCTCAGGGTAATATTCTGGAGAATAGGGAGCTGATAGACAGTCTGAACCAGACCAAGGCAAGCAGTGCCCTGATCCAGGAGTCATTATTGGAATCACACAGACTGCAGGCATCCCTGGACCAGGTACTGGTACTGTGCTTCTGGTGCACACACACACACACACACACACACAGATACTGACACTGAATGTCAGTAGGTAGGTACAAATCAAGGCAATAACTTTCTGTAGTATCTGTTACAGGCAAATCCTGAAAAATGTAGCTAATCTTAGTATTTCAAAGAGAATCAGCATTAACCAGTAGATTACTGAAGTGTAATGAACAAACATCATCGGAAACACTTGGAAGTTTGGAAACTGTTTTAGTTATTTCCCTCGACATTGACTGCTATACTCCACTACCTCAATGATAAGAGAGAGTGTGAGAGGGCATGAAGATTGAGTGCTATGAAAGAGAGAGAGAGACTGAGGTAGATTGAGGCACATAACAGAGAAGGACACAGATAACGGCAGTCAAAGATACAGACGGAGACAGAGTGTGTGGAATGTATAATGACATTATGCTCGCTCTGTGAATGTAAGATGACTCTGTTTCTGTATGAACATTTAATTTCTGGATCAAAGCCTCATTATATATTCAGGCCAGTACTTTTACCAAAATTGAGAAGTTTCATCATTTGTCTACACTGATACAGTATTTTCTAGTATTGGGCTACATATATACATAATAGTCTACATATACACAAGCCCACAGCCACTCTGTGATGCTCTACAGTCATAAGCTTCCACAGATGTGAAAGCAAGCAGATACCAAACATGCATTACATGATTGTCCTCTAGGGTGCAGTGCTACACCAGAACTGTTTTTGTACCTGTCTCTCAGTTGTTTTTTATTTATTTATTTCCTCTCCCCTGTTTCTGTTTTTCTCCTATGGATCACCCTGTTTTTTTCTTGCTTTTCCTGTCTTATCACACCTCATGTTGTCTATCCTCCTTTCTCCTTCTCTCTATTCCATCATGAATGAAATAAATATTTTTCATTCTATTTTTCTACTTATCTATCCCCCTATAATACCCCTACCTTGCCATTCATACAATGTTTTGTTTTCTGTAACTATCTAAAACATTGATGGTTCTTTATCATTCTCTGTCCTTTCTTTCTCTCTTTCTCCCTGGTTATTTTTTATTTTTTTTTATTTCAGGAGCGGGATGCCTACTTGCCTCTTGCAGAGAGTGCTAGCAAGATGTATTTTGTCATCACAGACCTGTCAAAGATCAACAACATGTACCGCTTCAGCCTTGCTTCTTTTCTGCGCCTCTTCCAAAGGGCTCTTCAGGCCAAGAAGGTGACTGGATGCCACACAACATGTATACTACTTGAGTTTCCATCCAGCACAGCACTGTTTCAACAAGTTCACCTCACAAAATTGATGTAATTGTGATTAATACTGAGGTCTTTGATGTTTCATGTGGGTTGGACCCATGGCATGTTCATGGATAATATTACTTAAGTGCAGCTGAAAGAAATAGTTTGACATTTTGAGAAGTGTTGAATTCCTTTGAAATGTTGTGTGCAAAGTTGAAAGAACAAAACAAACAAACCACAGATTTATACAGACAAAGTGGTCCCATTCTATATCCTTGACAGGGTTTTTTTCTATGATTTTGTTGTAGATGAGGTTGAATTTTGGTTGATATCAACCTGGTTGTGTTTTATCTTGTGAGTTTATCTCTGTGACCTGTGCAGCTGGAGAACACCACAGATTGTCTATCACACTGCTGCTCTCCATCTGAGCCCTAAACGCTGCCTGATAACCAGAATACACACACAGAGTCACATACATAGGCACTGGGTTGAGAGATTGAGCACTAATTCCCCAAATCCTGTGTGGGTTGTTAGAGCCAGTGCTGTCATCCAAGAATGTCACCAGGCAGCAGCTGGTCACCACTGTTATATGTTTGTGTGTGTACGTGTGTGTGTACGTGTGTGTGTTTGTGTAGGTGCGTCTGTGGACACATTCAGGAGTATGGTCAGAATACAGCATTGATTCATGGACTCTCCCTTTGTATCTTTTGGTCTGTTTTTGTATTGAATGAGCAAGTTTAATTTGCCATGAGCTCCAGATGGTTCCCGAGATTTGGAAGAGAATTTCAATCTCACACGCCTGACATAACACACTGAAAAGTGTTCACATAAGTACAAACACATTAGCACACACACACACACAAATTGACTATGGTCAGGTCCTGTATACACATAGTGCAAACTTGCACTAAATATAGGGGTAAACATGAAGTAGATGCAACAGAAACAGAGATTCAGTCAGGAGAACCTGGAGAACATACATTTCTAAACTCGAAACAGGAGATTTCCAGATTTAATTTTCTCTTGAATTTTCTGCTGAACAATCCTAAGTGTGACAAAAAGAAAGGACGCTTAAAGGAATAAAAATGCCACTGCCAACTTTCCAATGACAACTCCATTGGCACTCACGTAGCTCACACAAATTTGGCTACAACTGAGCACATAAATCACAGACACATGCACTGTTTCATGTTAATGGAGGCTGGAAAGTAACCTGTTGAATCTCTGTAGTGACAGGATATCCCTCTGTCTAACATCACACTTGCATAGTTTAATGGGCCTTACCCCTCTTTATCGCTCACCCCACTGACCATGTCTTTTTGTTTGCATATTAGGATGTAGAGAATACTGAGGCCAGGATAGCAGCTTTGGAGACGAGCTTGAAGAATATGGTGTATGAGTATGTCTGCAGATCGCTTTTCAAGGTAATACACACGCTTACATACACACTGCTTTTGTTCGGGTCACATATACAAATAGAGCAAATAGGGGTTTGGGGTTTCTAATAATTCCTGTCATCACCAATGATTATATAGGGTAGTGGATAGTGTGCTAAGAAAAAATGCAGTCATTTTTCTGGTGTGCTTCTATAGTCCTGCTTTTTCTCTTACTACCATCACAGTATGCTTTATCTGGTTCTGAGCTCCTTCCTGCAGATCAACATAATTTTTTGTGAATTTATAATGGAACATAGTATTCTTATTGATCATTTAGATCAAATGCACAGTCAAACAAACACAAACATTTACACACTCTCACAAGCAAACCTCTGCCATTAACACGCTAATAAAGTGTCAAATATTGACCACCACAGCAATCATTGTATCGATCTGGCAGTAAATGGTAAATGTAATTTCTCTGTCTTGTGTGTGTTTGTGTGTGTGTGTGACTGTATGGTAATGGAGGTTTCACAGTGGATGTTAATTGCTGACCACGTCTATAGGCTATCTACGCTGCACTTACACACAAACACACGTTCACACACAGCAGCAGCCCAGTTATTAGCAGAGAGGAAACACTGGACTACATTATCAGTGCTCCTGTCAACACCCCCATCTGTGTTACCAAAGAGATAACTCTAGGGAGAAAAGGAGAGAGTTGGAGGAAGGCCCCCAATGAAAAGATAAAGGTGGATAATGAGTAAGAAGACAAAAAATGAGTGCGGTGATGAGAAGATGGTAATGAGAAAGGAAAGGGGAATCAGGATTAGAAAACATCATGATATTCTACTTCAGCTCTGTTTTTGTCATGGCAGTGGTAGGTATTCAGGCTATTATGTCTTTGTGTTAAATTCCACTGCAAACACAACTGATCCAGCTTAATAAGGTATTGATTGAGCATGGCTGGATACATCAAAGCCAGTATTGATTGTTGAACCTCTCATGAACAAAATTGTTTGCTTGTTTTTTATTTTATCTGGGGGGCAGGTGTAAACTTGTTAAGCTTTTGTTATGTGACCTTTATAGTTATTACAGTATACACAGAACAAGACAGTGTGCATATATTCTGTCCCTGCAATGACCTGCAGTTGTTACTTTATAGGAAAAAAAATGTACTTAAGAGGCAACAGTATCTGGGCTTTGCCACATCTCTGAAAGTTCATAGAGTCATTTTAACATCATTAAAGGTTTTCTTTTCATTACACTGGTGTAGACTGGAGGGGTTGTTCACTCAGAAAAATATATTTTTAGAGTTCTAAAGTAGTAAGCCATCAAAGATTGTGTATTTGTGTTGAATGTATATAGAAAGTCTCTGTACAAACACTTCCTAGGTTTGGTGCTATTTTATGTTAGGTGCTTGCTATGTTTACGTATGCCTGTATGTGGGCTGACAGGTTCAAGCATTCAGGAGGTTAACACTGTGTGTGTGTGTGTATGTGTGTGTAAGTAGTGGTTTGGGTTGCGGTGATGTGCTGGAGTGTGACATATTCCAGGTTGTACTGTCTACTGAGGTTCCTGTCCTGTCAGAGTGTCAGTATGACAGCGGTTCACATACACACACTCACTGACTTTCATCCTCATTGCACTCTCTTTGCCTCATTTCTCTCTAACACACATATGCACACACTGAAAAACACAAGACACACGCACATAGCCACACATACACCCAAAAATGGATATTGTGCCATTTTGTTTTTCATCAGTCATATAATATTTCTCAGCTCTCGCTTGTCAACAGTATCCACTGTCACTTTGGTAAATGGAATTTATATTTGGCAGCTTGGTGTTAATCATTCAGACATTGGATTAAGAAATGAACCGTAGCGAGGGTTGCAGAGAGGGCATGGTAGTGGTATTGCTGTGGTCCAAATGTAACCTGAAGGTTACCCTCACTGCAGCTCAAGCTGGCTTGACAGCTGTTGGTAATAGTACAGGTTTTATGAGGTGACAGCCAGAGATGTGTTATGAAGGTTTTTGAAGATCTGGAAAAAGTTGATATGCATGGATACAGTTGTCCTCCAGGTTGATGAAATGATTTTTCAACAGCAGTGCCCACATCTGGTAACAGTGATAGCAGCTTTCTGTGAATACCCAGAATGATTAGATTAACACTGGCATTTGACTTCCTGCCACTTTACAAAACACAGCATTGAGAAGTATTACTGAATTGGGTTCTACTTCCAATTATGTTGCCCTTGCCAGCAACTTTTTAAGTGCATAAAATGAGATTTACATAAATATGCATGACTAGCACAGAGGCATTGTGGCTGTATTTCAATGTGGATGTTATTAGCAGCTGTTATTAAGTTTGTTGAATACATATTGTGCTATTGTTATTTGTGTCAGACAGTGTCAGGGAGTCAGAAATAATGCAAACTGTAAGTGTAGAGCGAAATCAAACAGAAGTTAGTTGAAGTCATGTTTGTAAAGAAAAGTGCATTCAGCATTTCTCATTTTTAGCTGATACAAAAAAAGAGACACTAAAAGTATTCTAGACGTAGCATAGGTTACTAAAAGGTTTCCCAACAATAACTCCTATGTTTGTGAGTGTAGAGGGACTTTTCACGTTGTCTATTAACAAAAAATTATTTTGTTCAAAAGTATGTAATTAATTAGTAATTACCCCCATCGACAAACTGAAGTGTTCTGGTAAGCTTTGAATTTGCTGTTCATATATACAGAGAGCTGGCTCAATGCTGGCTGCCATGTTGTGCTGCCATCTTTTACGTTCAGTGGCAGTGTGATTGTTGAGACACCAGAGCGGTAGGCTCTGGGAGAAACAATCGAGGTGGTGTCTATTTGAAAACCATCACCGCGGTACAGGGTGAGAAAGGATGGCGGGACACACTTATACTGCGTTCACATGCAATCAGGCAGACGGCAAACCGGATGTCATTTTAGTGGACGAGAGAAGGCTGGAAAAATGTTGGTGAGGTAAACAATACAACATCGCCATAACAATGGACCACTTGTGTGTTTATCCTGTTCCTTGCAGCGGCTGCTGTCCATCTGCCGTCTGCCTGATTCCACGTGAATGCAGCATAAAGAATACTGTTCAGTTGGAACCTCACTGCTAGATGGGAGAAATTTTCACACAGTATGTCTTTGACTCTTAATTCTTGGCCTGGTATTAAAATTTGGTTTGGATTCTATAAGGGAGAGCAGAGGTATCTTGTTAAATCCAAGGGACTGAATTATTCTTAAAGGAATAAAATACTGTTCACTGGATTTAGATGAGAAAGAGAGAGACAGACACAAAGAGACACAGAGTATAGGGATGTTCTTTTAAGTTTGGCAAGCTGAGCTTATCATGCAGTGGGAAAATGAGCTTGTCTGCCTTCAGTGTGGATGAGCTGCTAAGGTCTACCATGTCTCTACTTTGTTTGTAGCAGGGCAAAATAGCATTTTATACTATTCAACATGTACTGTATCCAGGTGTTTTCCTGGATTAAAAGGTACCTGGAACGCCCCGATGACACCCCCCCCCCCCCAGTCGCAGGGCATGTCTGTTCTGATGATACAAGTCAGCAGTGTGAAACTGAAGGATGTGGGACATTGAAACATCCCTATGAGTGAATCATTTAACAGCTGTGTAGTTCGGTTACAGCTGCGTCATCTCTATGTGTGTTTATTGACAACAGAACAGCATGTCAGCTCGTCGGTATGGTAACGGTAACCGGTGACAGTTACGCGCGTCTGCCCCAACTCTGAACCAGCGGCGGTAATAATGAAGTAATGGCAGGCCACTCACCGTCACTGAAACACTCGATGGAATACGCTGAGCCGTGAGCGTCGTAGCACGCCCGCTGCAGCAACTCTGGGTTCAATTCCAACCGGTGGCCCCTTTGCTGTGTGTCAATTCCTTTTTATATACAGTCGATGGTCAATTCTCCCTCTCACTTTCTCTCCCCCTCCCTGTCTCTCCAACTGTCCTTTCAAAATAAATGCATAAAAAGCCCAGAAAAAAAAAAAAAAACACTGACTCGTGAGCTGGTGGCGGTGAGAAATTTAGCGGTAGTGGCCGCCACCAAATTCTCTATGCAGGAAAAACCCTGACAGAATCTCTCTCTCTCTGTCTCCTTCTCCCAGGCTGACCAGTTGATGTTCGCCATGCACTTTGTGAAAGGCATGTACCCTCAACTCTTCCAGGAGAATGTAAGTATTGTGTAGCGTTTCTGCTGAGCTCAAGGACAAATTAAATGTAGAAATATTAGCTTCAGAGCTATTAAATGTCAACCTTGTTGCTGTAGGAATGGGATGTCTTCACTGGATCCATTGTAGGAGAAGTGTTTAAGAAAGAGGTAAGAGTGCTGTTGTTTTCTGAAAATGAGACAACACAATATTATTTTTGTTCTTTACGTACAAGTCCTCTCTCTGCAGGAGTTCCCCTCTTGGATTGATGTGGAGAGGCATGGAACAGTGGCCATTTTAAAAGTAAACACCCAATATCCATACACAAACATATACATTTCAGGTTTACATTGCAAGTACAGGACAAGGCTCTCTAAATCAAAATGCTTTGATATTTATATATTTTCTTTCCAAACGGTATACTTTATTTCATTCATTATTTGGTCTGTCATTCACCTGTTAAAACTTTTGCCATCCTTTTCTCACAGACTACATTCCCGGCCTTCTACCAGTCCCTGTGTTTGAGTGACTCAGACCTTTGGCTGTCCTTCTCGCGGAGCTCACAGTGTGAACAGGAAATCCCATCTTCCATTGCCAAGAAGATTACTCCCTTCCAGCAGGTCGGCTTTCAATCAAAACCAGTCATTTTATCAGCCAAATTTAACAACTTATTATTTACAGGCCATGTCAGATGTTTGTACACAAGTTTGTGACCTGTGCCAAAAAAGTTCTGTTTTAGATGTCCATGTGATTGTTTCTCTGTCAGTTAGCAGATTTGATGTAATGTGTAAAATCCGTCCATACAATTAGTCAGCAAAAATGATTGGTCTTTAGTGTATTTAGTGCCACACCATATGGGTGTTAACAAATCACATTAGGCAACACTGGTTTGCCCTCCTTAATTGTGAAGCTTTGAAGCACAATTCTTTTCCTCTCTAGGTTTGCTGGTTGGGGATGGAAACTTCAGAAAAAGCCAAACCCATTTTACATAAATATATTCTCTGTGGAGTGCTCTGTGGTTGCGTGGTTAAGTGCACGTCTCACCGCATTGGCAATGCCCAATGCGGTGATTGTTGGATTGATTCCCGACCATGCTGATCTGTACTGCGTGTCATTCCCCCAGTCTCTCTCCCCAGTTTCCTTTGCACTATCCTATCAATTAAAGGCAATGCCAGGCAAATGCCCTCAAAATACATATATATTTTTAAAAACATATTCTCTGCTATTGCTAAGAAACAGAATTGGACAAGATGTACACTTAAAGTTGGTGTTATCAGACACCAACTTTAATGTGACACAGTCATATTAAAAGCATCTAGTTTATATGCCATGTATATTCCCTTTGTACAGTATAGAGCAGCTCTGCGGATTGCACTCTGCCAGTCGTCAGTAGTTTTTACTCTCAAGTTTTAGTGACTGTCAAACCAGCCGACTTACTCATTTTCTTTGTGTATTGTGTTCTCAAGTATATTGGAAGAAGAATAGCCTCTGAGTTGGACAGTGGCTGTGTATCCATGTTAGTTTTTTTTTTCTCAAAGGCTGCCTTTTTTGGATCAGTAGCATTTTGGTTTTTGCAAGGGACTGACGTTCTGCAAGTTTTGATGGATACCTGTTGTTTCTTTCTTGATCAGTTTATCTTTCTCTCATTGCTCTCCCCTGTATCCAGCTGTTATTGGTTCAGGCAGTCAGACCAGACCGACTGCAGAGTGCCATGGCAGCATTTGCCTCCCAGGCCCTGGGTAAGTGGTTCATATTAGGCATTTTTTATTATTTTTTTATTGTTTATCAGTGTTGCCTAAGTGGGCTGGAGTTGAGTTCAAAATGTTTCTATTGTGAGCCAGAACACACATAAAAAAACATCATCAGTCATTATTTCCCATGGAAAAATAACAGAAAACAACAGCATAATCATGCCGCCCACTAGGCACCAACCCACTCTGGAAATGGGTCTCACCTTTATTGATATTTTCTCTTTTTTCCTTATTCACTCTCACTTAGTCAGAACAAGACCTTAAGAATTGCTGTCACATAAATGAATATATTCACATCACATCTTATGCATAAATATTGATAGTAAACAGTTTGAGTAATCATTTGGCTGTAGTGTTTCTCCTACGATTTTTTTCTCAGCAGCAGTGCTGTTTTGAGTCCACACTATCTGTAGGTGAATAATGACCTTAAGAGTTATATGTACACTTACTCCTTTTTCCTTTTGCTGTGACATTTTCCCAGGAGTTTTGACACTTTTGCTTCTGGAGTGCCAGTTAGCTGTCATGGTAAATGTCAAAGAAAAAAATGCAACAACGCAGACAATGACATCTGCTAAATTTATTAAAAATAGTAAATAGAAGCTTAATGAAACCAGTCTTTCAGAAAATTACAAATCTAAATATATTTTGGATAACAAGATAAAGTGTACATATTAAAGGTGGCACCCTATATGGTTAGGATATTAATAAAACCCATTTGATTTATTTGCACATCCAAAATATAATTTTTTGCTTGGACTGATTTTTAAAAATTAAATTTTCTGTCATTAAGCAAAGGCATTAGCCCCCTAATAACATCCAAAAAGTGTTGAGTGTAGCATGTTCGATAAATAAATTTGGATAATTTGAGAATAATGAAGCACTGAAGCATTGAAGTGTTCTATGAACAAATATGCACAAACAAATGACACTATCCTGGGGTGAAGAGTGAAGAATCCCCGTTATTTCATACGAGGCCCAGTCAGCTGTGCATAGTGTTGAGAGCACAAGTTGGTTACTTTTCACATTTGCCACTGCTGATGAATGTTTTTTGTTGGATTCAAATTATGAACCAAAGCTGCTTTGTGAACTATAAGACAGTTATGATTAGCTGTAAAAAAGCTGTATCGTTTGTGTTTGTTCTGTTAAAATTTTTGCACTCCTGAACCCAAGTCTGATTGTTCTGAATCATATTAATTTGTCCTTTTGGTAAACTACTTTACCTTCGCACTCCTTTTGCAGTGTAGAAATGGGCTGTGTAGAAAGATGCTTTCCCTTTCACAAGCACCTTCTGCTTTCATGCTCAACTCAAGCAAAACAGTCTCAGACAAGGCTTTTATGCTCGACTTGTGAGCCACACTTTTCATCAGTGTTTTTTTTTTTTTTTTGTCATTGTAGTCCTCTTTATGTGGCTTTCATCACCATGAGAATGCCACTGTCCTTGAGTAAATGCCACATACACAAACACACTTTTCTCTGTTTTCTTTCTTCATTGTCTCTCTCTCCCACACTGACACAAACCTACATAAAAGCCCCCCCACCCTCTCTCTCTCTCTCTCTCTCTCTTTCTCTCTCTCTCTCTCTCTCTCTCTCTCTCTCTCTCTCTCTCACTCTCTCACTCTTTCATATACACAGCTATGTTCATGGAGAGTGCTTCATTCAGTCCAGTCCTGGGATGCTGCTAATTGGTGTCAGATTAAACAAATATGCTGGTGTTTTTTTTTTGCATATTTTTGCATTCAACTAATATTCAGTTGTTCAGTGTTATTATTTATTTTTTTTATCATTATTGTAAAACAATATGGAGGACATCCGAACTATAAGTTAACACATGGAATTATGTAGCAGAGTGTAGCATAAGATTTCTGTTTTAGTTTGTACTTATTTACATTACAAGACAACTCTTCTCCTTCCGCTCTCTGCATCTGCACGTCATATGGTCATACAGTGTCAACATAAAATGCATTTTAAAAAGCCTGGTGTAACCTTCAAGACATCTATGTGCTTTGCTCATCAGCATCTTTATCATATGAATATTAATGGTGAAGAGGCAGTAATTCAAGGCTTCTTTTAATGAGAAAACTCTCCCCAAAAGATCATTTACATTTGTGCTGTTCCAATCACTTTTGACAGTAAAGTCAACCAGAAATAATTTGTAATGTTATCAGATAATAGCGGGCATATAACAGATGGGTCACAAACTAAAGGAAAAAGCTAAAAACTAAGTGGAGAAACAGGATGAGAAACAAGAACAGGTGCAAAGCATGTGTGAGAAAATGATGTGAATCATTTGCTATGGCCTCTGCAGCCACCAGATCTCAACCCAACGAAACTCCTATGAGAGATTTGAAACTAATGCGTTCTCCTTCACCATCATCCAAACACCACATGAGGGGATATCTCCTGGAAGAATACTGCCCCATCCCTTCAGTATAGTCTCAGACCTTTGTAGAAATGCCAAGGTACAATTGAGCTGTCCTGGCAGCACACGGTGATTCCCAGAGAGAGTCATTTCCAATAAATACATGAAAGAAGTTTCAGTTTTGTAACTCAACACTAAAACTGAAGTGAGAGTTTGAAATTACCCACCAATATGTTTACCACATGTACATATCAAAAAGTGCGGGTCTGTTTTGTTTCATTCTGTAAGTTGATACTGAGTGAGAGTGAGAATTTCTTACATTTGTCACTTGAAAAAATATTACAGTATGTGTAGAGTACCATGTCGTTGGCACAATTAATGAGACTTCAACCAGCTTATAGCTCTTAAAGCTATGTGCCTCAACTGTTCACTGTTCAACTGTTCATAAATGGCTGATTAAGATTTTGACCTTACGATGGAGCTGATGGAAAGTTAGAAGAAAACTAAAGTAATTTAAACCTATCCTAACAAAGACATGACATTTTCAGATACTATCTGTACAACGTGAATACAACCGATAAATCAATACTGGATTGGTCAACTCAATGTGTTGGTAGGACTGGCATTTAGGCATGTCTTTTCAGACCGGCCACACCTTTGCACTCATTTCTTCATAAAAAGTTTTTCAAATGTTTTTATGAAGTGACTTCAACAGTGCTAAGAGCTGTGTTGTTTGTACATCCTCTGGTGTGTCTATGAAGCACAGTCCTTCTTCCTCTGATCTTATTTGGTGCCTGGCTTCTTACTATCTTACTGCCACCTGAGCTGGTCAAATGAGTCTTTTAATGCCATGTATGTCTTCCTCATTTAATTTTTGCCAGCAACTTTGTCAAGAAAGCCTAAAAAACATGAAGAGGTTCAATTGAGATTGTGTTTTAACTTACACTGTCCCGTATTTTTGAAAATGACTGGCTGTAAACTTCTCAATTTTTTTTTTTTTTTTTTTTTACAAATGTTTAAATAGGACACTCAAGAGAGACCCAGTGGAAAGGAAGAGGTTGCAAAACGGGATGAAAGGGAGGTGAAATAGACAGAGAGAGAGAGAGAGAGAGTGCACTTTGGTGAGCCCCAGTACTCTGAATGCTTTGCTTCTTACTGATAGCAGAAGCTCTTTTGACTGAAACTCAGTGTCAGCTGTTGTGCAGCTGCTCTAGAGTGCTAATAATAATGCTGGCTCATTGAGGATGAGAATTTATATATATTTATGAGTGCTTCTTAGCCCATGTTTCTTTCTGTGAAGTTGTGCAATTTATTTGCTCCATACTGTTTGTTGTTAAAGTTGTGTGTCATAATTTTCTCTTTTGGTTTCCATCTAATTCATTTTTTCAAAGCACCTGCCCTGTGTGAGGCTCTGACCCACAGCCTTTAGGTTGTGAAAGTGATGCACTATCTACTAATCCATCAAGGCCAGAACAGCTACTCTGAAGCACATAGGAAGTGACACAATAACTATACGGGAGGCCACTCCAGCTTTTGTGTGTGTTTTTCAAGGTGTCTTGTGTGTGTTGTACGCGCTCCTCTGTACTCATAAGTTTGTGGCCGTGGGCCCATCTGTCTCATATCTCTTCTTGTTTAGAGGCAAAGCTCTCTATTAACTTTTGAGCTAATTCCTTGAAAGCGCAAGTATCACTTCTTTGTCCCCCCTCTTTGTTTGTCTGTCGACATTTGTAATAAAACACGCTATCTTAGGATGAAGAGATAGTCATGACACTCCTTGAACACAATGAACCCACTGATGAAGGTGTAGTGTTTGCACAAGTGCACACGGTGTGTATGTGTGTGAATGAACGGGAAAGAGAGACAGACAGATAAAAATAAAAAGGGACAGGAGAGAAAAAGATTTTGTGTGTATGTGTATGTGTTTTTGGCAGTGAATCAGTATGCTAATGAGGCATGGTCTGTAATCCTCTTAAAGCTAATCTCACTCAATCCCCCCAGTCCAGGCCTGGGCACTGCTCACTCACACAGGCATGCCTGGGTGAACACAACTACACATGCACACACACGCACACACACATACAGAGATAGTGCATGCTCAGTGGCTAGCTCACTCTCCTTTTCTAAAATACAAACCCTCTTTCACATATGCGTAAAAAAGCTCTCTTTCTGTCTTTCAGTTATATTTCTTATCATGAACATCCAGGCAAGGGCTTGCAATTACAGTGATTATAAAAAAGATTTAGAAAATATATATATGCGTATAATGTCGAGAGTTGTGTGTGAACAAGTATCTGCTCTGTAATTCTTAGCCAGTCAGTGTTTACCCCCCTAAATGATGTTTGAAAAACAGGGAGAGTGTGGTACTGTCTTTTCCTAGGATCCTCTTTGCCATGAGAGTGTGTCATAAAAACCAAGGTGAACTTTCCTACACAGGCAGACGCTGCTGGTCTGCAGCACGAATACTGATTACCTGGTCATGTCAAAGGTAGATGTGTATGTATTTGTACATGCCCCCCTTTTTCTTTCTTTTTTTTTTTTTTTGCAGTCAAACATCACAAGCCATGTGGTCAGATGACTGTTTTTCTTGGTGTTGCCATGGCGATGCAGCAAAAGGTCGCTCTGAGATGTTCTCTACCAAAGACCTTGTGTGTGTGCTTTAGTGCAGCAGATTGCATTTGGCAGCAGACACCCAAAGAATGTTCAGACTGGGGCAGTCGTTCTCAAGAAGACAAGTGTGTGTGTGTGTGTGTGTGTGTGTGTGTGTGTGTCTGTCTGTCTGTGTGTGTGTGAGAGAGAGAGAGGGAGAGAAAGAGATATCTGCTGATACATGCATGAATAATGTCACAGTGGAAATTCTAACACAGCTACTCACACTGTGTGCGCCTGTATTGCTGCTTGTGTGTCACTATTAGCTCATATCTGATATGCGATTCAATATATTACAGCAGGATTAGAGTCTAATGCTCAGTGAGGAAACGCACACATGCAGACACTTGCACACACTCTTCCACACATACACAAAAAGAGCCTGGCTTTTCAACACCAGGGGGCTGACAAGGTATTCTCGTGCTATGTGTGTTGAATACTGCTGCATACCTAGCACTCAGTATGCACAGCACATCATCCTCCTAATCTCTCTCACTCTGTTTCTCCCAGTGTCTTCCTCTTACACCCTCTCTCCATCATTGCCTCTCTTCTTCTCTCCCTCTTCTTCTACTTTCTTCTCTTCCCCAGGATCCCCTCCTCATCATCCCCCTCTAGGCACTGTCTGTACCTCCTTGTTCATGCCCTCCCTCTGTCTTCCTGTCATCTTTTCCCACTCGATTTGGCTACCCCATTTGATTTGCCCCTTTGCTTCTTACTAGCATTTACCTCCACTTCTTATTTCCTGCTCTTTTTCGCCTTTTATCTGCCCCCTCCTGGTGCACCATCTCTGTGCAATATATCCAGTCACTTTGACTTTGAGTAGCATATCAAATTTAAATGAGACATTGAAGCACACTCTACTGATCTCTCTTTCACACCCTTCATTCTATTGCTATCTCCTTCTCCTCTTCTCTGCAGGTATGAAAGAGCTCTCCCCACCCCCTCTGAACCTGCGGCGTCTCTACACTGAGACGCTAGAGTGGGAGCCAGTGTTGATCATCATCTCTCCAGGGGCAGACCCGTCCCAGGAGCTCGCAGAACTCGCTGCAGAAACCATTGGGAGAGACAACTATCATGAGGTAGTGAATAACAGGATAAAATGTGAGAAGTCAAATTTGCAAGTGTAAGAGGATTTATTCAAGACAATACCAATATCAGATATATAGGAAAGGCTATTGTGCGCCGCACCCAAATGGGGAAGATATTAAAGGTTGTATTGAAACATGTTTAAAGCATAATGAAAATGTTCCATTTGTATAGTTTATCAATTGTGTTAACTTTCAAGACAAGAAGTCTGTCTTACACATTGCTTCATTACAGCCTCAGTTGTCTTCTACCAAAAATGGATCATCAAAGTGTGAAGTTTTATAAGTATTGTTTAAAATCTTTCATAACAGACAAACTGTCTACCATTACCATTTAACGGAAACCAACTACACAAAGAAAGCCCATGTATTTGACAAGATGTACACACTGTAATCCATTCACATGCTTACTACATAATATTACAGTTATCAGTAACATATAGCTACAATTTGATCAGTTAAGTGTTAATGGGCTCTATATGAGGCTTTATTAAGAAAATCACACTGGGAATCTCACTTTGCAAGTATTTCATAGATTCTCCATCTGAGTAGAGTTGAATTAAAAGATTGAATTGTAGTCGATTGTCTGCCACAATGATGTAGAGTCCTCTTTTTCCATTTCCACATTTTCTGTTATTTGCCCCCACCTGCCCCCCTTACTCTGTCTATCTGTCTGTCTGTCCGTCCAGATCTCTATGGGTCAGGGACAGGCTGATGTGGCCTTAGCTACGCTCAGAGAATGTTCCCGAAATGGAGACTGGCTTTGTCTGAAAAACCTTCATCTTGTCACTGCATGGTTACCTCTCCTGGAAAAAGTAGGTGCTCTGTGTGTGGAAGAGGTTTTGTATGTCAGATGAAGCCTTATGTGCAGGTGTTAAAATGTGTCTGTGTATGTGTGTGTGAGACATTTTGGAGGTTTGGGGTTTTTTGTGGTTCATGCTATTCTAGCCACATTTGAGCAATTTGTGCAAAACAATGTGTGCATTAGTATCCAGTGGCCATGGCTAGGAAAAAGGCAAATTACAAGATAGAAAATGTGTAATATTTTTGTAGAAATGGCGGACGCACTGATCCGGCAGTAGGATTATGATAAGTCCAAAACTTCTATAATGAATCCAATATAAGACTGTCAAAGTACACTAGTCCGGTCCAAGGACAGGGTTCAATAAACAGTCCATTGGGATAAATGCAGTGGACTAAATCCTGTAAAATAAATCCACCAAAATAAGCCCACGAAATTATTCCAGCGAAACAAGTCTAATATCACTTCCTCACTTTATCTGAACATTCAGTGTTACTTACCAAAGTATTTGATGTGTATCGTCAAGCTTTAACAAGCTTAACTCCTCATAAATCACTTATAAGTATTTTAAACGCTGTATTGTTTACACACATCTGTTAGTTTTATTATTTATCTATTTATTATTATTAGTTTACTTCTTCTTCCTGGCCTTGGCCGGATCATAGCCTCTTATCTATGCACCTTACCACCACCTGTTAATCAGAGAAATTGTGTGTAACCATTGGCAGAACTGTGTATCATGTCACCAACCTACACATGCGTGTGTGCATGCAACAAACAATCATGGAGTCACTAAAAAAGCTGATCAGTAGTGCTCACAGAGGTCCAGACCTCAACAGGGTGTCTTCAAGATTTATATACAATTCATAGTTTTACTCTGCTTGCCTGTGTTTATCTGTAGTACGGTGTGGTACAACACAGCTACATGAACACACACACACAAGAACACATGTTCCATGCTCACATTTCCATTTCAAAAATTACCCTGCACATGCACATTTTGCATTTTGCATTCTACAGGTAGGCCCATATTAGTCTGTTGTTTCCGTTGCTGTGTTTGTGACCATGTGTTGTTTATTTGGCTGTTTCTGTGTGATTATTGGCCCATCTCTGGATGTGTGCATATCGGTGTTTGTCTCATGCTTGCTTTACATGTAATGAGTTCATATCTGTGTGTGTCTCTCATTATATTCACCTTGCCTACCCTGTATGTTATTTTCATTATTATACAGGTGCTTTTGTGTCACATGAAGTGGGTCTATGTATGTCTTCGACTTTCTTTGTGCTTATTTGTGTCCGTGTGCTTTTCCTGGGGTTCTTTTTGGTGCTGTGTCACCATAGCAGGTCATATCTCACTGGGAGGCACAGCTGTTGGCAGTGATTGGCCATGTGTTTGTGTGTTTATATCCACACCCTCACCTGTGTGTCTGAGGTAGAGTGTGTATCTGTGTTTTGTGCGCGTCTGGGTGTGTGTTTGTGTGTGTGCATGCCCTGGGGTTAGCCAGAGATCCCTCCTGTCCAGAGTTGTCTGCGCTCCCAGTGTGACTTGAGCCATGGCTTATTACAGCTCCTCTCCTCTACTTTTGTCCTTCTATGCGCCACTCTCCACCCCACCCCATCACCCTCCGACCCCCATTTCATTTCGGTTATTCTCTCTGTTTTTCTCAAGTTATTCCCACCTCTACATGCAACTTATCTTTCCTCAAGTTTGTGTTAATACTCCCTCTCTCCCACCTCGTATTGTGCAACTAAAACTATTTTTCTCTCTTTCCCTCTTTCTCGCTGTTTCTTTGTCTCGCTCCTTGCCCAGCAACCAATGAGGTTGAGGTCTCGTCAGTCGAGCTTGAAATGAAAAACTGACGCAACAAGGGGAACGAGGAAGGCAGGGAGCGTAGGAAAGAAAGAATGAAGAAACAGTAGACGTGAAAGGAGGGAAGTAGGGAAAGGCTGAAGTAAGCCTCAGCAGGCAGGTGGAAATTCCACCAAGAGAGGGCTTTGTTTTACCATCTCTGTTTCTGTAGCTATGTCCATTTTTTCAGTCTGTCCCTCAAAGTAGTTTCTAAATTTTCCATCCTCTTTTTGCCATCTGTCTCCTCATTCATTCCCTCCTTCCCTAAACCAGTTGGTCAGTTAGAGAGGGGAGGAAGGAGGGAAGCAAGACGGAGGAGAGCGGAAAGTGTTCATAATTGAAGTTGGCAGTGCAGATGTCCTTTCATCCGTGTCCACTCATATTCTTCCACTTCCACTAATTTTTTATGCCACTGAATCCAGCCATCTCCTTATGAATCTTTCTTCCAGTCTATCAATCACCAATTTCAATATGATGAAAATAATGCAGAATTTTGCACAACAATAAATAAATACAGCTTAATGTGTATTTCAGAATTACATCTATTGTGATGTAATTGTTCAAAACACTGTGAGAAGATTGCAACGGTCATTGTATCTTATAACTCTTCCTTGAGGGTCACACAAATTTCTGCTTTTATTTATCTGTGTTTGAATGGTATGTCTTTCACACACAGTGCATCTGAACAATATCAGTATTTTCTAACAATGAGAGTACCGTATTTGATGTGCTAACTGTAAAAGAAATTGGTGCTCTTTTTTTCTCTCTGTGACTTCTTCTTTCTCCCCCATTCGCTCTATTGACTTATCTTTCCTCTTCTTCTTTGCTTCTTTGTTAATCTCTCTGCCTTGCATCTTCCCACAATACTGTCATTTCTTCCAGGGGAATTCTGGTTGACAACATCAGATACACACACGCACCAGTCAGGGGAGTTTTCTTTGAAGGATGTCAGTTCCCGTGTTCCTTTGATTTTCTGTGATCATGTTTTCTTCCATGAGAATGAATTAGGTTCCAAATGATGCAGAAACACACTGATTATGTGCGTGCGTGCATGTGTGTATGTGTGTGTGTGTGTGTGTGTGTGTGGGTGTGCTTGTGGTAGTGTTTGAGTTTCCCAATCAGATGACACAAGACCCTAAGGTGCCAGTATGCTATTTTTAACCACAAGTCTTTGAGAAAGATGGAAGGACAGCAGGCAGGAATGTAAGAGGAGAAGTGAGAGAAAGAAAGCTGGAAAGTGAGATGAGGAGACAGTGAACAGAAAGAAAGAGAGAAAAGAACAAATGTATAGAATGAGTCAAATGGTTTATCATAATGGAGAATCACATGGATTACATCGCACATCCTTACTAGAAGGTTATTGACATGACAAAGCATAGTAAAAAGTGCATTCAGTGCAGAGTAAAGTTGTTGGTGTACTTTTGAGGAAAAAGCGAGAAAAAACACTGGTTGGAACTACAATGGACCTGCATCATACGAATGTGCCAGAGGGTATCAGCCAGATGCTACAGCACAAGTAGTCTGTTTCCATAGTAATTCTCTTACCTATATAAAATGTGTCTAAGTTTTATATCACCCTCTTTACAGGAGCTAAATGTGCTACATCCGAAAGCGGGTTTCCGTCTCTGGCTGACAGCAGAAGTTCACCCCAGGTTTCCTCCTATACTGCTACAGTCCAGCCTCAAGATCACTTATGAGGTACTCACACACACACACACCTTCACATTCACACACAAATAGTTGTAAAAACAGTAACTCCTACAGTACCCTGTAATGAAGTTTAATATTTGGTTGTGTGGATCTAACTCATATTGCACCAAATTACACACAAACCTCACAGTTTTAGAGGCACACTGTGCAAAAATACTTTTCCATCTCTATTGTTTTTTCTCACTCAGTTTTGAAACTTGCCCCTTAATTTCACCCAGTATTGACTGGTGGTTTCTGTAAAGCTCTAGAGGCAACACTAATATGTCCCTGCATAAACAGTATACAGTGCATAATTACACCAAGACTATTTTGATTTTGTCATTGTGAGTAGGGATGCACCGATCCTATAGTAAGATTGGATATTGGCCCAGATATTGACTTAACTAGCTACAGTACGTCAGGTATCGGATAATGGGGCTGATCCATGATACGGATCTATTCACTTCAATTCTGTGTTTATGACATGTGCTGTATCACATGTCAGAAGCACGTGCAGCATGCTGGTAGACAACAAACACAGAGGAACAAAGTTTTACAAAGTTAGGAAAGAAATGTTAAAGTCAAGCCTGATGCCTTCACTCTCTTCCACATGGCAAGGTATACAGTTTATTAATTCAGCAGTGGTATCAGATGGGTTTTGGGAATCGGCTGATAGACTAAGCCCAGGTATCAACATTGGCATGGGGACTGAAAAAGCTGAATCTTTGCATCCCTAACTGTGACTGTAAAAGGCTTGTACAAGACTGATCTGCAAGATTGCTATTGGGGATGATTACAGTGGCAGTGTTAATCACAATTAATGTGAACTAACAGCATATGACATTGCATGCCAGAACCACCACACACACATGCAACATGACACATCCTCCACAATGACCCTCATATACAATGAAAGATGGATCAAATACAACTCATCTGTTGAGCAAATACTCTATTATTAACACACAGGTCAAACAGTCAAATTACAGCAACTATAACCCTCCACCAAGCCCCAAATGCCACACACTTGATACCACTTCGTAGCATTTCTACTGTAAGTCTTAAACCTTCAAACACTTATTATGTCTTGTGCCTTAGTGCCTCTGACACATCTGACATGGCAAACATAGTAAATACCTTTCTTTGTCCACTCTCTGTTTCTGTGTCTGTCCTCCTTTTCTTTTCCAAACCCCCAGGCTCCTCCAGGGTTGAAGAAGAATCTGATGAGGACATATGAGTCATGGACTCCTGAGCAGATCAGTAAAGGTTTGCTCCACCTCTCCTCTCCTCTCCTCTCCTCTCCTTAAAAATGCATGATTTCATTAGAGAATGACTAAATTATTTTTTCACGTCAGTTTGTTATTGCTTCAAATCTCATCTCATTCTTAGCATGATCAAACATTTTGAATTATGCTGAAATTAGTATTTTTTAGAACATCCTGCATCTCCACATTTATCATCTGTGTCAGCCTTTTGAGACCACTAATAAGTACATGCAGCTAATGAGCTGCCCCTAAGCTTGAAGAATCTGTGCTTTGTTTTTTACACCAATGGGATATTTTAATTTTTTAACATAAAATGCTATGTCTTACTTACACTTCTAGTGTTGGCAGTGTTGTATTGGCTTGGGCTATGAGTCCTGTGACATCTCACTGAGTGAAACAGCAGCAAAAAAACAGCAGCTTTCAAAAAAGTTTACATGTCTGGGGAAAAAAATTACAGACTGGATAGTCTTCCTCTCAACCCTCAGTTGTATCTTGTTTGATGAATCATAAAAGACATCCAGTTGCTCTCAATTGTTATAAATTACAGGTCGCTCTGATAATGATTGATTATTGTAATTACTTGGCCTGTGACATGTTATTCGTTATTTGGGTGCAGGAGGCGTCCTGGCCAGAGCTCAGTCTCTGTTCTGTCTGGCCTGGTTCCATGCTGTCTGCCAAGAGAGACGCAACTACATACCACAGGTAAAATCCACAAACACAAATATGGACCAGAGTAGTGATAGCATAACAGTGTCTGTACCCACACGGTTTCATTTCAAGGCAGCAAATCTAAACTACTGTAGCATTACAAAGCTGTAACAGTCATAGGTGCAGAACTAACAGCATAATCACTAGAATAAACCATTTCCTTCTCTTGAATTTTCTTCTACTGGAGTCTTACATAAATACTATCTGCATCTGCTACTGTCGCATGTAGATACTCACTGTTTATACTAAAGCATCATATTGTGTTTTAATCCCTTTTAAAATCAGTAGCATCTTTGTATTTTCTACATATAAAACCCAAAGATGTGTCAACCCACACAAGTAATATGTTACCTTATATCCACACAAATACATAACTGCTGAAATCGCAGTTCACCTTCTTTGTATAAATGTATTCCTACACCTATCCATTTGTACCGTTTGATATGTTTCTTAGGCTGTTATTGTGTGACAAACATAACACAGAATCATATTCAGAGGGAGGCAAGAGGGAGGAAGCTCCACTGGCATGAAAAGCTTAGCCTCTTCATGGACATCCACTGAAAAGGGTAAAAAAAAAAAAAAAAAAAACAACTTCTACCAGAGAGATCAATTTTCTTTGTTCTTACTGACCAGCATAGCAAACGTGTTTTCTTTTCGAGCTGTACATCTTTGTGTGTGCAGCCGTGCGTGTGTGTGTGTTTGCACAGGTATAAGCCTTTGTAGTAAACTTGCCTGCTGGTCAAGAGGCATAAAATGTACACAGCACAGAACACAATGCAGGAATCAGCCCCCACACTAGTAAGATTTCAGAGCAGTTCCCTCACCTGATACTTTACCTTTGCAAACCCTGTGGTGAAGCATGTTTTCACCACAGGGCTTGCAATAGGATTACACAAAGCAGAGACAGACATCCCTCTGGTTGCTAAAGTTTCAGACAGTACAGGTCCTGATGTCACACTGTTAAGGGATTTTACAAGGAGACATGTAAAAGTTTCAACTGGGAATAGAAAGAAAATTCTAGTTTACATCTGATTAACAAAATAAATAGTATATTTTTTCCATCGAAATCCAAACATATACCTATTTCATTGCCGCAAATTAGTAATGAAAGAAATCAAAGCTCAGGATTTTGATTAACCTCACCCATGACACATTGAGAATCACTCAATTAATGTTTTTTGGGGAGTTTTTCAAAATGACCAGTCACAACCTGTCTTGACAGTGGGTGGTTCACACATAATTTATGTAACTTTCCAAGGTGGACAATCCAATACTCACACCCACTTTACACAGCATTTGGCCAGGTGTGCAGGGTGAGAACATATTTAGGAGTAAAACGTCTCTCAGACTCTCTTACTGTTTGTGTATACAATACTATGATGCCTTTAGGGAGGGAATGTGCTTTGTTATCCCCCAACGACTATTATGATTTACCACTTTGTATAGCAGCAGGACTTCCTCCCCGCTTTGGACTGTGGCTGTCCAGAACACCAATAAGCACTTAAGATTCCCAACTTGGTTGAATAACATGCTACACAAACTAGTATGTTCTGAGCAATATCCTCCTATCTCAGTGCAACAGGGTGATATACCTTTCTATTGTGGAATAAAAGGGGCATGCAATGGGTCTTTACCTCAGCTTACCTCAATTTTTCACATTAAGTGTTCATCCTACCATAAGGGTGCATTCAAATCTATCATATGTAGAATAGACCAATCACATGCTTAAGCATTTAATTGAGCCAAACACTGACATCTAAGAGCCAGTTGTGACTTGTTTTCTTAAACCCCCCCTTGTGTTTTTACCTGATAACCTACAATTAAAAAAAACAAACTGATAAGTTTTAAGTCTGCTAAACAAAGCCCCTTAAATCTCTGGCTTTTGTTTATCAGTGCTGCTTTGTTTGTGGCTGAGCAGCGTGAGTCTAAACTAATCAAATACAAATATGCATTTAACACAGGCAAACCAAAAGACCCAGTTGACACTGTAATTACTTGGTACAGGCTGCAGTTTACTGTCATGTTTCCACTTGTCGGCTTAAACAGTTGTTTTTACCATTTGGTCGCATGTGAGTGTTGCAGAGATGATACATGATAACACTGGTGCTCATTTGACCCTGTGTGACCTGCAGCCATGCCCCAGAGTGGATTTTCTAATTGAGTAATACGATTTGTCTGCTTGTTATAGTAGGAAGTTGTTGTTTTTCTCTTTTTTGGTCAGCTTACCAACACAGTCTGAACACTCTCACTAAGCCAAAACACAAGGGACAACTATAGCCAGGAATATGTTGTTTTTGTAATTAAATTTCCACAACTTTTGCACAATTGTTTCGTCTCTCGCTGGCTCTCCTATTCCCTCAGGCTTGCTCCCATTACCCCCCTTAACCATCCCCCTTGTTGTGAAGTTGCTGGGAGAAAAAAAGTATTGATTGCCCAAGAGGACTATGTAAACCTACATAACTAGCATAGACCATGCTTGTGTTTTGTGTGTCTCCTGCTGGACCCAGTTGTTCAAAATCTGATCAGATTTTGGATTATGGATTGCATCAAATCTAAAAAATTGGTTGTTGAAAACTAAAAATGTAAACGGATTCTGAAATTGGATTAGATCATGTAATCTAATTGTGATAAAGTAAAGTTTGCATTTAAAACTGATTGAAAAATATTAACAATGTATTTGACTAATGTACAGTATATTTGATTTTTTTCATTTATTTTTGCAGTTGAAAAGACATTAAAGAAAGAAAAAACAATACAGAAAACAATACAAACACCCCTTTTCAAATTAATACACATTGACACATACTCCAGATTCTGGTCATTGTGAAATGTTTGTATCTGGATCAGACTGATCCAGTCCAACAAAGCAACTGGGATAAAAGTAAGATGGATTACGTGATCCTTGATGGCAAAACAAGGGATTTCAAAATCTGCCTCATTTTGATCCATATTAAACCTTTTGAACAACTGGGCCCATTTCCTCCTTAAATTATCTTAGCTGTCCCTGCTTACTTGTTTTTTCCCCGTTTTTCTTTTCACCGACCACCCAGCTTTGCCACTGTTACCCTGTCTGTGTCTCGTTTCTCTCTCTCTCTCTCTCTCTCTCTCTCTCTCTCTCTCTCTCAATTATGTTAATGTTGCTTCTCATCCAAGAACATGATCGCCTTAATTACTGAAACAGACACATCTCCTTTCGTCCACTCTACCATCACCCCCTCACTTCATCTACTATCCTCCCTCCTTATTTCATTTATTCTTTCCCAGATTTCATGCTTTTTGCAAGCCTGTGCAAAGACCACTTCATTTAAAAAGACAAGAAGAGACACAGGGAGAGAAAGAGAGAAAAACAAAGATAATACAGAAAAGAGGAGAGACAGAAACAGAGAGAGAGTCAGGTTTTCACATACAAGGTAATGCAGAGCGCGGTGTGTATGTGTATGTAATCAAAGCAGAGCCACTGCAGCGGCAGAAACCTCACATTCACCTCTATAAGCCTCAATCATTGAATCATTTGCTGGATAAGCAGCCGAAGCTACGTACGTGTAACAACTTAGCATATACATGAGCACATTTTATCAAACACACGAGTGCCATGCACCGACGCCAACTGTGAATACACACTCAAGCAGATAATTACTGCACATACAACAACGTACACTTAATCATTCAAAGAATAGCGTAACATGCCCACACAGTTTTTCCCCCACCACTCACCTCGTCCACATACTGTACCGCATCAGTCGGCAGATTACAATGACTTGATAGCAGTAAAGTGTGACAAAAACACTCACAAACTGTGACTGCCCTCACACTCTGATATGTTTTAACACTGAAATGATCAGTGTTGTAACACTGTACAGGTAAATGAATGTGAATGTGTTCAACTGTGCATGTGTTGGCATAATCGTGGCCTAATCTTCTTCTCCTTTCTTGTTTTTATCTTGTTATTTCTTACCTGAAAACTCGATGCTAATGGTTTGACTGTCTGTGCTCTCAGGTGCAGTGTAACATGTTGTTCTACACACATGGGCCTGTCTTTATTTTGTTGAAAAACTAGACATGGCAGATCTTAATTTTCTGATTTAGCCACTAATTGTAAGTGAGGATTGCTTGTAACCAGAGAGTTTCAGGATGATGGTTTCAGAAGCGAATGGTAATCTAATGGTAATATGGTAATGACAGCCCTCATTCAGCTACTTCAGATTTTCCCTTTTATTACAACATAGCTGTGTTGGAACTGAATTAAAAAAACCTTCTGGTGGGTCTGAAAGTATCAGTGAGTGTAATTTGATCAGATCATTACAGAGTCAAGGTTTTAACAGTTTCAACTGTCACCATTACACATACTGTACTGAACATTCAGCCTGAACACAAGAGCCACAACATGTCATCAGACTGAAAGATAAATCAACCTATAACACATTGTTTACTAAGTAGCATACATGTCATCACTTTCTCAGGTTTATGTGCTTGTTTACAATTGATATAAGATAAAGAAATAACAGAGTTGAAAGTTGAAGAAAGGGATGTGACCTTTTGAATGTCATCCATTAAGTAACCCATGCACTCCCTCGTGTACAAGCAGTGAAATAAGTATTTACTTGTAGGTGCTCATTTCCCCTTCTTTCTGCTTCTTTGTCCAGGGTTGGACTAAGTTCTATGAGTTTTCTTTGTCTGACCTTCGTGCTGGATTTGAGATCATTGACAGACTTTTTGAAGGTAGGAGAGCTGGTAGCAGTGGCCAGCTCTGCTATATTGTTCACCTCTGCATCACATACAGTAATATGAACTAGAATCTGTGGGCTCTTTAACCAATTTTCTCTGTAATGTACACCACGCCTGCTAAAGCGTGACCTCGAGAACTCAGCATTTGAATTTCAAACCACTGAGTGTATACAGTACATGCCCCTCTTTTGTGTCTCTCTGCCTTCTTGTGTGCTCTCTCATTACATGTGTATAGCTCTCTCTTTTTGTTTTGTCCGTGATCTCCAAGGAGGTAAAGCTTTCCAGTGGGAGTTTGTCCATGGCCTGCTGGAGAGTGCCATCTATGGTGGACGTATCGACAACCCCTCTGACCTTCGCATCTTACGTTCTTACCTTGAGCAGTTCTTCTCTGCACGCCTCCTCTCATCCTCCCTCTCAGCCAGTCAGAGAAAGAGCAGAGGAGGAACACGCTTCTTTCCACCTCAGATCAGCCTCCCAAACTCTTGCTCCATATTGGTAGGTTGTGATGACACAGTGCTGTAACACGTACAATGTTGTATGAATGACTTAAAATGTTAACAGAATTAATCTGAGGAGCAGAGAAACAAAAACAGCACTGCAGTCATTTTCACTTTCTAGCTTGAGGTGCTGTGCAGTGTATGCATTGGCAAAGAAGCAAAAACAATTCAAAGAAATAGAACTGAATTAATGCTGCCAAGCTTTTCATTGCCTAGATGTACAGTTTGTGGTTTGGCCAGAATTAGTCTGTGTTCTGTTAACTCAATTTTAAGTTGGTTTATAAAGTAGCCACTATAAACAAATGCCAGTCATTTCTTAATTTACCCAGTTTATTTTGCTTTTTTGTTGTGTTTTGCATGTAGTTTGCATCCCATAGATGAAGCTTAATATCTTAATATACATGAAAAAGTAAGTGGGTGTACAGTCCCAAAACTGTTTATTAGGTGTCTGTTCATTTAAAGTCATATTCAAATAAGTTAGTATACTGCAGAGCCATTAAGAGGCCATTTGATGAGCAAAAGAAGTCATTATGGAAATATATATCATGGAATTGTCAAATTGTTAGTACAAAGTATTAAGTGGGAGTTCAGTTTTAATTATTTAAGCCTTTAAAGTTCTTTTTGTACTAAATTAATGGTGTCTCATAAACAGCATCAAACCAAACAAAAAACAGCTAATTAAGGTACACAGTCACTCATATGTAGCAGACAAGCATGCTGCAAGGTGTCACTTCAGTTTCACAGCATATTCACCTGAAATTGTAAAACTGTTGTATAGTTGTCTGTTGTCTTAGGCAATGGGATACCAATCTAGGCAGCACGCTCATATCCTCTCCCTCTATCTGTCCTTCTTTGTGAGACTCTCTGTTTTACTATTCATGCATGTGAGCGCATTGCTGTGTGTCACCTGCATGTGTCTGTGCGTCTTCCCAGGACTATCGCGGCGTAATAGAGAATCTCCCAGAGGATGACAGACCTGCATTCTTTGGTCTGCCTGCCAACATTGAGAGATCCTCCCAGAGAATCATCAGCTCCCAGGTGAAAACACACATGCGTGCACACACACACATAGCCACCTGCTAATTCATACAAGCACACACAACATATCCACCTCTACCTCACACCT